>VUYV01000024.1:3132498-3463258 GCA_008711295.1 Anarhynchus alexandrinus
GCACAAGTCCAGTAAGATAACATCAGTCGATCAAATGAACGTACATGTAGTACGTTATGTAAATGGTTAATATTTAATCATAGATCCCCTTACATTTTATGGCCACAGTGAGTAAAACATCTGTCTACAGAATTGTACAGACAGTATTATAAACCAGATTAAATATGTAATTACTATATTAAATAAAACAGCAATTCCCCTGAAATAATAATCTGTCTCTGGTTGAGGTTTGGGAGGAGATTGGGTTGTCTATAATGCACTCAAGCATAGATTAGCTGGCAGCTAGAATTACAAGTACCTCATACAGTAGTTGTACAGAAAAATCGTACTATATTCTAGTGAAGGGATATAGAAACATATTATCTGTTATGGTATTCACAGATAATTATTGAAAATGGGCTTCTTTTCCCTTACTACACAGCAAATGCACTATGTTCAAAATGTCATGCAAGAGAGAAGTCTCAGCAAAATATATTTTATCTCTATTTTCCTTTTCTGTGAATACTACTAACAATGCACACTGCATCTTACGGTAGGTCTGTTGGTTCAAATAATTTGTCGCAGTCTGACTTCTTACAAGAAGAGGAAATCAGATTATGGTGACTAACGGAAGCAACTCAGTATTGGTGCATACGGTTCTATTCTGCAGCTCAGAGAGCTCATTTTGTACGATATTTTAAAGTGAGCTTAATGGTGGTGAAAGCTTCTGTCTTAGAAAAGGAATGAAGCACAGGTGTTGCATGGCCAACTGCTGGGCCCATGTCCCTGTATCCAGGGATGACACCTCCATTAGTGAACAGGTAAGTTAGTCATGTACTCATGCAATCTTTTTTTACCATTGGGCAAAGTTGTCTTCTGTCTTACGTAATGCACTGATAAGGGAGAACTTCATACCTTTATGCAGTGCAAAGTCACATCCTCTCTGTACTCCATGACCTGATGTCATAACAAGGTGACCTTGACCTTCTCACCCTTAGTCAGTTGTGTGAGGAGCAGAAAGCAGGGTAAAGGCTGGGGGACAATACTTTACTCAGATGCTGTGCCACCTTTTAGCGTCTTATGGCCTGGAATAAGTTTTCTCCTTATCACGCTACTCAAGATGCTCTGGCGTCATCTCTTGCTACCCATCCCATCATGAACTAAAGCAGAAAAACTTGAGAGGTGCTGCTAATAGACCCAGTAAGGTTAGCAACAGGGTTAACAGCTGAGGTGATGAAAGTGAGTACTTATGTCCCAGAGGAAAACAAAGATCTCTTGTGGCTCTGCATACAGTCTTAACAAAGTTCTTGCCCACAATTGTTTCTGCTAATACAGTTACAGTCTTTAAGAAAACAGCTAGGTGAGATTTGAATAGGCAAAGTGACTAACAGCACATGCAGATATTTATTCCCTGTTGAACTGGATATGGCTGGAACGGAGTTAGCTTTCCCCATAGCAGCCCTCTCAGTGCTGTGCTTTTCATTTGTAGCTAGAAAGGTGTTGATAATACACCAGTGTTTTGGTTATTGCTGAGCAGTGCTGGCACAGCATTAAGGCTGTTTCTCCAACATTCCTTCCTCACCAGTAGGCTGTGGGTGGGCAAGAGTTTCAGAGGGGACATAGCCAGGACAGCAGACCCAAGCTGACCAAAGGGATATTCCATACCATATGACATCTGCTCAGCAATAAATGCTAAGAGAAAGGGGAAGGGGAGAGGACATTTGTTATTAAAGCATTTGTCTTCTGAAGAAACCTCTACACGTACTGAGACCCTGCTTCCCAAGAAGTGGCTGGATATCGCCTGCTGATAGGAAGTTGAGAATAAATCTTTTCATTTGCCTTTGTTTCCATGTGTGGCCTTTGCTTTCCCTTTATTAAACTGCCTTTATCTCGACCCATGAGTTCTTTTACATCTTATTTTCTGCCCCCCTAGCCACAGTCCTGCTGAGGAGGGAAGTGATAGAGCAGCTTGATGGGCACCAGGTGGTCAGCCAAGGTCAACCTGCCACAAAAGCCATAGTGCAGAGGGGCCAGGACACTCCATATAAGGCCATACTGCTCTCCACTGATTGCTCAGAGCCAGGACACACGTATAAGGCCACACTCGCCCACCCCTGGCCCATGGGAGACGCTGTCTCTGTTCCTGCACAGGGAAGAGAGGCAACTGATGCAACGGGGTCAGGGGGCTGCCGCCCCTTGCAGACCCAGGGAACACACCAGTCAGTGACTGTTGGCAGCAGCATTCGGTGGCCGACATCCTACTCCCCATCCCATCAGCCATGACATGGGAGGGTGCAGGCTGGGGGCCTGTGGCGTGCAGCTGCCTCTCAGAGCATCTGCAGGAGTTGAACCTGTGGCAGCAGGCAGCAGAGCCCCGCCAGCTGCTGTGCTGGATGGAGGCTGAGCTCTGTGAGGTGCAGGAGCTGCTGCAACAGCAGCTGGCTGAGGAGATGGTGAGGCCCAGCAGGAGCTGCAGGGCAGCCCGCAGCCAGCTCCAGAATGTCCTCAATGAGGTCCACTGGGAGGCAGATGGCTACCAGCCCACCAGCATCCTCTAACTCCAGAATAATCTTCAGCGGGAGAGGAGACTCTTCATTAAGTACATCCTGGAGCAGCTCAAGGGAAAGGCCCACCTCCCCCTGCAGGCACTGGTCCAAAGGCCTTCCTGGGCACCAGGGCCATCAGGAGATGTAGAGGTCTCGGGTCCTGGCAGCAGCCAGCTGCCAGATCAAGCCTCGGTCTTTCCAGTTGGCACTACAGGAGAGACCCCACAAAAACCACAGCACTGGGCAGCAAACAACATGCAAGGTTGTGGCAGATGCTCTGCTCCAGGTGCCAGGGTCTGCAGAGGAAGACTTGGTGTTTCCTGGTAGCATGTGCAGCTGGCTGCTGGAGCAGAATACCTACCTGCAACATGCCCTAGAAGACCTGGAGAGGCAATGCGGTGCCCTTGAGATGGAGAACCACCTCCTGAGAAAGGGAAGCTCTCCAGAAGCATGCAAGGAGGCACAGAAGCTCCAACAGAAAAAATGCTTAACTAGCTGCCCTCACCAAGCAGCTGAAAGAAAGATGCAAGCATCCACAAGAGACCATTGAGCACCTGATGAATAAGCTAGTGCTACTGCTCCACTGAGCAACTGTGCCTGAAAGGTGTTTCCCCAACAGAGGGCAGGAGAAATGATAGAGCTTGCTGGAGTTTTGCTTGCACAGGACAAGCAGAATGAAATCTCACAGAAGACAGCTGAGGAACTTCAGGCCCAAATGACTGCAGAAGAGGGCTTATATTATCTGAGCACCTTCAGCCAAAGGTGTAAGGAGTTATAGGTGCAGCTTATGGAGATGACGAACAGAAACACCAGACTGGCTGGAGAAAATTCTTGCCTCTGTGAGCAGATGTGCTGCTCAGAAAATGTTCTAGCTGAAAATGCTGACCTAAAGGGGCAACTAACATGTGTGGCAGAGGAGTGAAATTCTGCCATCCAAGCAATCAGCTGTCTTCAAACCCAAATGGAAGATGCAGAGCACAAACTGAAATCCAGGAGAGAAATGGCAGAAAGAAGCCAACACCTGGAGAAGGAAAATGAGAAGACAAAGTTAGTGCTACAGAGGAAAGAAAAGGAAGACAAGGTTTTGCAGAGTGCTCAGGCAGAAGTAAAAAGAGAACACAATGAAGCCATGCAACTGTTTCAAGCTCAGGTGACTGAACTGGAGAACTGATTTCATAGCACCTCAGAGTCAGCTTGGGCAGAGGACAGTCCTGGGTCCTGCCTTCTTTCAGAGGAGGACCCTAAAAGTAAGATAGAAGAATTGGTAGCAGACAAACAATCTATCATCCTGCAGGCTCTGGGACAACAACTGGGAAAGCTTCAAACATTCATAGCTCATTACAGCTATGATCCTTTTGATGGTCCCAGTGAGCAGCCTGAACTAGAGCTTCCTCTAACTGCTGGACAATATGTTTACGTCTTTGGAGAGGTGGATGAAGCCAGTTGGTATGTGGGAGAGCTGGCAGAAGGCACAAGAGCATTCATCCCCTCTAATTTTGTTGAAGAAGTTTCAGATGGTGACCTGGGAAAAAAAAGAACTGAATGATCCTTGTTATTATGTTTTTGGTGTCTCCCCTGTTTTGGATGAAGATGAAGAGGATCTAGATGTGGGTGTCAGGTTCTAAAAAGCAGAGAAACAATGGGTTATACTAAACATAGCCTATACAACCGTCCAGAATGTCTACAGAAGTGAAGTTGTATTGAAAAGTGATTTTTTTTTAGACTTTTATATTTTTTAGAATGGGGGACCTCTAGAGGGCAGCAGTGGCCTCCAATGGGCCCCAGCAAAGCCCAGATGAAGCCCCACTCTGGATGGTAATTAGGGCCCAGGGCTGCAGAGCCCAGCAAAGGCCCCTGGAACTTTCCAGAGGGCAACTCTGCCATGTCAGAGCACCACTGCTGTTGGCAGCAGTGGAGACCCTCCTGTCGGGGCTGGTTGCTGTATATGTCCTCACCACGGGTAGCAGAGAGCAGAGGGAAGTGAAACAGTGAGTGGCATTGCCCAAGGGACCATCTGCACACTCATTGGTCATGTGCCAGTAAAGGATGTTTGCAGGGCACCTTGAACCCACTGCTGCCATTACACACACACACTGGAAGTAAGCAGAACGGGGGCTGGGCTTGGCCAGGGCTTTCCAGAGTGTCCCCATGTCCCTTCTCCAGCCGAACCATCCCTGATAGTCTTTTGGCTATCAGACGCTTCTGCTGGCTTCCTCCGAGTGTTGCCCTGTGCGCTTCTGTTGGATGTGGGAAGGGAGCAGCAAGGGTTGCATTTTCACCTTGTCCCACAGTTGCTTTACATTCTTTTCCCTTGCTTGGGGCAGAGGTGATGGCAACTTGAAGAACTTTACTGTAATTGAACCAGGATGGACAACTGTACTCCGGTAATGTACCTGTGGTAAGTCTGAACTCCAACGTGAGCTGATGCTGCCAGACCTCCTCTAAAGCCAGAGGTGAAGGTTGTCCCACTGTTTTCAGTGAAGTGCCAGTCTTTGGTCATCTGCTACTGAACTGTAACAAGTGGGGTTTTTTTCCACCTGTGCCCAGTATATTCAGAATACTAGCAGGAGAACTTGGCCCTGCGTGTGGGGAACATCAGGCACTGGAGCTCTGGCTGAGCCCCATCAGCACTGTCATCATCACAAACCTTCCTCAAAAAGGTTTAGGCCTATGCTTGGTCAGTGGGAAAAACATATCCTAGGTAGCTTCCAAGGCATTACTCCCTTGCTAATATGGGAGTAACAGAAGGAAAGAGATGTTTTTAAATTAAAAGAAAAAAGTCAGCCAAAGAGTTTTGGAACTGCAGAAAGGAGGTTGGAGGGAAATAAATTGTAGAATCAAAGGTCAGTGAAACTAGGTGAGGATTTATGGTACTGTTTTGATAAATAAATTAGCTTAGACAGATATGCAAATTTAGTCTTGGACCAAGAAAATACTTTTTTTTTTTGTTATTTCTAAGGCATTTCAGAATGTAGAACAAATATGACATACCACAATATCATGAAAACTTCTCTTCTCTCCTTTTCATGAATAGGTTTTGTATTAGGCAGGATCCAGAAATCTTGATACAGAAAGCATGACATATGACAGGTATTGTGGTAAAAGCACAAAGGGAAAATGCTACGACTCTGAAATCACATTCTTTAGCCTTCACTCTAGACCTTCCTGATGCTGTTCCATGGTGTGGCCATCATTGCTACGTTTCCGTATGCTCTGAATATGCTGCCTGTATGCATCATCCAAGTTTCATGATTGCTTATTTGGAAAAGAATGCTAAGAATAATTAAATACTTAATAATCCTATAGAGAAATTAAAATTTGGAGAGCTCAGAAAACAGAATTTTCAATTTGGTGGGATGGTCTGGCATTTCGGAATTCAGGACTGTTCCCAAACAGGACAAAAATCCGCTTTTTTGGGGAAAGGAAATTCCAACCACTTTGATTTTGGAATCAGATTTGATATTGGTGAAGCATTTTTCTCCAGTGTTGAAAATCTATTTAATGGTATTTTTAAAAAGAATATTATTAAATATGATGTATAATGAATACAATACAGGATGACTATTATCATATGAAAGAGAAAACATGAAACTTTAAAGTGGGCAATTAATTTTAACTTTGCTTTGATTTAGTTATTTCTATTAAATTTGAGTGAAGCTGAATAAATCCCATGAGCTTTCCAGTCGCTTACATGGTACTCTCCTGTGGAAATGGCCTTGTTTAAAGTTTTTAGCCAGCTCTAATCACTGAAACTTACCTCTCCTTCTGCATTACAATCTAGGGAAATGACCTTATTTTTCTTTTTCTCTTGACAGTCCTGAAACAGCTGACAGCAGAAATGACAAAGGTACTGACAGAAAAGTTATTTTTTTCCTCTTCATTTTGATGTTATGGATCGATGTCCATTCCACTAGCAGCCTCCAAACCATAGATCACATAGCGCGTGACTTCCAAGTCACCAGGAGACACTTACAGGTTAGCAAATGTGTTCATTTCTCCCTTTGGCAATTCAACGGGGATTCTAGCCATCTGATTCAGAGAAGCACATATGGTAAATACTTAATGGAATATAAATCTTGAGAGCACACCTTGAAATTAAATGAGATTTTCAATGGGACTCACATTCCTGTTTTACAAAAGTCCTTTTGAGAATTTTATTTATTGTAACCCTCTGACAGTTATTTATGATCTTGGGCATACATATACTCAAACGTTTAACCTATCCCATCTGTGTTAAATCTAGTTTTATATCAGGATACCAATGTTAACTGCTCACTGACCTACAGAAATAATTAAATTGCCTTTATTCTTCCTAGATTTTATTACCTGACCTTATGATAGTCATCAGGATATGTATGAAGATGTCTTTTTATTATTTCTGCAACATTATTGTATGTTTTTAAAATATTTTAAAAGATACTATGCTATATATGCATTTTCATTAATACCTCTGGGCCACACGGGATGGATTCTGGAAAATAAATTTTAAGGATTTACTTTAACTATGGAACGTGTCTCAGGTTTTATATTTCCTTAATATATTCTAAAAATACATCTGTCTCCAGAGTGTCTGAAAGTTTTAGAGATTGGAAACTGCCAAAAGGCCCTTTTATGTTATAGGTTTGAATTGCTTCAGTCAGTGGAACTGCTCAGACTGAAATGGTTAAAAAATAGATTCCAGACCAGTGGAGGCTAATAGCAGAGTGAAGATGGTTTTCCTTTCTTTATATTGGAGTTGTGTGAAATAGGAGCAAAACCTCATTCAGTTGTAATCTCTTTTAGGTAGCGTACCTTCTGAGACTTGTCAGAACTTGGGAGGGCACAAAGTCCAACCTTTCAGGCAGCCGCTCGCTCCTCAGATGTCGGTGCTGGATGAAGTAATTGCGGCTCCCCATGCTGTTTGCTACTGCCGTTTTCCTGGAAGTTGCTGCCCCCACAATTTTGCAGCAGAGTGGTTAACGTGAAGGCTTCCTAATATGAGCCTGGCAAAAACAGCTGGGTTAGCTAAACAGCTTGTTCTGGTTTGGGGTTTTTTTATTGCTGTTTTGTTTTAAATTATACCAGAGACGTGTGCTTCCTTAATAGACATCTATAATGGAAAATGTCTGGTTCTCAATTGCACTTTGTTTCAAGCATTGAGAAAGATAAAACATCAAGGAATCTTTAGGCAATACAAAATCAGTCTGCTGCATTTAATGGGTGTGCATTAGAAACCATCTCCTCGTAGGTCATCAAACGAGTATAACACTGTATGTGGCATGTGTGTGTCTGGGGATAACCCAGCACGTATTTAAAGGAAAACATTAATGTTTTCAGCAACTTTTGAAGGTTGTTTTCATAAGATACTGAGACAAAAATAAAAAAGCGCTGTCACCAGGCAGGACACTGATATTTCTACAGGTACGTGCGAAGGCTAGTAGGGTGAAGATCTGAATCCAGGTCTCTTCTCTGATCAGAATCAAAGATTTTTCTTACTAATCACTCTGCATTTAGACGAGCAGCATCTCAGAACATGTGTTGCCAGCAACGCCAGTTCAGCATCTGATATTACTCAGTACTGCAAGCTATAGTATCAAATGATTAGACTTCCTTTTTTTTAACCTGCTGTATTAGAGGAATCACACCTGGCAAAACACATGAGGATAACATGATGACAGAATATTTTCCCAGTCTTCCCAGAACAAACTCAGGGAAGTAATTATGAACAATTAGTGAAGACCCACAGTTATTGACCTATTTGCTTATTCTTGCTTTGCACCCTCAGCAGGCTACTAGCTACTGGGAAACAAGCATCCTTAAATCTTTCTTTCCAGTATCCTCCTCAGTCTTTGGATAAACAATTAAGTTCTTTTTCTGAAATATATATGAGCTTCCACTGCTAGTTACACACAAAATAAATAAGCTCATCCAGATTTTTTTCTTTTTTCTTTTTTTTCTTTATGCTTAAACTAAATATAAATGAATTCATGTTCTCTGGCCTGGAGAAAGCGATTCTTAGCATGGTTGTTGCACATTCCCATGGGATGCTGAAATACAGGTTCAAATCAGAGAAAACAAAACAATAAGGACAAGTGGCTAATACCTAATGATATTACTAGTTGGCTGCAGTTTTGAGGGATATCTGTGTCTTTATAACACGTTTTTTCACACAGTTACATTTTAAGACACGTTCCCTAATGAAATATTTCTTGATACTTTCCTCCAGAAGGAGTCAAATTGGACAAATTAGCATTTGTATTAAAAACAATAGCACTGAACAATTCCCAGCAAAATATGTCCCTAATTAATTCAGTTGCAAATCAGGACAAAATAAGCATTCCATGTTTGTAATAGCGGTGTTTCTTCACCACTTGAATGAGAAATTTTTATGAGAAATTACTTTTCTTCCTCCATCTTAACTGAAAGGTTTTTAAATTCCACTGTTTTATTTCTTCTTTCTGTATCTTTTTCAATTGTGCAAATGCATGTCTTTTCAAATTATAGTGCCTTTAACTCCTCCTTTACTCCCATGGGAAGGTCACTTTTTAATGCAGTAGTAGGATCGTATCAGAACAACAGAAGTAACACACAAACCTGTTGTCTACAAACCTCTATCGGCTGCCTCTGTTTAACTTTTGATGCTCCATTTGTTTTAATAAAACTGGTAATGTAATCCTTCAGCTTGTCCTTCTGATCATAGCTAAACTGGTGTTTGCAGCTACACTAAGACTGTCTCTGTGTTTCTTTCAACGCCTGACTTTTTAAAGTCAGCAAAATTACTTTTAATTAACTCTGTTGCTTTATTTAATAAGTTGCCTTGATTAGTTTCCAAGACCTTTCCTAATCTTTCGGCCCAGGAATTCTCCGTCTTTGTAATTTCCTTGAAGAACAATTTGAAAATTAAATTAAATTTTATATACTTTTTAAAAACATTTTAGACCTTTTGTCAGCTTCTTTGCAGTTTGTGTCTGGTTTAATGGTGGACTGCTTTTTAATAAAACTAAACTGTTGTTTCAAATGGAGGTCTAAGAATCATAACCACAATACTTCTTTGGATTCATGTGATCTAATTTCATGTGAGAATATATTATTAGCTTCACTGTCATATTTTCACATTCAATTTCAGGAGGAAAATCTTCTTAAAAATGAAATGTCTAATATGACAATTTTGCCACACTACCCCTATTGTTTTTAATTTAATAACTATTTGTAACATATCAATTTTTTTTTTCAGATTTGTAGTTTCTGAAGAGTTGCTTACTGTGTCAGATTTTTCTTGATTAATTCTGGGTGCTTTCAGAGTACAGTTTGTAAATACATAATGACTCATTCTCATCTTTGGATGACTTTCATGTATTTCTTGACAGTACAAATTATAATCTTGTAGGAACTTTTTCTTATTTACAAGTTTTGTACTTTAACAGTACTGGTTTACTTTTTGTCAAGTAAATATCCACCAGGAACTTCTCCACTTCACATACACCATACAGAGTTTCCCCTATGGGGGTTTCAAAAAGTTAAGGAAGAAATGTTACAGGTTGTTTTTTTAACACGGTGATTTAATTTTTGAACAATTAAATGTACACTTTTCAGCTTTTCAATATGACTTTTCTTTCCAATTTATAATACTTTTACATAATATGCACAGATGAAACTTGCAGGGAAATTTGAAAGAGTATAGGAAATTAATTAATAAATATAGCTCAAACATGAATTCATCTTTATTACCAATAGGCAAATTGGTATAGCGAATAGATAGTTGATCTATGTAATTTAAAAAGTGGACACCAACATATCTGTATCAACTGGAGCGATGATAACATCACCTCACAAAGTTTTAGAGACAGAGAAGACAGCATTTAATCTTGTAAGATTGCAGCCATATCACATACACAGGGACAGGCAATTCACTTCCATATAACCCTCTACTGCAACACAATCTCTAAAATAGAGACCTATTGGAAAGTCAAACAGGGAAAGTCTGTGACTAATTACCCAGTTAAACAACACAACTTTGCTTTGCTCATGTTTATGCCCCTTTATATTTGCATTTTGAAGTAAGAAATGGAGATTTTGTTAAGATCTTGTGCAAATTTTTTTTAAAATGAAACTTAGTTTTAGAGGTGTATCTGTGCCAGAAATGCTATTAGAGGGATACATCATGAGATTTCTGACTAATCATAAATAATTAACACAGCTGAAAGAGTGAAAATCGAGTAATCCATGTGTAAAGAAAACTGTACCCAGTTGATTCAGAATCAAGAAAGTCTGCAAAAGTGAATTTGAAGAAATTATGATCTATTCATGGATGTTCAGGGACAAAGAAAAGAGATAAACTTCCTCAGATAAATTATTCATGATCAATTATTTGCTCAGCTTCAGTCCGAGTACATCTTGTGACAAAATTAGATTTTAATCACATATTTCTTTAAATCCCAAATGAGGCATTCAGCATTCAGAGACAGTAAAATGTGTCGGCTTCTCAGTGGTTAGGGCCTGATGCTGCAGCACTGAAGTCACTGGGACTATTTTTAACTGATTTCAATTAGAGTAGGGTCAACTTACTGGGACTTTATTGTTCTCTCTGTTCCACTACATTTAGACCAGTATAACTTTTCTTTTTCCTTCAGTTGAGTTTCTCATGATTTAAAGGAGAGGGTACACAAGCAACTAGAGCACTGAAACTGTAATGGGGGAAACTTTTTTTTTTGTTGTTAACAAACATGGAAGAGGGCTTTATTGGCTGCACTGCTTATTAGTCAACTGGTTTACACTGTGAACAGTATGGGCTCATTCTTCAGCTTTCATAAGTTAATGTCACACCCTTGACTACTGTGAGGTGATGGTACTTTTCATGAGTTCATATTCTGACATCAACTGGTTTTTTTTCTTTATTTCTTACTTTTTTTTTCATTTAAATACAATTGACTGGAGAGGGAGTCAAGTTAGTCGGTGAAATCGCATGGTATCATGGTTCTTCCTGATTCGGAGAACAGGAGCCAATTGCAGTAGCTATGATGAGCTTTAATTCAAATGTTGTCTCTTTCAAGGTCTCCATGATGACCAGTAAAGCTGGGAGGGGTAGTCCAAGTATTGGGCTATGCCTGTTCAGGGTATACACACTGTGTATGTATCAGTTGCTCTTTTCCAATGCAGGCAGTTATTTTGCCTGTATCAGACTTTCAAAGAGTTGTAGAGGAGAGACCACGTTTTTCTCATGGCAGAAACACCTTGATTTTAACTAGCCATTTGGCAACAAGTTGTTTTGAATTTATAAATAGCTCTTTAAATAGGAATACGCCCAGCTACTCTGCAATTGCTTTTGGGAAAGCCCGCTGCCTTTTGAAGATAATATTGCCTTTTAGGTGAATATTACACATTGAACTTGTATGACTGTGGTTCTTTTTCTCCATGACTCTTTACTGAATGGATCTTACTGTGTTATTTATTTGGTACATACTTAGGCACCACAAGAGAGAGAACGATATAAATATCTATACCGATATAAACTGTATGAACAATTAACAACAGAAATATCAAATTCTAAATCTACTACAGGTCTAAAATTGCCTTGAATTGTAGTTTCTTTTAAGAAACACACATATCAATTATTAATACAACAACCAGTTCTACACTTATTCTTTAATCATGGATGTTTGGAAATTGTTCTATAGTTTGAATAATGGTATGTTAAACCATATTTTTATTTAGATATTCTAACTGCCAGGAAGTTATAGCTAATGCCAGACATGATTTATCACTCACCTTTACCATGTCACCTTCCAGCTGTACACTAAATCATCTCCACTGACTTAAGCTAACCTTCCAAACCTCAACACAGCTTAAAATGCAAATGATTATGTATACACGTTTATATACATACATATATAAAAATGTGTGCATACATATTTATGTATAGATATATGCATACATATGTACATGCATTTTGCATATCTATTTGCAAAAGTCTAGTATAATACACACCAAAGTAATATCTAACCTTTAATAAGAATACCAAATGAAGCAATAAAGAGTAAGAAACCCTAAATTTAGGTAGATCTGCAACTGAAGTTTTGCCTTAAAGCGATCTCCTTTAAGGGTCAGATTGCTCAGCTTTTTGCCCAAAGGAGAACTACCTCATCTGGTATGCTCGATGCTCTCAGTGAATGGCTCTTTCATATTTTGTATTTCTCTCAGGGCTTGTTTACTACACAATATTAAAATCTTGCTCTAACAATAGTTACTAATTTGTTCAGGAGCCATTCTGTGACACACATTATTAGACTTGTTCAGACATCACTTGCTTTCTTTCCACAAAATATCTACATAGTGGAAGGATTATATTATCCCATTTTAGAAGTACTGAACTGAAGCATGGTGATATTGATCCTAATGATTATCCACTAATTTTAGCAGATCCACTTTGTGTTATCTCTTCGCTCACTTTTCAGAGTTCTGAGTACGCTGTGGCATTTCTCCTGCTCCGAGCGTGCTGTGCCTACTGCTGATTGAATGCGCAGCTATTAGCGCCCAAAGCGTCAGCAAATGACGATCCAAATCTCAAGCTGAAAAAACAAACATGTGGGTTGAAATTAATTTCAATTTAGCTATTTAATATTAAAGCATCTAATATGATCTAGCTGTCTAAGATGCTTCTTTCTCCAGTTAACAGAGTGATAGGCAGCTAAAGAGAGTCATTGTCTCCATCAGTTAGAAAAGAGCTTTAGAGCAGGATGAACTGCTTTCTGGAGGTGCCTCTCTGCGCTGGTGGAGAAAACCTGCCTTGCTTGTAGACTGAGGCTACTAGATGAATCTCACTCTTTGGGAGGGCAAAGGCAGAGGTCTAAAAGTTAGGTGTTTGGCCTAAATGAGTCTGCTGTAGTCAGGAGTGATAAGAACTTCATGCCATTTGAAGTCCTCCTAAAATGGGTCTGAAGAATCACCCCCTAGAAATGCCTGTTTCTCTCCATTGAGTACAGACACTTTAGACATCTACATTTAAGGAAGATGAATCAAATATTTACTGATTTCCTTTGATAACTGTGGCTGTAGTGATTTATTTATCATGCAGGAATTCTTACAAAGAAATAAAATGCATTTCTTCCTAGCACTATACTGCTTGGAGAACAACTTTCCTGCTTCTTATTCTGCCTTCTTATTCGGGCAACCTTCATCGGAGTAGTTACTAAATTCAGAGTGCTTATGCCTCCAACCACAATTTAAGGGTTTGCATGTGTGAGGAATTTCCTGGGCTTTTTAAAAAACAGGTGGTGTGTGGTTTTGTATTGTTTTGTTGTTTGTTTTTTTTATTCAGTTATTGGGCAGTGTAATGTTCTGAAAAGTAACACCTCTCAGGCAGGTGTCAGGGAAGGCAACAGTGACTGAAAAAAGTTCAGGGGCCTTTTCTGTTTAATCCTAGCACAAATTAAGTAAATTTCTTCTTTAATTTCCACATTGGTATTTCATAAATATTTGTAACTCTCTTGCCTACTTTGCATGTTGTAACTAACAACTTATACTTGCATTTAACCTGGCTTATATTAAGGATGATTTCAAAGTATTTGGACAAAAGCAAGAGACAGACTCTCACAAGGAGTGGTAATCTATGAACCTATGAATCTGTGAATCTATTACTTCAAGGTAATCTAGGCATATTCTGCAGGGTATAAAATGTATAACAGAAAGTGCTGCAGGAGAAGTTTCAGAGACCATACAGAGAACTGGTATCAGAAATGTCAGAAGAAAAAATGGCTAAGAGTTCTCTTTGATATATGCAGCAAGATATTGAGGAGAATTTTTGAATCAAAGTGGCTCCCCTAGAGAATTTGTCACATTGGCATGACTGTGAGTACAGCTATGGCTCCACAATGTGTCATGTTTGCATTATACACCTAGATGGGAATTTAAGCATTTATATCACAAAAGTGAAGTGCTACCCCTTTTCCTATAGTATCTATATACAACAATGTTATCCTGTTCTGATTCAATGACTTCACTGATTTCAGTCACAAATTTATTAAACATCACACTTTTATTAAATTGTCTGCAGAAGAGTTCCACGTTAACAGCTTCCTAGACAACAGTCAATGTGAAATGTAGTAGTTTACTGAAACACATAGAATCATAGAATGGTTTAGGTTGGAAGGGACATTAAAGATCATCTAGTTCCAACCCCCCTGCCATGGGCAGGGACACCTCCCACTACACCAGGTTGCTCAAAGCCCCACCCAACCTGGCCTTGAACACTTCCAGGGATGGAACATCCACAAATTCTCTGGGCAGCCTGTTCCAGTGCCTCACCACCCTCAGAGTAAAGAATTTATTCCTAATAACTAATTTAAATATACATCAGAGGGTCTGATGCCTAAGACTGTCCTACCACCTGGTGTGAGCACTCAGACATTTTCCACATGTATATGTTAACTTAGCTCTTCAGTTTCTGTTGACTTCCTTCTCTGTCTCTAGTTTCTTGATCCTGGCCTGCCCAGTCCCACACTCTGCCGGAGCACCTCACAGCAGTCCAGCTTCATTGTTCACCACTCATGGTGTCCTCACCATGCCCCAATGTCTCCTCCTGTCACTCAGGTTCCTTTCCCACCACCACCAGCTTCTCATTTGATCTTCTTTTCTTCCTTGCTACCTGCTTCATTCCCTCCAGACTCGTTCAAAATGACCAAAAGCTTTGTCAGAGGTAAAAAACCTGTCACTTTGAGGTAGACATCTGCCATGTGAAATTTCACTCTGAAAGTTTTACTCAAGTGGAAGCAAGGGGGAGACCTGTGAAACTCACATGTAAGTAGTGTTCTTCTATATGGCCTTGTCTATCCTACAGAACCTACATAATCATATAGGTTATGTGTAATACTAGCCACACCTTACCAAAGAGTTCATAAAAGGGGCGGCATTTCTGAAATGGTTTCTTATCAGCTGCTATGCCCAGAAGAAATCACTGAATGCTAATATTTGGATAGCTGATCATCTGTAACTGTAAGAGATTTTTCCATAATATTGATTAATATATATGCTATTACAAAAAATATGTTTTTTAATGCTGTTTCTGCAAATCATTCCACTGTGCATACCATTGTATTCCTTTTGTTTCTGGTTGCATTATCACTATCCTCAGTTCCTTCCAGTTTTGTTGCTCTGTCTCAAATTACAGTTTTTTGCAGTGTCCGTATAATGTTTATGCCTAATAACAAATAAATCACTTGCTTTTTTCTTCTTCTCTACCTGCTAGAGATTTTCTTTCAAAATTAAAATTGCCATAGACACGGGATCTAGCAGGACTCTGTCCTGACTCAGTAACTGCTTTCCAACACATAAAGCTCATCACAACAATAATGTGTATTTTCTTGGAACTCTGCAGTAGGAATTCCACAGTAGCACAAAAGGGACCTTCTCCATTTCCCAGAAAGATAAGCTTGCCTCTCAGAAAAGCTCACAACGTCAGACTTCAAAAACAACTTTTTAAGTATAGAAGAGCATTTAGGTAATTTTAGAGGTTTATTTGGCTCCCTCTACTCTCTGTCCTGTGTACATTTAGATAGATGATAAGCAAGGGTTTAAAAACAGAGGGATAGAAAAACTAGCACCAATGTAATTTTTAAAAGCTCTCTAAAATGTTCCTAATTTATTTCTGTTTTTACCTCTGTGGAGTGTGGCACTTTCAGAGTGCAGAACGATAAACAACTTTATCAGGCCTCAGCCAGCATGGCCTTCTTCACCTACAGGGTGGAATGAAGCCACCTGAACTCATGTCTGCAGAACTTTTAGACTATGTTTCCCCATTTAACATGTGCATATTTAATTTTATTACTAATAGAACCAAAAATAAAGAAGAGATAAGCTGTAACAGCTGGTTCCATATCAGCAAAATATAGCGCCCATATATTGAAGTTGCTTTCTCCTAGCTACTCAAAATAAATCAGATGATTTCTATGATCTCTAGTTCTTAAGTTGAACTGTCCAGTGTGCTTTGAATGCTCATATCTCTGAAAAACACGTGGCAGCTGAAGAAGCATTCACAAAGATTTTGAAAAATAATGCCTGAGAAAACAGTTTTACAAATCTTCTTGAACTTTACAGACATTATGGCATTATAACATGAAATGAATAAATACTCCAAGGCAGCAAAATCAAGTTTTAGTTTTCTGAATCCCCCTGCATCGCAGTGGGTGAGCAGAGGTAGCTGTGACAGGGCCATTCCCTTGTGAGCACTGCCTAATGTGCACCTTTGCTTGGACACAGATAGAAGAAAGAAGGCGGCACCTTATGTGAAGGAACTGATAAACAGATACACATATACAACAATTTCCTTCCCATTCTAGCATTCCAGCCTACTTTTTTTTTTAGGAGCAGAGATAAAAGAAGGTGACATTCAAAAATATGGGGCTTTGAAAGTGATAACGAAAGCTGGTTTTCTTCATTTCATTTTTGAGGCACGGGCCATCTCCTGGCATAACCCCCTTCTGGTCCTTGTACTCAGAGATTGCTTTTCCTAAGAATAGTCAGATGTGGTCAGAAACCAAATGGGCCCTTGCAAGATAGTGAAGGAGAGTCCTGTTGACTCTTGAGAGACTCCTCTTTGGGTTGACTAACATAGTGAGAGACAAGTAGTAACCCTGTCTTGGGACTGGTTTTCTCTGAGCAATAAAAATGCCTGGAGTTTGCCAGCAGTGTCTCTCTTCAAGGTAGAAATAAAATTAGTTTATACTACTGAAATTCAATGATCAAGAAAGCAGGTGCAGAGTGAGGAAACAATAACATGCTTTAAACATTTACTATCTCCAACATAAAATGTCCAATGACACTCTGATTTGGCTTCGCAGTGGTATCTGTATGGACTCCATTTAGTGATTTTTTTCAGAGGTTTATAAGACCCTGTCACAAACTACTCAAATTGTACGACCAAGGACATATTGCATCAAACTCTGTCATATGTGCAGTGGAAGAAGACAAGGCCCATCTTAAACCAAGGCTTCTGCCAAAGAAATGTTTCTGTCTTTTCAGATCCCCTCAATTGTAAATAAGCCTGTAAATAATCTGAGGGTGCTAAGAACAAGGAAGAAATAAACCAACTGGATTGAGAAGTCAAAAAATGTTCGTCCAAAACCAGAAGGAATTTAGAGTAGAGAAAAAACCCTACAAAACCGGAGAGATCAGGGTAGACTTTTCTCTACATCACCAAAGCTTTTTTCCACTAAATCTCAAGTTTTTCAGATGTATTTTCCTCATACAACTTTAATGTTTATTTCTTGTCCAAAGTGAGTTCCCAAGTCAAGGCTGCTTTGTTGAGAAAATCCTTGCATCAACCTTCAGATGAACAAATCAGAAAACTGTTATTTCAAACGTGTCAGTAAAATTTCTGATTGTAAATGCAGAGCCTACAAGAAAAATCTTGTAGTTATCCAAGGTATCTGGGATGCAAACATGAAGATTATTTTCTCATTTTATTCATTCTGTGCTGGCAAGCCTCATAATTTTATCCTGTGTTTCATAACTGTTGTGAATTTTCAAAAGCCCCAGCCTCTGGAGTCTTGTTGTCTGCAAACCCTCAGCTTTTCTTAAAGCATATTTTTATAAACAAGTTCTAGTCATCAGAACCGCAGGGAAAAAAAAAACAACAACAAACCCTAAAAAATGCTAGAGAAAACTTTCAGTATTCAAAAAACCTACATGGTAAATGGCATGTTCACAAAGTACCTGTGGTTTTATTTCATGATTTTATGTTCGTACTAAGACTTTGAAAAGACGGTGTTGAAGATATCGATGGTTTGTTTACTGAGAGTAAAGATGGAGAGATTTCAAGTCTTCGTGTGATTTAGAGAAATCTTGGCATAAGGCTATCATGCACACATTGGCTATGGGACTACTGGGAGGAGAAATTTTTTCGTTTCTCTTCATTTTTTTTATCTGTAGGGAAAGATTAGGAGAATTAATTAGTTTATAGTACCATTTTCTTGCTGGAATTGAGAGCTCAGAATAGGGGCATCACTTCCACATCAGTCTGAGATAGACACTTTGAGTGTCCAAGCCTCCCTTTTTATTCTCTCTCTCTATAAGCTTCACTTCTCTGCTCTCTGTCTTTCATGATTTTGCCTGTATAGCCATTTGTTCCACGTTCTCTCCCCAGGGACTGTGCTTTAATTCAGTGATAGCAATCACTGCGTGTAGCCATCGAGATTTTGTTGTCACTTTCTAAACTTCATCACAAAATGATTTTCTATTAGAAAAGCAAGTCTCTGTTTCCCAGGCAATTGGAGC
The DNA here is from genome assembly GCA_008711295.1 of Anarhynchus alexandrinus. Lineage (NCBI taxonomy): Eukaryota > Metazoa > Chordata > Aves > Charadriiformes > Charadriidae > Anarhynchus > Anarhynchus alexandrinus. Next base: position 3,151,269 of record VUYV01000024.1, read on the forward strand.
CAAACTCAACATTGCTTGAGGCAGAAAGTAGATATAAAACAGTTCCTGCTCTTTTGTCCTTGCAACACTTAGGGGACAAAGTGACACAAAAACAATGAATGCCCTACCTGTTCATCTGTATGACAGGAGTTTGGCTTAGATAACAGATAAATGCTCTGGTCTCAGTCTCAAGTGAACATTGTCAAATTAACACAAGCCACTATATCAGTTGTCAGCTTAGTCTTTGTTCCAGCAAATGACAGATATGAGCAGCTACTCATATTTTTTTCACACCCCAAGAGCATGTGATGACATGGTGTTCATACACAATGAGATGCAATGTACCACTGGGAATAGTTTCCTCTGTGCAAAACCTGTCACAGCCATGAGAAGTCATTACTGATGTGGCTACACAGTTGTATGAACAGAATATGGGTGCCTTGGGAGCTGAGCACAGCTTGAGAGAAACCCACGCGAAAAAAAGATACTGCTCTGTTTTCTCACTGTGACACTTAATACATCTCATGGTGGTGCAGAAAATGTAAGTCCTGACCACTTTGGTCATTAAAAAAGCTGTGACACTTTATAAAGGGACTTTACAAAGAATAGGAATTTGTGGCCTTGTGTTCTGAGAAAATCCATTTAGAAAAATTATAACCTCCCTAGCAAAATTACTCCTGTAGTTTTAATTGCCCATAACATCCTGCTTTATTTCTACCCTTAATTACTCTCTATTGCTCTTGAACACTGCTAACTTCATACTCTCATTCAGAAGTATATGTGTTTCACTGGTGGGTGAAGTGATTGCCAAATATATTAAGGGGATTTATTACGTCTTTCTCCAGTAGATTAAAGAATCAATTAAAACCCAATATTTTCTGCCTGGGAAGATACTTACGAACTATAATTAAGTCACCTTTCAATCTTTTTTTTTTATAAGTGACACTGATTCCTTTAAGTCTCTTGGTAAGGCCTTTTCTTCAGCTCTTGAATAATTGTAATAGTTGTTTTCTATGTGCTATCAGAATTCCCACTCTCTCTTTTTAAAAGAAGACATACAACAGCAGCATGTCTATATTTTATTAAGTCAATCTCAGCAGTTACAACAGAACCATATATACAGTTTTCTCAAGTTAGTCTCAGCAATGCATCATACAGTGATAAAATAATTCCTCAAATCCCTTTCCAAACTTGAGCTTTTTCTGCCACTGCATTGCACGGACATTCATGTTTAGGTACTAATTCGTAGCGACTCAAAGTGTTTTAGAAGTCTTATCTTCCAGGTGACAATGTCTAACTCTGTAGGCATGGCCAGCGCTCCCAGTTCTGCAGAATGTATTTTGCACTCGCCTTTAATGTGAGGGGGCCTGGCTTGTTGAGAAGATCTGATTCCTCTGTGTAATTGATTTGTCCTTATTAGTTTGCCACTCTGCAGTCTGTGTGTCAGCCACAGATGTTGTGAATTGTAGTTTTACAACTGCATACAGGTGAAAATCTTATTTCTACATATCAATTCACATATACCTCCACTAGGGCTATCTCCATTTGATAATGATTGCTCATCCACAAATACTATTTGAAATATGTCAGCAAACTACTTCTTAGTTTGTTTAGCATGTCCCTGGATGATACTGTGTAGTGCTTATTTTTTAATCAAAATGTCATGAAGTTCTAAAATAAATATCTTACACAAGTCTAAACCTGTTATATCTAAACAGTTCCTTTAGTATAGAGACTCGTAATGTAACCAAAGAAGGAAATCATATTTGTCTGATAATAAAGGGCACATTAACAAAGACTAATGATAATACAATGGTTAGTAAAACAAAAGTGTTTTTCAAAGTATATCACCAAAGAATCTTAGTAACATAAACAACATAACTCTCAGTACCAGTTGTATATCTTCAAACACCAAATAACTCTTACCAGTAAATATAGAATGAGCACAAAGGTAAACCTATCCTTGAGGAAAATTCAGCTCTGACAGGATGAAATGAGATTAAAGATAGACAGAAGGAGCTAGATTGACAAGACTGAATTAAGCTCTTTACTTCAAACACCGAAGGGTTTCTAAAATTCAGGTGCCAGTAGCATTTATAAGACCTTACTCAGCCAGTGCCTAAGCCTGCAAAAGTCTGTAGCTACTAGAAAGCTGATCCCCAAAGGGATTTATCCTGCCAGCTTTTAATTAACTGAGAGTAATAGAAATGGTGAGTGCTTCAGATTCAGGACCTTAAAAACCTCTGTGAGTCTTGGTCCAAATGCTTAGATTTCCAGGGCTATATCTGTACATCACTAAGCAAACTGGGATACTGTTGAGTATCTCAGGGTGTGTCTCACTCTTGTGTGTAAGCCAAGCTTGTGTAATGCATAAGTGGGGCATTTCATAGAATCACAGAACCATAGAATGGTTACAACTGGAAGGGACCTTGAAGATCATCTAGTTCCAACCCCCCTGCCATGGGCAGGGACACCTCCCACTAGACCAGGTTGCTCAAAGCCCCATCCAGCCTGGCCTTGAACACCTCCAGGGATGGGGCACCACAACTTCCCTGGGCAATTTCTTCCAGTGCCTCACCACCCTCATAGTGAAAAATTTCTTCCTAATATCTATTGTGAATCTCCCCTCTTCCAGTTTGAAGCCATTACCCCTTACTACCCATTTCTTAGGGTACCTCATTGGAAATCCCAGGCAAGTACCCTAGTCCTCCCAAAACAGTGAGCAGTAACTGGTGATGCAGTGCAGCGATGCAGAAAAGACAGATTTAAATAATTCTGACTTTAGAGTGTTCAGTTTTCTGCAAAGTTTTAAGTGGAAGTTACAACGTTGGTTTGAACCTGAGTGTCCCAAAGGGGTGACAAAATACAGGCTATAAGGTTGTTCTCAGCCTTGCTCTGTTTCCACCAAAATTTGGTTATTTTGCATATTAGAATCATCTCAACAGGGATCAATGAAGAATTTTTCTCCCGAAAAGCAAGAAGCCTTCCCATAGAGGTCAGGGCTTTGTGCATTTGTATAGGTACAGGTTTAAATTGTTGCCATAAACATGGTATGCTCACACTCCACAGTATTCCAACAACTGAATACGCACTAAAGGCAAAAACAGCATCATTATTGTTTCAGAAAAAAAAAAACCAAACAAACTCCGACTAGGTTGGATGTTCAGCTTTAGGAGAGAGTTTCTAGCTGCAGATCCCGAGCAGAGGGAAGCATATCCTTCTCTTCTGGAATTAAGCAGATAACTCCTCTTGTTCTCTTTGACGTTTCCTGCAGATGAGCTTAGGCAGCTCCCTTCTTGCAAAGTGAGTTCCTTTTTTAGTTCATCCCTTTTATGGGGCAGTCCAGTTTCCTAATCTGTGGGTGTGTTTCTAGCCACACATCTAATGCTTAGGCTTAGCCATATTTTTACTCTCTCCCTTTTGAAGCTTATCTTAGCCACAACAGCAAATCATCAACCCTGGACAAAATATCTCATGTATGGACCTAAAAAAGTATTCTGTTATACTTTCAGTCCCTTTGCTGACCTGGAAGTAAGTGTTGACAGTTTTCAACAGTAATAGATCTGGTGTATTGTCTATCCCAACCTCTCACTTTTTACTAGAAAAAGTGTGCATTCAAGCAAAGCACAGCTCTGAGCCTCCAAGTCCCTACTAATTTCCAGAAATCTGAGAAAAACTGTTCAAAGTACAGACAGGCAGTAGCAGTAGTAATAACAATTACACAACCATTAACTTTGTTCATTGCTATTGTTAATAATAACTGGGTTTTGTTGTTGATTTTGTAGTGACTGTTGTTGTCATTGTTAGTGATGTCTCTATTAAGTGCTTTGCAGTAGTGTCTTGTAGTTCCCAGCCAGGAGTCATTCTCCTGATGCTGTATTTGTGTGTCATAAAAAGACACCCTTTAAACAACTAGAGTAAAAAAAAAAAAAGGATAACAGGCATACACAACAAACATGAGAAAGCCCAAAGCGACAATGAGACAGTTCTGATTAATGTAATAAGTAGAACTCACTGCATACAGCCCGTTCTACTTTTGTCAACAACTCCACTAGTACTGTAGCACCAGTAGGTTTTAAGTAGCTATTAAATGGAGGATGATACTGTGATCTTGTAGAAGGAAAATATTTCTCTCCTCTTACCCCAGAGACAATTAACTCAAGCACGAGTTATAACTATGATATGGATCAACCCTTAGTCACAGTAAGACATTCTGTTTGAAGAGCTCCTAGACTCTCATGATTGTCTGAAAAGCGAGGGCTGATAATGGTCAATTATATCAACTCGACGTGTCATATCCAGTTAGTGTCCTGCTAGCATGTGCATATATATTCAGGTTCATGGAAATTCTGCGTCAAGAAATTCGATGTGTACTAAGAAAAATCTATGGACAAGTTTCTCTAAAGCTCAGGTGAAGATAATGCTGGTGAAAATCAAGATTGACTCAGATAAAGTTCAAGTAAGACTGCATGACAGTTTACAAGAAACTTTGTTATCGGCAGGATGTAGGCATACTTCCCTATAAAGGGCTTCCGGCACAAAATTTCTCCTATACTATAAAATACCTGATTCCATTGCTTCTTCTTTTGAATGGTAGTAAATTCTATTCCTTGTCCCTTTTCTTCCTGCCACATTTAGATGATCCTGCTCAATACCCTCTCTTGGGAGAAGAGCTTTGCCTGCATCTCAAGTGAGGAAGCATGAGCATGTGAGTTCCAGTCTGCTCAGCAAATGAACATTTTATTTAGGAAAAACAATTGAAGAAAAGATTTTCTGTTTGTCTTTCCCCCCCCCNCCCCCCCCCCCCCCGTAAAATGCAATTTATAAAATATTTTTTGTGAACTCTGAGAAAAATGGGAAAAAAAAAGGAAAAGGGTAAGGGAAAAGAACTCAATTAATAGTGCTTATCACCAGGGCTTTCCCCTGGGATGGGGAAGACCTTCTGTGCCTAGGTTGAGGAATACTATATGCCTTGAAAATTCTGCTTGACTTTCTGAAAATGAACTTAGAAAATAACCTATGAAAAACTAGAGTTTGTGGATTAGAAATTTCATGAGCTGGAACAAAGTAAGTAAGATGTTGTTAAGGAAAATTTAAACACAAGTGCAGGGTAGAGGGTGTGTATAGAATGTTTAGGTTGACAGTGAACTAACATTAGAGCAGCAGAGAAAGAGAGAATCTGTGAAACATAAGACACTTTAAGCATTGTATAAGCATGATAAATGCTCCAGCGGATCCCACACATCCTGAACACCAATAAATCCAGAAAATGTTTAGAGAAACATGGAAAACAAAGCATATATTATTTTGTCTGTTTCTCTCTATTTCTCACATTGTTAAATAAAGGGGCTTTTGGGGATTTGGTTTGTTGGTGTCTTTTGGGGTTTTTTGGGGTTTTTTTTTTGGAGGGGAGGGGGGAATACATTGTATTTGATATAATTTTAAGTACTTTTAAAAAGATCTGTGTGGAATGTGCTTCAACTATCATACAGTTCACAATAATTAACTAGCAATTCCAAGCATCCATAGGATTTGATTCCCTGGAGGTTATGACAGAAATTGATTGGTGTGTGAATGCTCTTTGATTCTTTTAGAGGTCAATATCTTTGGCTTGTACGAATCTCATGAAATTATGACAAAGGAAATCTAACAGGCTGGATTAGAAAAAGAAAAAAAAAAAAGCAACACTATTGCCTGCTTAAGACAAATAAAAACATAGATCTTGAAGTTTGGGCCCAGCACTGCTGTCATCTGGTGCCCTGTCAAGTAGACTTCTAACAGGGCTGTAAACACTGAGGTCTTTCTCCCTGATGTCCTCTCTTCCACACCTCTAGTTCAAAGCAGAAATTCCATCCTATTTGAAAAAAGTGTTTCTTTTGTCATGAGTACATGCAAGAAAGACATTGACATATTGGAGTCAGTCCAGTAGAGGACCCCCAAGCTAGGAGGATGAAGCACACATCATACAGGGACAGGCTGAAACCTAGGTTTGTTCAGCCTGGAGATAGCCTTACTCTTGGAGGTGCACAGCAACATTATGAGAGGCAATGGGCACAAGTTGGAACATGTGAAGTTGTGATTCAATATTCAGATTTATTTTTTTAACCATAAGAGTGATCAAATACTGGAAGAAGTTCCCTAGATGGGTTGTGGAGCCTCCATCCTTGGAGGTGTCTAGGACTGGACAAGGCACAGTTCTGAGAAACATGATCTACTTTGAGGCTAGGATTGGACTAGATGACCTCTGGAGATCTCTTCCAACCTAAATTATTTTATGAGTATATGATTCTTTACTTCTATAGTTATCTATCGTGTTTGTCTTGCATACCTACCTGAAGTCCAAGCATGGTCACTCCTAACTTGAAAATAGTAAAGGGCCAACGTTAGAGTGCAATACCCTGTGAAGACAAACTTTGTAAGTATGTGGTAGAAACAAAGTGATAAAAAAATAAAAAAAAACCACAGTAGACCAATTATAATGCACTCAAAACATTAAAGATGGGAAGTAAGCTTCTGTGGTCGATGCTGAATTTACAATTCTTGGAAAAAGAGTATGAACTGCAAATTTCTGAATGGCTTGCCGTGTGCTTAAGACAGGCTATACAAGATAGCAGTAATGCAATCGGCAACAAAAGCATGAATCATTTTCGATATCATGCTCAATAATATGTAAATCTGGCAAGCTGTAATAAAGATCACTAAAGACAGAGTACAACAGTACAAGGAACCTTACAAAGAGAAAATGTATCTCCCAACCTTGCCCATTTCTACAGTTTTTATCCTCCCTTTTTTCAGTTGGTTATTTCAGAGGAATACTTTATTTACTGCCACTGTGGGGGTTTTATTTGGGTGGCTTTGGTTTCTTTTTTTCAAGGGATGCGTGATCTAGGATACCTTTTTTATATTGCTTAAATTCTGATGTACATATAGGGTACATCAAACTCCTAACTCAGAGCTGAGTCGTGAGTGGTGCATCATCTCAAACAAACATCTCCCAAAGACATTCTTCTAATACGCAGTTTCTCTGGTATTCTCCTTTTCTCTACTGAACAGGAATAACCTTCACCAGCTCCTCTGAAGATTCATCTTTGAAGACTACTGGGTAAGGGAGGTTATGCCCATGGTTTTACATAGTTCTTACATCCCGCACTTTTCTCAAGCAGAGAGAAGTGTGCAGTCAACACTGTACCCAAATCCTACTTAGGTGATGTTAAGCTCATACATGGACAGAGATTTATTCCATTTGACATGTAGGCACAAGTCTGCTTTAATGTGCAGACCAGCACAATTTTTGGGAAAAAGAAGATTGCAATTTTGGACAGATTTCTTTCCCAGATTCATTCAAAACTATTTTCAGATTTCTTCAATTTAGGTCTCTAAAAAAGTTCTTTTTGCAGGAGAATAAAATATCCAGCCTTTTGCCTCAGGAAAAAGACTAACATCTGATGAGGTTGGGTAAGAAATATGTATATGTCTTTCTGATAGATAACATGCCAAAAAAGCCAACGTAAATAGGTAATGGCTGATTGGATTGGTGCATTACCCTTTGAGGAAGTGCTTTTCCTGGCTACTGAAGGAGGTGAGCTACCCATGTAGATAAATCAATGACATAATTGATTTGGCAAATCTCATTTTTCCAGTCATTCAACCCTTTGTAGTGTTGTGTCCTAACTTCTGAGAAAATCTCTGACTTCAAAATACTGAATTTTTTCCACTAAAAAGCCTCTGAGATGCTTGTTTTTATAAAATACTGTGACCATTTCAAAATTTGCTTGATTGTCTTTAAGGAAGATACTCTAAAATTCTATCTAAAAGAAGATAAACTAAACATGGATTTGATGTTGCTTTACACACAGACACACCTTCCATGTTGAAAGCATGGCATGCAAGCATAAGCACAGATGATGGCTGTGTTAAAATGCAGTCTTATATTTTTCCTGTGTTTGTGGCCTGTTTGAGTAATTTGAAAATGCCTCAACCCCAGGTGTAAGCCTTAAGGCAAGATCCAATCGTTGACATCTGTTGGGGAACAGAGAGAGGGGCAATCTATAGGTCTGAGAACTTCAGATAGACAGACATCCCTCTGAGGGAAGGGGTGTGCTGCCAGCATGTGTTGGCACACACACCGAGATCCCTGCAGCATCATACATAGTCTGCATGCATATGAGCTAACACTTCGGGCCATGATGGCTTGGAAAAGAAGACTGTGCTGTAAAGTTGAGGTGAACACAACATTTGTATTCCTGGTTCACAATGGATGGAAAAGAAAGCCGTGTACAGTATTCTTAGGATGAGAAGTCTGTCAAGTCTCTGAGGCAGGAGTCCTAAACAAAAGCTGACTCACTGCAGAGCTTCTTGTGAAAGGTAGCCAGAAGAGTTGAGAGAGGACAGGGAGCATGTCTCCATATGGCTCAGAACAGCAATCGAGAGCAAGGGGCAAAAACAACAGCTGTTGAAGCTGAGGTCCCCAAAACAGCAGCCTCAGACAGGAAGTCTGGTGCTCCGTACTCATTAACGCTTCAGATCATACTGCTAACAGAGTCCCAGGAAACTATACATCACTTAGGAACAACAGCAGATGACTGTGCCAAATAGCTGGATTTCTCTGAGGCTGGGCAACAAACTGTGAGTGGTGAATAGCCCAGGAAGGAGGAGGGCACTCTGCCAACATACTGACAGCTGTAGGAAGAGGACAGGCTGATAATGAACGAAGCCCAGGAGTGACAATGCTCCTTTTTTTCAATTATTTAGGTTTTCCAAATTGCCTTCATATGTTTTTCTTGTCCTCCCCCACTCCACAAAACTCTGACTCTTCAGGTCCTTTATCTAAAGACATGGCCTCATGTGGCAAAGTCCTGATCATTTTTGAGTGCTCAGGTGACATGATGTATTTTCCCAGGCTCCTGGGAGGTGGTGTTTAACTACTTTTTAGCAGGAGTTGATTCTTGTCCTTTTTCTTGCCTGGTAGAAGGTCATAACACATGTCATTTGAAATTCTCATGGAAAATATAATGTACAAAAAAGAAACTTAGTTAGCATTTACCAAAATTCTGTATGACGTGATCTAGCCCAATGTCTGTGTTCTGATGAGCTTCAATATGCAGGACAGGACTTTCTTTTCATCCAAGCACTCAGGTTCCAGGGACTGCAAAATCTGACTGTAAGATCAGTGGTGAGCTTGCTAAAATTAAAAGTGTGGATTTATTAGTGAGATTAAACCAAAGTCATATAATAGCAGAGACAGGTTCACAAGAATAAGATGAACATTAGCAACAATCAATCAGTTGAGCTCCAAACCATGTGCTGAGATCAAATGGTAAGTGTTCAGTAAAGTTCTGCTCTATGCCAGGAAAAAAGTAGCAGCCCAATGTGTTGCATTTAAGAAATATATTTTTGTGTAGCACAGAATGACATCAAATTGCACCTGTCAGGAGACTGAGATTCTGATATAACTTAAATCATGATTTCCAAATGGCCAAGTTCTGAGCTGCGAGGAACACCTGCCAACATAACTAATAGTGAGGACAAAAAGCCTTTGGTAGCAAGTCCCTTGAGAAGGAGATAATAATATATGTGCCCTGTTCAATAAGCTCTTAGCCTGAGGTGTTTCCAGTATGCAAAGAAAAGAAAGCTTACTTTTAATTTTTTATGCTGTCTTCCTTTATCTTGATACGTTTGTTCCATTTTCCTCAAAGAGATTCTCGATTAGTTTAACAGAAGTTTTCTTTTCTAAAACCAAATCCAGTTCTCTGTGGAAGCCTTTGATGGGAGTTTCCATATGAAGAGAGATTAAAGAAGTGAGGGCTAATTATTATGGAAAGAATAAGCACAAGAGAGGCTATAACAAAACCGGCACATATAATAGTCCTACTGTGGAGAAGGTCAGTCAGGCTCTCTTGATTATCCTTTACCAAAGCCAAAGAAGAAAACACTCCATAAATTAAAAACCAACAGGTCCAATTATATATACACACAAATTTTTACTAAAGAAATCTCACTTTACACAATGCATGGCTACAAGAATTTACTTGCAACAGTAAGGGAAGTTTGTTGTGGAAAAAAAATATACAGTCTCAGGACAGTACATCCTAGATGGACTTGTTTCCAAAACGGCAATCTTGTAAACAGGAAGGCCAACAGGCAAAGGTAATCGTGGGTTAGAACTTGCAGGACTGCAGGGAACAGCCAGATCCACAGCCTTTCTCTTTCTCCTTTGTGCCCTCTACTCCAAGTATTACCCGTTATTGCTGTATTTTTAGCGACAAAAAAAATTGACTGCAATGATGGGGTCACGGCAAACTCCAGCTGGACTAGCAGCCTTTCACAGAATGTTGCTGCTGCTTCAAATCAGAGGAGCCATCTCTAAGGTTTAGCTACACCTGGCCACTTCTTTGGATGTAGTTAAAGGATTTGTGCCATTGCCACACAGTGAACAGACAAATGAACATCTATCATGAGAACAAAACGCTGGCAGTCTTCTCCATGTCATGCCACAGATTCTCATCATATGATGGAAAGTGCATGACCACTGAATGGGCACTTGTTTGCATAAAGCAATGTAGGAGATGAAGTGCCAGAGATGATAAAAAACAGGGGTCCTTCCACACCTGCTAGGCCCATGTTCAACTGGAAGGGAAGGAAGGTAGGAGAGAAACAGGCTGCGAACTAGATGTCTTTTTCTGTCTGAGAGAGGGTTATGGAATAGCCACTAAAGAACTTTCTAGGAACAGGCCAAACAAACAAATTTTGTGGGGAATTATAACTGATCTCCTTGTGCAGCAGGAAAGCAGATAAGATATTTTGCAGAGACTCTTTTTATGAATTCAGCCCAGAAGGCCACCTCTCTATTTAAGTGTCTATCAATCTGCTGTAACTTATAAGAGATATGTTGTGGATCTTCCAGTCTTGGCCGTTCCCTGTATTGATGATATGAGGATCAAGATGACTTTCAGATGTGCAGGGCATGCTGTGCTTAATAAAAAATGCAATGTACATAAAGTCCTCACCTGGCTGAGGCCCAGGAGAGAAAGTTCATTTGGTACAGCAAGCACAGACAGACTTGCCAGCTCACTTCTAGGTGTGCCTTTCTGGGTTTGGCAAGAAAGTGTAAGTTCAGGTGTGTGCATCTGTCAGTGTTGACCTATTGTGCAGTACAAATGCTATGCAAACAAATTTAAACATCGTATCCTCAGTTGCTTGCCATGTTCTCTCAAAGGCACTACTGCTTGTTGATGGTTGACTGTCAGAAATCTTCTAATTTACTGCCACAGAGTATGGCCTCTTTTTTTTCTGAACCCTGAGGGCTTTTTCATCTTGTCTACATAGACAAATTGATTGGCACAGCATTTTTCATTTTTGGGAGGAGAGGGAGGGGAGGAAGCCACCAAAAATGGCATTGCAGCCATCCTATTCCAAAACAGGGTTGAGCAAGGATCATAGAAATTCACTGGTATAGCAACAGTGGCAAAAATATACTGTTATAGACCTGCTATTATAGCTTTCTTTGGAGACCCTATAGCAGAAAAAAGGTTATACCTTTATACCTATAAGGCTGTTACAGTATTATTACTCTACTGTAACTGTAGCTATGGATATACCTTATAACATCCCTCTGGTTCCTGGAAGTGTTTTTGCTGAAGAACAAAAGCACCTCACTAAAGGTAACATGCTGACTGATGGCACGGCAGTTACACAATGAACTTGTGTGATGGGTTTAACCCAGTAGTTTAATTATAAGTTGCTATTGGTTCATGCTGTGTAGCTACTCCTTACTCAATGTTGTATTGGGATGGGGCAACTGCAGCACCATTCTCTTGTCTTCTCCCAGGCAACATAAATTAATCTGTAATTTATTTATTTTTGCTACACATTTATCAAGGTAGTATCTGAGTTTAAAAAGCATTAAAAATTACTATGACACTAAAAAATAAATAATATGTACAATACTTATGCTTCACAGTTCATGCTTAAAGTAGTATTTACCATCCCATTAGGTGAAGTTGCTATACATGGTCCTTTTGTTGTGTAACTGGTACAGAGAATACTAAATAGGCAGGCACAAATAGCAGCCATCTCTTAGGACAAAGGTATTTTAACTGTGGATATACATACAAGAAAAACTGACAGATGCAGGTAGACATCAACAATTTGTAACTGCTGTACGTATATGGGTGCTGATGCAATGGGACTGTGTGGGTAAGAGGATAAGGCTGTGTACTGCTGTGTTCTGGTGATAACTTTACAAAACAAAAAGAAATTGGAGAAGTAATAATAATACCATTAAATTTGGAGTTTATGTGAGAAGAATGTTATGAATGTTGCTGAAATAAATCCTTGTTCTGCAACTTTAGCATCCATCTTTGGCTACGTGTCTTAGACACCTGCAGTAGAAATATAAGTATCCTTGGATCATAATGCCCAATCATATATTACAATTTGTATCATGTAGTCATGTCTTCCTTATCATAATAAGCCCTGTTTAACACAAAAAAAAAATATGGATTCTTGCCCAGTATTTCTGTTAGAATATTGTTACAGAATCTTATTCTTCCAGTGTTTCAAAATCTCGTAAATTGTAGGCTAAACTGAGTCACAGCTAGGTTTTACTCATTTGTTCTTGTGCCAGCATTGCCCTTTACCATAAAATGTTATTTTGCTCATTTTAGGCAATTGCTTTTTTTTGCTTGAACTCCTCTCTCTGCTGTTTGTTCCCTTGACGTATTTATAGAAAACAATGATATCCTCACTCAGCCTTGTTTTTGCTGCTTTTTCCCTGCTACACTGAAGAAATTAAAAATAAGTTCTACATCATACTGGTAATTATCATGGACCTTTTCTCACCCCTTTTGAATCAACTTTATTGAGCTTTGGTGGCTACATGCAGGATTTCAGAGTAAGTCTCACTAATATTAATAGCATTAATACTTCCATACCTGACCACAGTTTGTGGCAGCAGGCAGGGGGCTGAGGGATGTGATTTGAAGATTACTGTGAGAATGCCCCAGACTGGCAAAGTTGATGGCTTTGATCCTAACCAACAACAAAAAGATACGTCAGTCATTCAAAGAGTTTTTGTTACTATAGCTTCAATGAATTTCTGTTCATAACTGTGAACTTTAGATATATAATTAACCTTTTTTCCTCTTCAGGTACATATATAGAAATGAGTTTTGTGAGTAAGCAGTGCATGGTTACCAGCCTAGATTAATCAGACAGAAAAGGCTGTTCCACTCATTCACTGCCTCTGAAGAAGACTTTTCTCTCTGTTTTCCCCCTTATCTTACCTCTTCTCAGTGATGAAGGAATTCCGTCTTCACCCTGCTGTCTACCAAGTACACTCATACTGTATTTGCTTTTCTTTTGTCTCACTTTTCAACCAGCTGAGTAAAAGTGAGACCAAAAGAAGAGGAGATGAGAGGACTGGCAGTCAGACGATGTGCAGGCACAGGGAAGAAAAGAAGAGATCTTGGGTAAGAAAAGGTGATGAAAGCAAGAACTTTTTTTCCTCCTTTCTCCCTATGAATCAAGATGTTGCACTCTTCTCAGACTTTTGCGGTGGCTGTCTTTTTTGAGGGCCCAAAGTGTTTGTTGTAACACTTGAATAGAGCTGATGTAGGTACCCTGAAATGACAGAACATCAATGGGAAATAGCAACAGCAGTCACTGTAATTGTTATTCTGGTTAGTCAATTAGGGTTTGTTAATTAGTATATTAGGGTTATAGTGCAGTAATGATAATTTTTTCATTGCTTGCAACATGCGTTGGGTCTGTGGCTGTCCTTCACAATTCTGTATTTTCTCTCTCCTTTTCTCCTTGTATACAGTACCTTCTCTCATGCATTAAATTCTGCTGCACCACTGCACTTAAAACAGCCTCTTGTTGCCAGGTGATCCATCCCAGATGATTCAGCTGACTTTTTCATTAGTGCAGTTTCTCCCTGTTCTTGCCCATTGACTGTGTAGCGCAAGCTGTTCATGGAGTATAAGCTTTTTTCGGCAGGCATCCTAAACTTATCTGAGCTCTGTAAAAGGCATTGTTTGCAGAATCTTGCCAACTTAGCTGCAGCTATATTACACAATGGATAAAGATGATTTTTCTATCCCTTTTCTACCACGTTGGGAGTGACTGTAAATATGTTTAAGAGAACAACAACTCTGCACATTCTTTTTGATGCTAGCTGAACCCCTCAGATTTAAGGCAGCCAAATCAAATACAGGTATTTGTTCTTTCCCTGTGATCATCAGTATTCCAGGATTGTTAAGAGACAAAATTTCTCTTGGGAATACCACTTCAATAGTTTGCTTCCTCCTTTTCTGCCCTTCCCCTCTAGGTATCCCTTTGCAGTCACAGTCAAGCACTAGGAATAATTTTCCCTATAGGAAGAATGGAAAGAAGCACATTTTCAGGCATGACACTGCACTGTAGTGTTTTCAGTAGGAAAGCAGACTTAAAACGAATTGCCAGTAATTAAACATGGGGCCTGGAGAAAAACAGAGTTGTGAACAATACTTGTATCTCTAATTGGTCCTGAAGAGGCTTTTTGCCAGAATTGCTAGTAGTTGTAAGGTTTTTTTCTTGATATTACACAATAATGAATTTGGTTTTGAATAGTATTTTTACTGCATCATCTTTTCAGTAAATTAAATTTCTCTAACTCTTTTATTTCTTTCTTATTCCAGTCATACTCTCAAATTCATCGCTTCATGGAGAATTCAGGATTCTGAGCTACTTCTAGACCCCTAAATATAAATGGAATAGGTCCCTACCACACCTGACATATTATTGTCAGATTACAGGTGCAGCTATAAAGCATATATCTATCAAGTGACTTGCCAAAGGTCACACAGACAGTCTGAAGCAGGGCCAGATCTCGAATCCTGATCCAGTGATTTTACCAGAAGAAACATACTTCCTCCTAGCAGTTGTGGCGCAGCCGGTTATTGGCAGGAAGATGAAGAACTGAGAAATGTTGACTGTGGACATCAAGGAATTAACTGTTCTTTTAATTAGACAAAATAATTTAGCTATGACTCTTAACATAAAAGTTCATTAGTGAAATGCATGAAGTGACATTGCAGCCTAACTGAGGTACAGAAGAATCTATTTTTATTTCAGTGAAATAACATTAAAAATTAATGAAAGCTATAATTATTGGATATGGGAGGTTAGTCACATTTTCCAAAATAAATTCAATTTTAGCTGACACCGAGATTGACAAATTTAAATACAGGTGGATTTATTTTAGAAAAAAAAAGAAGGGAATATTGTTTAGGAGCATAATACCTTTAGCAAATTGAACTATGCAGTTGCTACTGGTGACTTTAATAATTGCATGCTATATCATTCTTGAATCTGCAGTAACAAGGCTGTTCACTTAACACCCTGATTTTCCTGTGGTTATGGTTCTCAAACGATATAAAAGATAATGTAATATTTGCTTTTTAAGGGTAACATCTAAATGAAAAGGTCACTAGATAGTTTGAAGAGGTATAAGCTGACCATTTCATTGTTTTCTTTATTAATAGTTCTCTTGTTTCAAACTAAATCCGATGTTTTTCTTTCTCTGGTTATGTGATTAGATTTAAGAGTGGATTAATGGAGCAAACTCTGCTAAAAAAAACTTATTCTGCTAAAGCCACAAAGTATTTCTGCTTCTGTTATTACTCCCCAATTTCCATTAAACAGAAAATTGAGACCTTTAAGGCATAGAACCCTGTGTACCCCAAACTTCATTGTAGTTGGAAGAAGTATAATGAAGTTGAAGACTTGTAGCTAGAAGGAACATATATGCTTTCTTCTCAATGACCCTACTTCCTAAACTATACGTAAGGCTCCAACAAACTTTTGCCTCCCCTCTTACATCCTCTTGACCTTCTAACAGTTCATGTGAAATGCATGAAAGTTAGCAGAGGCCAACAAACATATTCCATTAAGGCTGCAGCCAGAGCTCAGTGGGGCAGAAGAAGAGCAGATGAGACAACATGGTTTTTACCTTCATGTTACAGGATGACTTGATTCTTTTGAACTTAAATGGACAGGAGGTACCAGACAGTAGAAACCCTTCTAATTAGAAAAGTCATCATAAACCTCAGTGCCTGGAAGCTGAAGGTAGACTAATTCAAACTATGGAAAGGGCCCATTTGTCTGGCAATGAAGTTAATTAACCACTAAAATGACTTATTTTAAAACAGATAAGTCATGGTAGGTTCTTCATGGCTAGAAGAATTTGCATTGAGCCTGGTTTTCTTTCAAAAGACTTACTCTCCAGCACTACTAGACGTTGCTGTCTTGGTTCAGAAACTAGAGAGTGGAATGATACGGTCTTGTCACACAGGCAGCAAGACGAAATAATATGCCCCTAAAACTATAAATCTATTGTATTTTAAGATTGGCTCAATGTGGAAGAGTTTCCTTATGGCACCTGTTGTAAACTATGGCGTGGAGGGGAGATATTTATTAAGTTTGCAAAGTTCTGGTATAGCAAATGGCATCTCAGTGTGATAGGAGCAGTCTGCTTTCACCGGAAGAGAGCATCACTCAAAGCTATTCAATTTCTGCAAACAAGGTCATCCAGATCTACTGCGGCTGCATAGGTACGCCCACTGTTCATCCAGCACCCCAGAGTTGCTCTGAATTCAGGCAGAATGCTTTCTGGTGGACATACTTTGTGGTTTGAAAACCTACCTTTTACTTAAAGGTCCTTCATTATACAAGTACTTGACTGTAAAATTAAGTCCTCTTCATAGAAAATACACCCACCCCCCCCCCCCCCCCCCNATGCCACAAAATTAAAAAGATGTGAGGCCAAGGAATACCTGGTTTTATGTAGTTCTTTGGATATTGGTTTGTTTGTGGGGATAAATAAAGCAGCTTGCCTGGAGCTGAGTTATTAGTTCAGCTCAGTGAAAACTAAATGTACGTGCATCCTGTATTTAACTGTGTCATCTTGCTCTGCATCTGGAAATGCTGCATTATGAATTAGTAGCAAAAGCTGGTCTACGTCACTTCAAATGTTTAGTGACCAGTCAGAGCTTTGTCGCGTGGGTAATGCCTGTGCTAATGTAATATAATTACACAGTTAAGCACAGGGTCCCTGACAAATTGGTCAAACAGTAGATCTTTTCTTCAGCACTGCCTGCAAATTTGCATAGGGAATTTTATTTCCAATAACAAATAGAGTCAGTAGAGGTGACATCATGGTCATGGTGAGAACTATTCAGGTTATATTTTTTTCATAAATCTGATTAAAATTTACTACACTGTAGAGTTACAATGATACTTCCAAGTGAAAGCTCCGGAAAAAATAGCTGGCTGAGAATGTGTATCAGAGGTTTTCCCTAGTGGCCCTTGTAGATTTGACATTTCACTTTTGGACACTTTTGGAACACTGCGTCTACTATAATCTTTCCAGTGCTCACTTGATACAATTTTCTGATAATATTTCTGTGTGTAACCAGCAAAGTGTCACACCAAGATGTTGACTCTGCTGACACTACCATTTTAATTTCTTTTTTTCTAAGCACACATATTTTTCTTAAAATACATCTCTCATGTAGTCTGAAATTAATAAATACTAATAAAAGAAATGGAATACTTAACTGATGAGGCAATGTAAATATTCCTTGAGTTACAGTCATTGCAGAAAAGCCTACCTTGGAACAGAAGTAAAAATGACTGAGTTTCACTTTTTCTTCTTAGAGAATGAAATGAGTGTTGACTAAAAGGGGCTGATTCACGGCTAGTACCTGTGCCATTTTTATTCATAGTCTTCTGGACACATTATTTAAGAACTAGTCTGATGCTCAGTTTCTCACAGAAATTTAGGTATTGCAGTGTATATCCTCTAAGTGCCTATGTTTGGGCGATGTTAGCATTGGTCCTGAGGGCTTAGGGTATGTGAGCTGTGAGATCCTGTTTGTGCGAAGGGACAGCAAGTCAGAAAACACTTCCTAAGTATGACAGAGGACTGGTGCTGTCATCTACTCGATTGAGGTTTAATAGTAATTGAGGGAAATGCAAGAGTACATGAATGTAGTATAATGGCACCCACAGTAAATAGACTGGTGAATTGCTAATAGTGACCTTTACTAGGAGTGGATGATTAATTACCTAAGGCGTTTAAGGCAAAAAAACCCCATGGTTATATTATTAGAAATAAAATTACATAAAGGGATTTTTAAAATTGTACATGACCCAGTTTTTCTGTCTTGATTTGACTGTGAATAAGTCTAGATCTGAAGGATTTGCATATTTTAGGTTAGTTAGGGAGAATGACAGGTTAAGCAGGCATTCTTAAAGACCAACACACAGGTGGGTTTTAACAATGGCTTAATTAACTAAACAAATTCTTAGTTTGGTCTTCTGTCCCCAAATGCCCCTTGCATTATGCATCAGTTGCCTATAATAATACATTTTGTTACTAGTTACAGTTATTGATGCTCATTTTGTGTTCAGTAACTTGCTAGTACATATATGCTGAAGGTTTCACCAGTTAGAAAGAAAAAAAGGCTATATAGAATTGGGTAAAACTTGTTTTATGTTCAGAAAATATATGTAAGCTTTCATTTTCCTATACACAGTAGAAATAAAACAGAAGGATATGGCTTCTCTCCCATATCTCCAAGGCACTTTCTCAGCTAGAAGTTTATCTGCAAAGCTTTTTCCCTATTTAAGTACCACACAGCAGGTGCTTCTCTGGCTCCAGACTGAATCTACTGTCTTTTCTGAAGGTTCCTGGACTGTTCCTAGCGCACACAAACTCTGAAATCTCCACCAAGAAAACAGACAGAAGCGCCTCTTCAATCGGCAAGGTTTCTGATCAGCTATATATGCAGCCAGTATTTTGGGGAATAGCTCCAATTTTTAAAGCACTGAACACTAAGATGTTCTGAATGAATGGCAGCCACCAGTCCCAAGAATAATGGCACCTCCATTTCAGTTTGGCCCATCTTTTCACCAAAGTCCAATACAGTGACTGTCATTATAGGCCATCTAAAACAGAAAGCTAAAAAAAATGTAATTTACGGATTGCATATGGTACAAATCAAACTTTTATAACAACACCTTTTTCCGACAGGACATTTTCACATTTCCAACAAAAATGGATTTGATGAACTAATTTCCTTGCAGTTTTTTGCCTTTGTGGTTGGTTTTCTTTCTCTCCTTTTACCCTGGGTGTTTTTTGTTTCTGTGAAATCTGAATTAGTCAGACACTGTTGTTTTTGTTCAACTGGAGAACTTTTTCACTGCTGCAGCCATTCCATTCTCAGCTGTCACAGTTAAATCCCTAATCTCTTCTGCCCCTGCTGTTTTCTTCAGTAGTCTTCAGGAATTTGGCTTAATTTTGCACCTAGCTGTGTTCTACGTACCATACATTTTGTTTGCATCAGTACCATATAAAACCCCTCTGAAGCTTTTTCCAGCTCAGGATTCTGATTTATTTCTAGGATTGTGAAACATTATAACATTTCCCACATAACCTTATATCATTTTAATGGTAGTTGCTCTCAACTTTCCTCTGACAAAGGAACATGAGTTTTCAATTTTGGACTGCAATGTTTCTGCAAAGTCCTTTGTTCCTCTTCAACAACTCCATAGAAGAGGTTTCCTGGGGTCCTTGTCTCACACTGACATATGAGGAGTGCCAGGATGACATTTTGTACTCTCCCATTGGTTGCTTTTCCAGAAGCCGTCAAAAGGATTGCGATATGCTGATCCCAATGCCTTTGATACTGTTCTAAAACGATGGCCAGCTGAGCCCTTCAAATCTAATTGAATTTTGCATCCATCTCATTGTACCATTGGTGCTCAGGGCAGGAGAAAATTATGCGGATTCCCAGAATCTTCCAGGCCAGCTGAAATATTTTGGGTTAGGATTTCCTGCTTCACTCATATAAAGTCACTGGAGATGTCAAAAATTCATTCATACGCTAGCAGAGCTGGATGGAAAATAGTAGGTGATTTAGGTGAAAAAAGCTACATTGTTAAAGATTGATTGTTCTCCAAACGGGAATGAAAGTTAAAAAAAAATAAAGATTTTGGAGCAAGATTGATGGGATTTCAGGACCCGAAGCTTTCAAGAAGTGAGTGAGCCAGAAAGGAATTTTTTGGCTTTCTAGGTGCCCTTCTGGAAGGTGTTTGTTAACTGACAGAAATTAACATTGGCTGAAGCTTGCCAGCACAGCTGCGGAAAGACAGGCCGCTGCCCAAAGAGCTCTCCATACTCAGCCTTTCTAAACCCAGGAGAATAAAGACACAACTGCACTATGGAGTTAGGTACAGAGAAGTCCAAGCTTGGTTGCCAGCCAGCCTTATCACAAGACTGCCACATGAGCTCAGTGCAGGGCCATGCCTACAGCACCATGTTCAGCTGCGTTATGGTACCCCAGTGCACACGGGCAAACCACGTGCCATCGTCATCTCAGCGTAAGGATTCGTTCCTCTGTGTAGACATGACCAACAAATCAAGGTACTGAGAGCTCAGAAAGTTTCTGTCAAGTTCACCTGCAGAAATTGGAGGGAAAAACATTACTGTTGATGAGAGAAGACAATGTTTGGTGTGGATGTGTGTGTGTATAGTAATATGCTTTTGAATGGATAACTGCTATTTAGGATGTTGAGTTCTAAAAGGATAATGATTTTCTGAAATCACTGTCCCATTCATAGGCAAGCAAAAGGAGAATGATAAACCTGTTTACATGGTTACATCAAAACCGACATCACAACCTCTTTTCATTGCTGGTGTCACATATGAATTTGAATTTATTTGCAAAGCTGTGCAATTAAATCTAATAAAAAGATGGAAAAACAGATGATGTATCCAACGAAAACTTGAATTTTAACATTGGCTTTTGGAATTGGGAAAAAAATAAGAAATACTATATTTTGCAATAGAGAAATAGAGAACATTTTTCTTAGTGTTTAGAAAACAATCGCAAGAGCCAGAATATGGCAAGTTATAGCTCTGACATTAAAATTTTCTGTCTCTTAAGGCAACTAGGGCAACATTTAAAAGTCTGGATGTTTAAATATAGCTAACATATTAAGCAGGGAATTCAGTGAGGAATGAATTCCCTCAGCTTCTTTGGGAAAAATACACTGATACAGGAGGATAAATGTGAGTGCTTACCTTGACCAAATTAGGCATAGTGATTTGACAGTGCTGGCCTGATTAACATTATATCTCATTTTATCTACCTGTGGAACAGGACTACTAATATGAATGAAGATTATTCTGTAGTATCTGTAAGTAACTTTCAGATCAGGTGTGTATAGTGTTATACAAATGCAAAGTATTATTAACATCTATAATCTGAAATGTAGTTGTTGGACAGACTCCCTGTATGTAATTTTGCTTCAAGAATACAGCCTCATCATATGAGAGGCCTTTTTCTTACAGTAAAATGATCGTCTTTTTTAAATACATTATTTAAATATACTAGTGCAAGCCAATATTCATTTGATGCAGAGGAAAATGTCGAGTATATTATTCAATAGCTATTCACTCTGTACCACAGACAATAATTAGTGGTATTATCAGGTGGAAAATTGCTGCAATGAAGAATTCACTAATATAGTATGATGAACTCCCTCAGAAAGTTACTGTACTTTTTTAGAATCACAATCGCTTTTTTACTAGCTGCCAAATAGAGGTTTTGGCAGTGTATTGTCAATGAATACTCTCAAAAGTACCCTTCAGTGGATAGTAAAAAACTGAAAAAGCAATTCTCTCATTGAGTAATGATTGCTCTGGATAGACCCTGTAGTATAGTATAATGCAAACACCGAACTATATGATTTATTTATAGACCCTCAGTTACAATGACTCACCAGCTATTCCAATGGTTTGGGGGCTACTTGGCATGTTTCTTTAATTGAAAGTTACTGCAAAAAAAGAGTAAAGGCCACCTTCTAATACAAACCCTGTGAGATTTTTACAATCTTAAGATTTATAAAAGGCCTACTTTTAGAACCCTTTGTAATGTTTCTTCTCTCAAGGTAAGTATCCTCTGGAGAAGAATGTGGAACAAAAGGTTGTTATGGAGGTCCCAATGAGAGATGCACAAGGTTGGAAAGGACAGTTTCAGTATGCTTGGTTCTTGGTTGCTCAGGGAAAGGATGTTACCCAATGGCATGAAAAAGAAACCACAGGGATTACCTGTAGCTTAAAGGAAAACAAGATCTCTGGCAAATTGCAGATACAGTATGCGATAACATTCGTCAGACTCATCAGGGAACTGATAAGGAACCAGGCTTTCTCAGCCAGCAAAAATAAATAGCAAATTAAATTCTTGCTGCTCTAGCTCCTATGGTGTGTTGGTACATTTAAAAAATAGGAACTTAGATGTCCCCTTATTCCATTTTATTCTTTGTGTTAGTGTAAAGCGAGGCTTGTTGCATTGGGGCTGTACTGTGTGTCATAAATATTCTCTGTGATGTACCAATCTAGCTCTGACAAACTTTACAGGAAAAACAAAAATATGTTGCTAAACATAGGAAAGAAAGCTATGAATGATGAGGGAATGACTTGTAGAAAGTCAGATAATCCTGAAATCAACAGTAGTTTTTCTTTAGTTTTCAATGACTTGAAGGTTCCACTTTTGGTCTAGCCATATATATTCACAGTTTTTGAAGTGCCTTACTCCTGTTTGAAATTCTAGTGAGTGTGGCTTCAGGTGGCAATTCATCTCTCCTAACTTCTGGCACTCAACAGAGGTGCATAAATTAGGACCTCAGTCTCCTCATGTTTCTATTTACAAACAACAGAAAACCAGTGATGCCACTAGAAGTATTCCAGATCCTAAATGGCCAGAGCTGACTCTATTGACTAGGAAGAGCCGGGAAGATGAGGTTCCAAACCTGTGGACACCAGCACCTCTGAACTGCATGGGATCAAGCACCTAACAGAGTGTCACTGCAACAAACACAGAATAATTTTTTTCCCTTTCCACAAATGGCCCCAAGGTTAGGTTGGATGAATCACGTGTAGAAGCTGTAACGGACTGGATTTTCTCAGCCAAAAACTGTTCTAGAGATTGTGAGTATTTTCCTAAAGGACCGAACACCCTACCGCTGCAGAAAGGGTTGCAGGATTTGAGCAGATGAATGATTAACAATGGAAGAAATGGTAGGTTATTGACTGTAGATTTTATTTAGAAAGTAAGCATGCTAGCAGTTTGAATATATGAATTGTTCTTTAATAGGTGTCACTTATGGGCGGAGTGCTTCCTAGAAGGTTGACTCAATCATAAACATTTTCTTACTTTCTGAAACCTAAGGCCAGATGGTTGTTTTTTAAATTAATTTTAAATTTAAATTTTTTTAAAAAGAAAAAAATATTTTAAATATCTGAAAATTTTGTAAGTAACTCTTTAATACTGCAAAGAAGAACTGTTCAGTTATCTCCCCTTCCTCAAATGAATTTGGATTAACTGTAAAAATTCCTTTTGGTATATGTTTTGAAAACATATTTGATAATGGTCTTGAAAAAAATCTGAAATATCACGAAAAGATTAATTTCAGCTCTTGCAGGGAGAATGGCTTTTCCACTTCATTTTTTCCAAAGCAGTTTCTCATTTTTCAACCATCTTAACATGTCAAAACATTGCAAAGTTTGGAAGTACTCAGAATTACATAGGACCAGACACGTGACAGAACATCACCACAGCAACATTCTACAAATACAAAATGAGAGCTCTTTTTCCTCCCGAAACAGGCGGGTACCTGTTACCACACCTCCCTGCACAGTCTATTAGAGAGAGTGCTTTTCATCAGAAGCAGATGTCTAC
Organism: Anarhynchus alexandrinus; assembly: GCA_008711295.1. Taxonomy (NCBI): domain Eukaryota; kingdom Metazoa; phylum Chordata; class Aves; order Charadriiformes; family Charadriidae; genus Anarhynchus; species Anarhynchus alexandrinus. Next base: position 3,175,034 of record VUYV01000024.1, read on the forward strand.
GTGCACAAAGCAATTTGAATGCTTTTTATTTCTTCTCCTGCAAGATTCTCTTTACAATGCTGAAGCTTTAAAAGTTGCCCCAATGTAATGTAAAATCTGTAGGAGTTGATTCCCACTTCTGTAAATCTTCTCTGGGATTTGTAGTGCCTTTTGCATTTTTCTTCTGCTCCTATTACTGACTGCTTTCTGTTTCTGGCAGGAAACCATTATTTTTTTGAGTAATTATGCTATCTCTATATGTGTATAATGATCAGCTTTTATACATTTACCATGACTTTCTTCTCCCTCCCCCATGAATCCATAACAACCCTCTCTGTGCTGCCTGATAAAATGAAGACTTTTAATGTAAAAGCTCCGTCATAGATATAAGGGAAAAGGAGTGTTTGCTGTAGGAGCAAAGCAGACAGCATCGGTATAGAAGTGGCACTGGAAAAAAATGTGCAAGCTGTAAATTTTAATGAGGAGTATGTTTTACGGAAAGAAAAGTTTTTACTTTTTATTTGTAGATGTTAGCATGCATGGAGCCTTCATTCTGCAATGTAAAACTGACTAAAAGGACTCCTTCTGCAATGAGATATCAAAATCTATTCTCTTTTAAGGAGTTTTCTTTTATGTACAGACCACCAAGAAAGAAACTTCCAAACAAGGCTTCTCTGCTCCTGCAGAGGTTTGAATTGAAATCTCTCCTCACATTTCCTGAACTGCAGGTGAGATATCAGCCTCTCACTCTGTCGGCCTTAGAGATCAGCATGGAACTGGCTTAAGGTGGCTTGACATAGATTTGCTATTTGCAAATTAAAATCCTTCCTCTCTGAAAAGAATCCAAAATAGAATACAGTTCTTTATTAACTGGGGTCCTAAATTTTTTTTAATGGCTCTCAGAGTGTCTTTCAAGAGTTGTCTTTTCAGACGCATTATATAGTCCTAATTCTTTTAGGTATTGAGCACATATGTGAAACTATTAGGGTAGCTCATGCAAACTTAGCTTTTTTAGGCCAAGAAGTTTTCTGACCAGAAATATCAGAGATGTAAGACATATAGGTTTTTTTTTCCCATAGAAAACAGTTTAGATGAAATAATTTGAGGAATGGGCAGCTAATAAACATATTTTATCATTATTAAGTTAAGATAGGGTGGTCAGGTCATTTCCGATTATCTTAAGACATTTCATATCACATTACTGGCACCCCAACCGCATTTATCTGCCCCTGACCTATGCATGTATTTCAGTCTGCAGAAATCAAAACCTTTCCTGAAACTCAACAAATTTAGATGAGATACCTGTCCCTGGAGGTAACTTTACTAATAGCATTTCTTCAAATTTTTTACTCCTGATTTTCCAAACCTAATTTCTTTACTCCTTTTATTATTTTTATTCAGCATTTACATATGTCTCCTATGTACTATTGTAGCACATGAATTTGCCATGTCATATCTACACTGCACGACAAGTTGTTAAGTAAAATTCTTGTTGTCTGTTACCGTGAAAGCCTAATCTCTTTGGGGTGGCTTTCTTGAACTCCTGCTTTCCCAGCTAATATCTGGAGGTCAGTATCATTCATCTGTAGGCTTTGCACTTTAAAAAAATGACAGACCGTGATTAGACAGGGGCTGCTCTCTGACTGTTTCCAGTGGGTGATTCTTTCTGACAGTGCGTTCCCCTGACAGTAAAATCCTGCTAGAACATTTCAGATCAAAATGACTTCTAATATCTTAAAATTTTCTAGAATTTAAAAACAGGTATGTCCATTTGGAATGTGGTTCTGTTGTTGTTTGTCATAGTGGAGAGTATCTTAGAGGACAAAAATGTTGATACTAGAGTATGATACTACTGAGAATCAGATACCTGCCCTTCACGAGGTAGTTTAGCTGGAATTCAAATAAGCTAAAGCAGGGATATGAAAGAGAATCAAGTTTTGCGCTTCTTGCTATAATTCTTGTTGCAATAATCAGGAAAGAGTTTGGGTTCTGTATATAAGTAAATATCCCATATCCTTCCAAAACTGGGGTAAGCCTATTAGGATAGATGGACTGTACTTTGGCCTGGGACAGGGCTTCAAAGTTCTTGTATATTTCAAAATATACATCAGTGAGCATGTCCTGTACAATCTAAACTGGTGAAACGTAAGTTCCCATTTTTTTACCCTAAGGAGATGGAGTTGCTTTACAGCCTGTGCTAAATAGAGCAGATGTTCAGAGGACCTTTCGGGGCTTTCAGTTGTAACTGAATGGCCTACTTTGCAGTCTTCTGTTTCCGTGAGACTGAAGGAGCAAGTCTCATTCAGTCTCTGTGACGCACCATATATTACAGAGGGCATGCACTGGGACATTGCTCTTCTACTGACATGCAAGTCAGAGAGTTTCATTAGGCAGAGGAAGCAACAGAGCCTTCTGTTGGGCACAGATTGGAGAAGAAGGGATGATGAGAGGAATCAGGGGAGGCTTGAAGGCATCTGCTGCTCTTCCTTACATTTCAGTGGGAGCTGAGGTGTATTTTCGATCAGGATCACTCCTGGAAGGGCTCAGTCTGTGCTCCTATATAAGGCAATATGTCTGCCACGTTCTAAGATCTGTTCTTGGACATCTCTGTGAAGCACAGAGTAACTGCACCTGTTAGCTTGTCACAGCTAAAATCATGGAATCATAGAATCATAGACAAGTTTGGGTTGGAAGGGACCTTTAAAGGTCATCTAGTCCACCACCCCTGTAATAATCACAGACATCTTCAACTAGATCAGGTTGTACAGAGCCCTGTCCAACCTGACCTTGAAAGTTGCCAGAGATGGTGCATCTACCACCTTTCCAGGCAACCTGTGCCAGGGTTTCACCACCCTCATTGTAAAAAAATTCTTGCTTATATCTAGTATAAATCTACCCTCTTTCAGTTTAAAACCATTACCCCTTGTCCTATTGCAACAAGTCCTGCTAAAAAGTTTGTCCCCATCATTCTTATAAGTCCCCCTTTATGTATTGAAAGGCCACAATAATGTCTACCTGGAGCCTTCTCTTCTCCAGGCTAAACAACCCCAACTCTCTCAGCCTGTCCTCATAGGAGAGGTGCTCCAGCACTCTGATCATCTTCATGGCCCTTCTCTGGACCCACTCCAACAGGTCCATGTCTTTCCTGTGCTGAGGGCTCCAGAAATGGATGCAGTACTTCAGGTGGGGTCTCACCAGAGGGGCAGAATCACCTCCCTCAACCTGCTGGCCATGCTTCTTTTGATGCAGCCCAGGATATGGTTGTCACTCTGGGCTGCGATCGCACATTGTCAGCTCATGTTGAGCTTTTCATCCATCAGTACCCCCAAGTCCTTCTCCTCAGGGCTGCTCTCAATCACTTCATCACTCAGCCTGTATTGATATCAGGGCTTGCCCTGACCCAGGTGCAGGACCCTGCACTTGGCCTTGTTGAACTTCATGATGTTCACATGGGCCCACTACTTGAGCTTGTCCGGGTCCCTCTGGATGGTATCCAGTCCTTCAGGGGTGTCAACCATACCAGTCGGTCTGCAAACCTGCTGACGATGCACTTGATCCCACTGTCTATGTCATTGATGAAGACATTGAACAATACTGGTCCCAATAAGGACCAAAATGTATTAACACCATGCTCCTCATATACTATGGACCCGCTATTAATTTTTGCGAATGTTTTCCCACTTAAGAATCTTTTGAAACTTATTATGGAAGTGAAGGTTGTATTATGGTAAGATGCAAAGGCCTCTATCCACATTTCTAGATACTGTCTTATTCTTTCCACATCAATGTTACTGCAACAGTGTGGGAGAAAATCCAATACTGCACGCTCCTTGGTTGCGTGCCAAAGTGGTAAAGCAGCAAAATCAGGCCCCACTGTTAGTGACTGCAGTCTGTAAAACAGGAATAATTTTCCATTGAATACCTGATTGAATTACTTGTGAATTGCTGCTCTGCTGAGAAAATTATATTGGAGGTTGGCGGGTGGTCACCATTTTTATTTGCTAGAGGGTATTATCTGAATTTGCCTGTCAGGTGATTGCCTGGTTAGTCCCTTCCCAGTATAAATAACTGTGTATTTCAAAATGTGATAAATAATAGCAATAAAGTTTATAGGGGAAAAAAATATTCTTGCTGCTACAAGGAACAGCACTTAACCCAGCCATTTATCTACTGCTTACAAAAAACTGGGCTGATCAGATGATAATATATTCCAGTGGTTTGCAAAAATAAAAAGGAGGGAAAATCACTGTTTTATCCCCCTCCCTCTTCTTCTTGTAGCTACAGTTTATAATAGCTTTGCATTTAATTGGTATTTTATTTCTTTATGCTTATGAGATTTGATAATTTGAACAGCCCTTGCAGTGGTATCATTTTGTTCAGTGAGCCAGACATTGTAAAATTGTGCATTTTTATGTAATTGAGAAGATTTTGCCTGGTAGCTTGTGGAAAATTTCATAAAAATTTGTATGTGTTGGTCAACTCATTTAATGTGATATCTCACTTTTTGAGCTGATCGGCATTTTTTCCTGGTACTCCATCATTGTGCTGCAAATCAACTTTTTTTGTACTTTGTCTCTAATGGTAAAATAATGAACAACATAATGCTTCCCAAGGCAGAAATACAATGTTCATTTTCCCTTTGGCAAATGAGAATGTAGCCATTAGGAATAGTGCTTTCCCAGCTGCTCCTTGGAGGGAAGGGCCAGTATACTGGTAACAGATATATGGATTTCACTCAGACCACAGGAAACTTATGTCATGTAACACTCGACTGTGTGCCTCTTTGTGCTTGACTGTGAAGCAGAGAGGCAGATTCCTCTCATTTCACTGCTGCTGCTTGAAGTGGTGGATTACTTCAGCTAGGCTGAAAGAGTTAAGTAGATTGCTTGTGGGGACACCGTACCCATGACAGATTCTTCTCAAAATGGGTAGCGTGTCTTTCACAATGATCCTCTTTGTCCTTTTGGTTATAATGGAGCTTTTGACAAACAAATACTAGATCTCTTTTCACAGACAGACACTGAGCACCAAAGTGTAAAGTTCAGCAGCGGGAAGGAAGGGACTAACACCATGACTTATATGTGATCTATTGTCAGGAACAGTAAATACAAAGCACTTCCTTGCAGAGAGGTTCAGTGACTTAGATCATTGGTTCAAATCCAGCTCAGATCTGAACTGCTAATTGAGAGACTTGCATGGTGGCTGCCAGCGGTGTACCTGTTCTGCCTGCAAAGAGGTCTTCAGCCTCCAGGAGTGTCAATCCAGCAGGCTGGTTCAGACAGGCAGTGAAACCTGCAGCTGCAGGGGTGCCCCTTGGGTTTTCGAGTGCGATGTGTTATAACTCTTCCATATGCATGAAGAATCCTCCGTGGGGAGGCTGAGCGGAGGAAAGAGGTATGCACTTGCACTGAGAGCAGCAGAAAGACTCCTGGTGCAATAAACACCTGGCTGCTAAGCTGTTGCTCAACACTGCTGGGATATTTCAGCTAGGGGACTTACTTTTTCATTAATCTAGGGTATTAGATCAGCTCAGACTGGCAGTGCAAAGCACACGCTGCGAGAGGCACTGCCAGCAATCTTGGACTGGGAGTTATGGACTATTTTCTTGTTGGTAGGTATGGTGGGTCCCCAAACCCCTGTTCTTGGGATGATAAGAGAAAGACTAGGAAGCTCTTACTTTAGACATCATCTGGCCAGAAGAAGCAAGTCCCTTCCAAACAGAAAACTTGTTCTCAAACCAATGGCCACCACCTTTTAGACAGTGTCAGAGTATGTGGGAATGACCATGGAAAGAATGATAAACCACCCAAGACAATTTCTCTCAAAGTGTTTTTTTCTAGAACAGTTGGTAAGGTTGTGGCCAAATTAACGCCAGCATTAGTCTTTCAGATCCTTGTGGCAGAGCTGACAAACTGTATTCTACTGTATGGCTGGGACTGGCATGAAAATCCCCACCCAAAAGCTGTTGCCCTTGTAGACCTTCAGCAAGAAACCAACATGAAAGAGAATCCTCTCACTGAGACATGGTATTCAGCCTCCTGGTTTACATAAAGCTGACTGAAGACAAAGTGGCTACCTAACTGGGGTCTTTGTCGCCAAGGTGGCATCTATAGCATAACATCAGATAGAAGGACAGCTGAGTTCAAATAAGTGTGTTTTTCAACAGGTATGGTTTGCAGGAACCATCTTTGCTGGGTGTATGTGCTTTTTGACTTGCTTTCAATGGAAAATTAGCCACTTTGTGAAGGTATTCCTTAAAGCAACATTTGGAATATGTGAAAGTAGGTAAGATCATACTGCAAATGCATGGAATTCCATGAGGCATTAAATCTGAATTTTACAGAACTCTGATTTGAAGCCAGTTCTGATGGTCTCATTACTCTAATTCAGAAAAAAATATCATGAATAATTCAATGGTGAATGTAGTAATAGCAGTTATGTTAAATATACTCTGTAGAGCCTTCCCATTGTGGGGTCCTTTAAACAACACTGCAATTTAATAAAAAGAAATGTATTAAAACAATTTGTAATGACTCTTGTACATGGGATAATTTCTTGACACCCCTTGCCCAGGCAATCTTCTGCATTAACAGTGATCTGTAGGACAGGGGAAGCAAGCAAATATCTTACAACATATGTTCCCAAAGCGTGCTCCATGAGACTAATCTAAAGTAAGCAGTATCTAGTCCACAGAACCTTATTTTTTTATTTACAAGTTGATGATAAATGTACATGGTAGTTCTGAAGAAAAGTGGAACATTGAACTGTGTATCCAAAAAGTCTGGAAGTCTTGAGATTAAAATAACTTGCCTACTGACAATTCTATCATAAGGTTTCAATAAGAAGGTAGATGCTTAACATCCATTCCAGTATTTACTATTGTGGGCCAATAAGGCTGGGATCTAACTCATATGGTGCTGAGTCCTGTTGCTACCACTTAGTGCATTCATTAGGATGGATTTTTATCAAAGCAGAGAAAGTACTTATACCCCCACTAGATCTAGCTTTTGGTAAGCACTCTCTACAGTCTTTGAACTCCGTGGTGAATTAAGCTCTGAGCTTGTGGCTTTTACATACAATTCTTAATATCTGTTAAGGTTAAGTAATATATATTAATCCAAATATTAGGAAAAAAAACACCCCAACCTTGCTGATGTACAGGTACATCAATCTATTTAGATATGGTATAAAAGAAGCCATTAATACTGAAAAATATTTCTGCTAAGAACGTTTACAGGCTAATAGGCATTGCTGTGCTTCTGAGGGTATGCTGAAAATGGTGACAAATGTCAAGGATGTGAAGTGCATAATAATAACAACACAAAAAATAGTAAAATACTTCATCTTCTCATTACAAAAAGAGTGCCATGTAGTCTGAGTTGATGATCCCTGGAGTGGGATCTAATCTGTCTAGTTTAAGTACCCGGCTTTCACATATGTGCCTCTAAAGGCATCAAGTAGGCAGATCACGTCTGTCTACCTTGGGTGCCTGAACTGACACAGGTAGGTTTTCCCACTGAAACCTTCCAGAAGCACCTTTCTCTCTCCATCGTCTAAAAAGGACCTCAGGAACACATTAGAAATCCCATAAGATATACCTGGCACATGCAAAGCTACATCATACTGTAACTCTAGAACTGTCCTTTTTTTTTTTCCCCAAAATTTAGCTCCTGAACAAGTACCAGTGTAAAGGCAAGTTGTAAGTGGATCCTAAGAGTCAGTATGTTAATGAATGCAATCTGGGTGAATAATTACTCTAGTACGTTAACATTATCCAGTCTTTAAGATATTAGGTTCCTTAGCTACCTCTCTTTTACAGATGTGGATTTGGAGCCAGAGAAAAGGCTAGGGCTGCAGTTCCTCTCTAATATTTGGTAGGCAGCTCATCAGCTCCCCCTTCCTCCTTATACTCTGGGTTGCACGTTGTTGCACTCTCCCACCAGAAATTGTCATCCGTCAGTTGTACCTGTTCAGGTGACCAGTCTCTAAACCAGGTTTATGCAACTGTCCAAATTTTGAAACTGAAAACTCCAACATGGGAAAAGCAAAACATATTTTTACAAAACATTTGCAAAGCACAGTTATATAAACAGCTGAATTAGCATGATTGAGAGGGAAGTAAGGTCTGATAGAGAAGAGATGGAAGAGAAGAGGGTCTGGACAGTGGAGCTTAAACTAGGTCTGCTACTGACAGAACTAGTAATCTGGTATGACAGCTTGGGAGTTTTGTCTAAAGCCAGGCAGAAGATCTGTGTCGCATCAGCAAACCAACTATGTATTTCAAACTCTAGTGGGCTCCCTAAGCAGTGACGAAATTTCCTCTTGACTCAGATTAACATTATGGTGTAGACTTCTGGCAGGTGTACATATTTATGAATGCAAATGTACTGATGGCTTTTCTTCATGTCAGTGGAGTGGCTGTAGAATGACAAACCTGAATATGCTTTGGTCACGGACCTTTGCTACTGTCAGCGAGAACTAAGGTCCTACACTCAATTGCATGGCATTTCCCATGGTTTATGGGAAATTAACAGTTTGGGAATAATGACTCCTGATACACAATTAGCTGTTAGAGGAACACAAGTTTTCTGCTTTGGGGGACTGCAAAACATGTAAGTAATGGAAAATTTTACACACAGACTTCCTGGTGGTAAAGGCAAATGAATCTCTCTATCTCTCAGCCTTTGTGCTGTCAGTGCTTATTTATCCAAAAGAGCAGCTTATTATGATATGACTCTTTTGAAAGACCCACAGGGAAGGATTTAGACAGGCATTCAGAATTCAGCAGGATAAATAAGAAAGGAGCGGTTGTCATCTCCAGAAGCAAGCTACCAGTAGAACTTGCAGATAGCATAGCTACCTGCTTTAAATTGCAATTCTGTCCTTTGTAAAAGGAGAACAGGGTTTGCATGTTGATTTGAGATTTTCTTTACTCATTTAACTGGAACCTACAGGATTAGATCTCTACAGAGATCCAGGAAAGAGCTGTGTTATATGTTGATCCTTGAATCTCTGTCATTTTGGACAGAGGGTTTTTACTTTCACCAATTAATTATTAAATCAAAAGCTAGAGCATTTGTGTCCCCCATGATTGTTTGCTGGCGGAGTTATCTGGAGAACGTTAAAACTTGCACTACAAAGTATGGCCATGCTCATAAAGTCTGGGAAAACATATAAGAGACCCGTGCTTCCATAGTGGTTTGTATTAAAAAAAAAAAAGAAGAAGAGAAAAATATAAGTTTCTGGCTTCTGCTTTTCAAAAGGTTATGCTGAGGTACAGGGAGAAGTGGACTAGCATGCCATCATGCATAAATCTGCTTTGCTTTCTATCCATCCAATTAAGTAATCAAGGAGATTCAGCTCCCCACCACTCTTCCCCAATTCTATGTCTACTTGCACCTTGTAACCCTAGTGCTTGCCTGCACCTGCTGTGTGCGTAGTCCAATTTGAACATATGGGATGCCCAGGCGCTGTTATATCCATTTCAGGAGACACACAGGTACTTTTTCTATACCAGACACTGCTCAAAGGAGTAGGGCTTCAGCTCCATTAAGCTCCTTGGTTAACGTAGCATATGCATTCTGCAGCTCTCCCTCGAGCATGTTACAAAGACAGTTTTACATTCTTGTCTGGATAGTCCACAAAACCCATCTTCCTGGACACAAATGTTTGTGACTATACATATACAATGGAATTTATGGATATGGAAGTTTAAGTGCTTTGCTGAAACAAGACCGTAAGGATTCCAGGTAATGGAAAATTTATCACCTTCACTGATAAGCTATCCTAGTGGTTTATGACTCTCATTTCTAAGAGTCATATTTTCAGTTTAAACTTTGCAGATTTCACTTTTGAAGTGTCTGGTGACTTTTTCATATCTGAGAGTTTTGCCATACATAAGTAAATCTCACATAAGCTTGCAAAGTAAAGCTTACCTAGGATCCAAAGAGAATGTTGGTCTTAGGCAAGCCTGCTGCTTAGGGGTGTACTTATAAACTCATTCATTTAGCTTTGCTGCTAGTCAATTAACCATCAAGGTAAATCGGTACTTCACTGCCTTCTGAAGTATATTCTTACCTAAAGCACGGGGATGACTCCTTTTCCAAGCATTATCAGGCGTTATAAAGAAATAAGGTCTTCTCTCATCAGCTCAGTGGAAAAGACAGCTTCCATCAGACCATCAGAGAAGTAATGCTGATGTCATTTATTTCTGTTACAGCCATGTATTAAATAAAGGTATCTGAAGATGTTGAATGATTTAGAAACAAAAAAACCCAAACCCATAATTGCTTCTAGCCTGTCAATGATTTTGTTAAAAGATCAACTAATTAATTTGTTAACTTTAAAAATAGGTGAAAATCATGTTTTTATGATTTAGGATTGAGAGAGGAGAAAAATACTGATTTATAGTTAGGGCATCTGAAATAAATATAAATATCTCCTAAATAGAGAAGCCTTTAAACAATAAACCAAGAGGAATTAAAAGATTCAGAGCAATATTTATTTGTCATGCTCTTAGTAAAGATTTTGCATCTAGATCTACCTATGTGTATTTACGCAGGGTGCTCTATCAGCTATTTCTTTGCAGAGGCAGTTTTTATCATCTCCTGTTTTCATTTTATCATTTTTTTCAGGTGCTTTTTACTTCAGAACTGCTTAAAAAATGAAAGACGAAAAATAAAATAAATAATAGCATTGTTTTGAAGGTGAAAGAATAAACTAATTGTTGAGGTATCATTGCATTATTGTATATTCTAATTTTGAATCATTATTGCTAAGAAATTTAGTACATATTAATTCCTGTCCTTGAGCCTTTAGACTATATTGATCATCTGAGTCTCTAAGCTTTAAAATACTACTTATATTTTCTAGTTTAATACAGTTATATACTTTTTTTTATCTTCTGGGATGGGTAAAATGTTAAGCCTCCAGCATACTCTGTTACATAACTTAAAAGGCGTCTTTTCTGACGTACACGTCTGCTTAGCAACCACAGGTCTGTACCTGAGTAAGCTGATGAGTTTGGAAAGCCAGGTTAATGGTACACAACTTCCATTGGGAACTTTCCAACACATAGGGAGCATGATGCTGCAAAGCTGGTCAAACACCTAATCAATGATTACACCTAAATCGGGCTGGTTCATCATGAAAAAGAGACCATACACAGGCAATTAACAAAAGCCAGCCGCAGAAGGCAATCGAAAATGCTTCACTTTAAAGAGTTTGGTTTTGAAAGAAATCTACACAGCTGGGCTAGTGGTCTAGACTTTAGATCTCTCCACCGAACCAGCCATCTTCCACTTCCCTTATTGTCAGTTGTGAATGAAAAAGAGACTTTGAGGAATGCAATTTACTCTGTTGTTTTGGGCATCTACATTAGAATGAGCTGAATTATGTCCTAGAATTGCCTATTTTTTCTGAGCAATTAGAGACTGGTTAAGTAAGAGGTAGACTTCTATACCTGGTCAGGTGAATCCTACACATTTTGGTAGAAAAGCTTGAGTTAGAGTGAAATAACTCAAAGGAAAAAGAGGTTAATTGGGAGTGGCAGGTAAAATTAGGAATGTCCCAGGAAATAAATTAGGTCAGTGGAGCAAATGTAGAGTTGTTAGTCCTACTTCAAAGAAAGTTTCTTTCAGAAAAACCTCTGTACAGTAAAAGCAGAGCCCAATGGAAGCCCAATGAATATAAAAGCTTTTACAAGTAATAATAAAATGAGATATATGAGACATTGCTCTGAGAAGTTTGACTCAAATCTTCAAAACACAACGCACAACATTCATGGCAAATCTCCTCATATATTGAGTTTGTGTATTAGGAGAAAAAAAATATCCATCCACATACGCATGTTTTTGAAAGGTTTTTCTTTTGATTTTCATATTTAAAGACGATGCCTAAAACCATCAATGTTACATCATAGTTAGTGGTCTATTACATGCATATTTACAGATAACAGTAGTTTTCTCATTAGCTGGTGTTACGCAGTGTTCTAAGAAAAAATTAGTAGTGACTTAATTGAAAGCCAGGATTCATTTTTGAGACATTGTGTGCAATAAATACAAATCCACTGTTCTACTGTTTAAAACTGAAAATTATGCTGTATAATCTCACTCAATTTAGATTCAGAAGATGCAAAGTTGAAAGATTGTCTCAATAAAGCAGTAAGGGGGAATCTGGAGTCCTATATCAATAATAAAATTTAAAGCAACAGAAAATTACCTGTTGTGATACTGAATATAGGCTAAACTAAGAATGTCTGTGCAGAACCATAATGAGTTATTTTGGCATCTGGATGCTGCCTCAGCTGGGTCTCTGTCTCTGCCAGCTGTGGCAGCTATGTCCTCTGGACCTGCTCACTCCAGACTGAGGAGCTGCAGCAGCACCAGTGACCAAAGTGTCTCCGACATTTGCTGCTTTGGTGTACTCTTTGCTGTGGCTCTGCAGCTATGTTGTTTATTGTGAAGATGTCTTGATGCTAAGATAAGAATGTTGCATTACAGCAATTCTATTTGCTGTGGTCTACTTCTTTTTCTGACTGAAAAAATTAAAGATTATTAATTTGTACCTGCTACACAATGGCAGTTGAGTGAGATGTTTTACAGTTTTACATAACGGGCAAAGGAAGCTGTGCATATATCCAGTGTATCTTGGCAGAGTTCCTCTATGATTCATGAGAGAAATGAGAAGGATGAGAGCTGCCAGGCTTAAAAGATCTAGTATCACTAAGGCCCAGGAGACTCTACTTAAGAGCACTGAAAGAGGCCCACAGAATGATTCCAGGGTCAGCCAGATCACTTGGAAGACTTGACCTTTGGGATTTGCTATCTTAGCTTTCGAATTACTAATGAAGTTTATATGCAGAGAACATGAACTTCTCCTGCATTAATTTTTTTTTTTATGTAGCAATTTTATATTTGAAAATGCAGTTTTATATATTTGCCTCTCTGACTTTAAAACTTGGGTTTCTCTTTTATCTCACAGATGGCCAATGGCTATGAAATATTAATGCTAACGCTAATATAAATAATGAATTAAACAATGAAAGCTTTGGCTTAAAAAGTCTAACTCTTACACGAGTACAGACTTAAAGGTGCACATGAAGACAGGAATGCATCATTATTTCTTCCAACTAGAGTAAAGAATTGCCTGTTTGTAAATCAGACATAATCGTGTTACTTTATGTTTCTACTTGGGGCACAAATGGTAACCACTTAACAAGGTGAACTCCCTGTCTAGTCTCTCCCAATATTTGTTATTCTAATTTATCTTAGCAGAGAGAACATAAATTCCCTGAGCGGCTGAGCTAAGCCCTGGTTTTGCTGCAGGCTCCTGATCTTGCATTCTTTGTGTCACTCCTAATGCCTTCAGAGGCTGTGCAAAGGAAGGGATTCAGACCCCATAACTCTGCATCTGAAGAAAGGCAATTTAATATTTTTCAGTTTCACTTACCAGTTCCTGCTCTGATGACAGTCTGGTTGCACATCTTGCAGTTTTAACAATCTTTCCTTTCTTTTTGTTGTTGCTTAGGTATAAAATGATGATGTAGTTTTCCATAACATGCTGTTTCCTTGCAATATTCTCACTCAGTAGGGTAGCTCTCTATTGATTATTTATTTTTGGAAGAACCTTAGCACAGCTCTATACCGTGAGCCCTCGTCTCTTGAGAGATTACTTTATAAAGTCTGTGAGCCTTCGTGAAAGAATACAACACCTGAAAGTAGAATTACACTTTGAATTGTGGTATGCCTCTGCAGTACATATTCAGCCTTACAATACGGAGTAGTAAAAAACTCTTTTTAATTATGTTATTTTTTCAGGTTACATTTGCCTGAAAATGACCGGCCACCTTCTAAGCCTTGCTGTTAAGGGACCATAAAACAGCTGGAAAACGGATGTATTTATTTCTCTGGAAGCCTTCTGTGTTAAACAGCCATGATGGCAAGTTTAGGCAAATTCCTTACAGACCCACACTGGATGTGCCTGGACTTGAAAGAAAAAAGCTCTGATTAGAGAGTTTATTTTCTCAGTTGACTGGTTAACATAGTTGAGTTGAACAAGCAAAATGCAAACCCTGACCCTCATCCCTAAGGTTTTGCTTAGTCATTCTAGCGAGACCCTTGTGCTGCACAGTCATTATGTAAGTCTTGATTTAAATGTGTGGGATCATTAAGAAGGACCAGCTCAAACCCTCATCAACCAGTCTGCAAGGATAAACCTGAGCTGCCTGATGCTTAGCAAGTTAATTTTCTTCCCCTAGTCACGAAGATATCATTGGTTTGAAAAACATTCCTTTACTGAAAGGAGAAAAGAGAATGATTAACTACCTGACTGCCACTTCTCCATAGTTTACATAACTATTCACAGTTCTCTCTAGCTCCTTGGTAAGACAACTGTTAGGGCACCTGACTGTTTCCCAGCTTCTGCAGTAGTGTCTTCTTTCTAATTTGAGACTGTCAAGTCCCATGCGTTTTGTGATTACCCTGTGGGGCAGAGAGGTTTCACCCCAGGCAGAGCTCCTCTGCAGCATCACCTGCCTTGACAGCCCGTCCCACTTGGCTCTCACAGGCCCTCCCAGTGTCCACCACACCTTTCCTAACAAGTTTGGCTCCGTAGTGATTTCTGCACTGTGAACAGGAGTGCAATGAGTACACGGTGTTTTTCACCTGTAAGAAACCCCATCTGCAGACTCTCTCACCTAGTTGTTTTTCTAAACCTGTGGCATTTGCAGCCCAATGTGGCAAGTGATTGATTTAATGGAGGGCAAAGAGTTGATACACGGTCAGACATAGTTAGCTGCTCCACATTTCTACACCTTCATAAAATTATTAAATCTTCTTCAACATTGTAAGATTTCTTCTTCTTAACAGAGACAACCCACTTATCATAAAAGAACATATATAAATTGAACATGTCTCAGGCCTGTCCATTGACTCATTTTCTTTTTCTTTCTCTCCATGAGAAGCCAACAGATCAATGCTTCCATTTTGGCTCTGTCCCACGTGGAGCTTTTGGAAGAAAGATGGGGGTGCATCCTCCCTTTGGCATCAGCCACTC
Organism: Anarhynchus alexandrinus; assembly: GCA_008711295.1. NCBI lineage: Eukaryota > Metazoa > Chordata > Aves > Charadriiformes > Charadriidae > Anarhynchus > Anarhynchus alexandrinus. The sequence continues at coordinate 3,190,067 of VUYV01000024.1, forward strand.
TGCTTATACTACTATACTTTGAATGAATCCTCTGTGCAGACCGACGTTTTGTGGGAGACAGAATACAAAGAGACATTCATATCAGCAATCCTGCCGGCATTTGTGAAAGAATGTGGACATTGTGTGCCAGCTACAGTGCTTCTTAGTGGGTATTAAGGAGAACTTCTGAGTCACTGTACGTTAGATTAAAATGAGACTACATGTTTTTACTAATATATAGTAACCTTATACACAATTAATACATAAGTGACTTAGAAACTCAAGAGAAAGGAATCTAGGGTCCTTTTTCAGGCTATTATCAAACTTACTGGATTGGCAAACCAAAAGTGTCCCACACCTCTTAAGAGCACATTCTCCCATTAAGAAAGGTCTGATAGAGTCAGTTAGGTGAGAAGATGAATTTAGAAATAGCTAACATAGTAACCAATGCACAGTCCGATAATCAATCTACCCAGCAGCAATAAAGTGAGAAAATTAGCATCATGGAGCCATCCAGACTGATCCACTTGACTTACGGGTATTACTGCATTCAGCAACATTGCAAATTCTGGAAAAGCATTTGCAAGTGAGAGTGATGTTTTTGTGTGATGGCACAAATCATTGGGGGAGATTAAAAAAGTTGTAACAGCTGCTGGATATGAAAATGTGTCTCTTCTTGAAGATATATTAAGATATTTGTCTTCGATCTTATGCTTGTGGAAGAGCAGATGAGTGTCCAGATCTGGGTGGGAGCATTTATCAGCAAACACACCATATTTACCCTACTGCTGTCTGAGTACCAGTGTATGCCAAGTTATTGTGATAAATATTGCAGAGAATGAAGACATCACTATTCTCTAGGAAAAAAAAAAAGAATACACATGATTTAGACATCTTGCAAAATCCATCTATTCTCTTTCAATATTTACATTCAGGGGAGCTGATATAACACAACCAAAACCAAGGTACCACCTCAAATTGAGAAAATGAAGAGAAAATTTGTGCAACAGATGGGGTTTTTGTATGAGCAGAGAGTGCATTGTGAGTTTCTACAGCTTCATCTTAAGGTAGAGAGCACCTATATTCTAATGAGTTACAGGAAGAAGAGTGCTCTGGATCTTTATTCTTTTTCATATTATTAAAATAAAAGAATTATTGTTCATTCAAATATGAGCATTTGGCAACTCTGAATTTCTTTATTGCTGCAATGAGAATTAACAGATATTGGATAGATTTAAAATTATTTCATGTTTGTCATCGTGACTTGAACTCACATGTTTTATTGAAATAACGATACTTAGTGGAGTCCTGTTTCCCTTTAAATCAGCTGCCAGATTCCTACTGATTTATTAGGGCCAGGGCTTCACTCACAGATTTTAAAATGCACACTTTGATTTTGCACATTGTCTCTACAAAATTACGCTGATTATCTAGTAATGATTTTATTTGAATAATGAGATCTCTTCCCTGAACTTGTAGGATAATTTATTTGCATTTTGAATTAAATTGTGACTGAGATATTTGAGATAATTGTGCTTGCTGAAACACCCAAGGAATATAAAGAGATCCATACAAATCTTGAAAGAAATAAAATTAAAATTATCAGAAAGATTATAATTTCAACTTTTCAGTAGCTTTCATGATAATCATAGAATCACAGAATCATAGAATCATAGAATGGTTTAGGTTGGAAGGGACCTTCAAGATCATCCAGTTCCAACCCACCTGCTGTGGGCAGGGACAACTCCCACTAGACCAGGTTGCTCAAAGGCCCATCCAGTCTGGCCTTGAACACCTCTTGGGATGGGGCATCCACAACTTCCCTGGGCAATTTTTTCCAGTACCTCACCACCCTCAGAGTGAAATTTTTTTTCCTAATATCTAATCTAAATCTACCCTCTTTCAGTTTGAAGCCATTAGCCCTTGTCCTATCACTACATGCCCCAGTAAAAAGTACTTCTCCAGCCTTCTTGTAGGCCCCCTTCAGATACTGGAAAGCTGCTGTAAGGTCTTCCCAGAGTCTTCTGTTTTCCAGACTGAACAACCCCAACTCTCTCAGCCTGTATTCATAGAAGAGGTGCTCCAGCCCTCTGATCATCTTCATGGCCCTCCTCGGGACTTGCTCCATCAGGTCCATGTCCTTCTTATGTTGGGGGCTCCAGAGCTGGACACAGTACTCCAGGTTGTGTTTCACAAGACTGGAGTAGAGGGGCAGAATCACCTCCCTTGACCTGCTGGTCATGCTTCTTTTGATGCAGCCCTGGATATGGTTGGCCTTCTGGTCTGCGATCGCACATTGCTGGCTCATGTTGAGCTTTTCATCCACCAGTGTCCCCAAGTCCTTCTCCTCAGGGCTGCTCTCAATCCCTTCATTCCCCAGCCTGTACTAATACAGGGGCTTGCCCTGACCCAGGTGCAGGACCTTGGACTTGGCCTTGTTGAACTTCATGAGGCTGGCACTGGCCCACTCTCCAGACTGTCCAGGTCCCTATGGATGGCATCCCTTCCCTCCAGCATGTCAACCGCTCCGCACAGTTTGGTGTTATTGGCAAACTTGCTGAGAGTGCACTGAATCCCAACATCCATGTCACCAACAAAGATATTAAACAGCACTGGTCCCAGTACCAACCGCTGAGGAACATCACTTGTCACTGCTCGCCACTTGGACATGGAGCCATTGACTGCAACTCTTTGAGTGCAACCATCCAGCCAGTTCTTTATTCACCCAGTGGTCCATTGGTCAAATCCATGTCTCTCCAATTTAGAGACCAAGATATCATGCAGAACAGTGTCAAATGCTTTGCACAAGTCCAGGTAGATGACATCTGTTGCTCTTCCCTTATCCACCAACGCTGTAATGCCGTTGCAGAAGGCCACCAAATTTGTCAGGCACAATTTGCCCTTCGTGAAGCCATGTTGGCTGTCACCAATCACCTCCTTATTTTCCATGTGCCTTAGCAGAGTTTCCAGGAGGATCTGCTCCATGATCTTGCCGGGCACAGAAGAGAGACTGACCGGGCTGTAGTTTCCTGGGTCTTCTTTGTTACCCTTTTTAAAAATGGTGGTTGTATTTCCCCTTTTCCAGTTAGCAGGAACTTCACCGGACTGCCACAACTTCTCGAATATGATGGATAGTGAATTGGCAACTTCATCTGCCAGTTCCCTCAGGACCTATGGATGAATCTTGTCTGGTCCCATGGATTTGTGCATCTTCAGGTTCCTCAGCTGGTCTCGAACCTGGTCTTCTCCTACAGTGGGTGGTACTTCATTCTCCCAGTCCCTGCCTTTGCTTTCTGTAACTTGGGGGATGTGGTCAGAGCCCTTCCCAGTGAAGACTGAGGCAAAGTCGTCATTGAGTATCTCAGCCTTCTCCATGTCCTGGGTGACCACGTCTCCAGTTTCCTTCCTGAGTGGGCCCACATTTTCCCTAGTCTCCCTTTTGCCACTGATATACCTATAGAAGGCTTTCCTGTTGCCCCTGACAGCCCTGGCCAGATTTACCTCTATCTGAGCTTTAGTTTTCCTAACCTGATTCCTGGCTGCTCAGACAATTTCTCTCTATGCCTCCCAGGCTACCCATCTTTGTTTCCACCCTCCATAGGCTTTGTTTTTCTGTTTGAGTTTGTCCAGGAACCCCTTGTTCATCCACACAGGCCTCCTGGCATTTTTGCCTGACTTCCTCGTTGTCAGTATGCATTGCTTCTGAGCTTGGAGGAGGTGGTCCTTGAATAATCTCCTTCAATTCAGTGCAAATTTTAGGTCCTCAGCAACACAGATATTTTCTTTGGTCATTCATAAATCCTGATACTTGTCAGTAGCTTCTGCATCACCTGATATGTAATGCATAACATATGGATTTCTCTTTGGGCCTCCATTTCTCATGGACCACAGATTGGAGGAAGCCAAAGTGAAACATATGCATTCCCGCTTTGTTGAAGAAATCTGTTTTAGGCTGTGTAGAAACTTCCATCTTCTGTCTCCTTATTCACTTACAAACTCTGGTAAAATACAGTACAACTAGAAACCAAGGCATGTCATATAGGCCAAGGCCTTTTTCTTCCCAAGGCACAGGACACCCTTCTGGTGAAGTTCTTGGCTAAAGGAGTGCATCTGCCCTGTTCAATGCTACATAAACCACTGTCAGAGTCCAGGAAGAGGGTGAGGTTATTCCAGGGAGCTGCCAGGAATGGACAGAAATTATGGATACTGGAAGGGGTGACTGTTGCAGAAAAGCATGGCATCAAACTGAGTTTGATGGCATCTCTAACTCATTATATTTGGCTTTTTATTTCCTTTCTGGTCTTATTCCTGTCCATCATAGTCTCCAGCTAACTTTTTTCCTGTAGCAAGCTAGACAGAACTGATAATCTATAGCAACATGTCAGACTTCTACAGTGATATTTTTCACTACGTGCAAATGCTAAGTAATTTTGCTTGATGTATTTGACAGTGATAGGTAGTTTCAATACAACAACTTGAAGTTATGCCTTTTCTAAGTTATTCTTATAATTTGTTAGCTTTTTATACACAAGTGGCTGCTATTCCCAATGGGAGAACTTACCCCCACCTCATTCACACATATTCAGCTCCGCTTTTTTTAAACGGTAGCTAAGATGTACAGGGCATGAAGCTGGCTTTGGAGATGTGATCCTGAATCTCTCACTGAATCTCCACTGCAGTCCTGTGGAGCTGTGTGGATCTATTTTTCTGGAACAAGGATAGGGACTGGGATATGAAAGAGTTATTGCTATGAGAGAATTTGCCTGCCCTGGAACTCAGAAAATGCCGGGCACCTCAAAAGGAGTAAGGCAGTTTGATGCTTTTATGGGTGTACTGTTAGACCCAGGACAAGGATTAGTGGGATTTGTTGAAGTACTGATTCAGTATCATATTTTGGAACTATGAAATTGTATACAATTTACAAGCTATATATTGAACTGTCAAGCTGTGCACACTGTTAGCCTACATAATGGCAGGATTGCTTGTAATCTTGTCCCTTCTCTCTTATTGCCTCCCAGTGTCTGTAATGCACTTGTTGTGTCTTGTCCTTAATTATCCTCTGATTCTATATGAGCTGTGAAGCCCTGTGCCCCTGTTGAACAATACTGGTTTCAGCTGAGCTCTCCAGAGTGCAAAGGTCTGCCTGCAGGGAGGAGGGTGAAGGACAATAACCCTTTAAAGGGAAAGACCTAATTTATCTCTGTGTCCTGTGAATACAAAACCCCTCCAAGATAGCCTCTGCTAGTCAGTTTATGACAGGGTTTTAGAGTAAGCAGTCTCTCAGCTACAGGATGACTGATATTTTACTGCAATGATTGCTCCTGATCAAACTGCGTTTGGGACCTGAGGTGGGTGCCCATGGTCCCTCTACAGCACACTGAGGCAGGTGAGTGTGTTTGATGATCTTGAGGAGGAGATCCTGGCTGTCAAATTTAATGCACCTAAACTGAGCAAACCAGATCTTCTTCTCCACAGACCAGCTAGGAAATATGGTATTCTTTTTTAGTAGGACTAATCTGCCAAAGGGTTATACATGCCTGCATCCAACAGAATGGCTTTGCCTTTGCCGCGTCTGCTTGAGTAGGTTTTCTTTTTTCGACCCATGATCAGAGGAGACAAAGTTAATGTAAGTGCTACCCTTGCAGTGTAGCAGAGCTCCTCCACAGGCAGACGAGCATTGGGAATGTGTCTGGCTTTACTGGGATAGAAAGAGACATAAGACCATTTAAGCTTGACTCAACCCCACTGTTGTCTATAGGACAAACTCCAAACCACTTCAGTCTACCACAAGGTCTCCATTTTTCTCTTTTCCTCCTACCTGTAATCTCTCACAGCTCAGAGTAGCAGCTGCCATTCAGGATTTCACGTTTTAAAATTGCTGACTTCAAAAACTCTTTATGCTTGATCCAGGTGCCTCTGAGCTGTCAGTGAAGCCTGAAGTCTTTACCTACCTATTAACCCCAAGACCTATTCATCAGCGATATACTGGTAAACACTAGGTGCTACTAAGGGAGCAACCTGGCTTGCTACCAACAATGCCCCTCAGCGTACGGTTGTGTTGCACATAAATAAAATGTGGCAGCAGGAACTAGGCTGGACCACAGTCAATAGCCCCAGTGCCTTACACAATATTGATAGGTTGGCATTGCAAAACCTGTCAAAAATTTTAGACTGAACTTTTTTTCTCAGGTTCCAGGTACAAAGCACTCCAAATGTGACCAGCAGCTTAATCTTAGGAGCTCTGCTTCTGTACATAGGGACAAGAAACAATCAGATTACTTGTGGAACATAGTGCATTACTGAAAAGTAAAGCTCACTTTGTAATTACCGTGACAATTTCATTTCCAGTATTTCTTACTGGGAGAAAGGGGGTTTGAAATAGCTGCATTTGTCTCAGAGAACGTATTAAACTGAAATGGTGAATGGAGCAGAAGGATTCAGATAGATGAGAGGAGTGTGTGGGGCAGGCAATCATTTACTTTTTTCATACGAGATGTTTCTCTTTCCAGTAGAGGGTAAGCTTAAAATCTTCAAGATATAATTTCTACCTGAAAATAGGTTGGTGAAAGATAAACATTTCTGAGAAATGTCCCCCTTCTCCCATCCCCATGATTTCTCCTGGCTCAAGCTGCCACTTCTGCTTTACATTCTGTGCTGCAAAGTACAGTACAGAGCTGTGGCAATTTTGGGTGCTCGTCTTTCACTCAAGCCAGCGTAAATGAAGCTGTCAGCTATGAGGACAGAGATGTTTGCTAGAAATTAAATAAGAAAGCCTATGCTAAAATGCATTGATCCCACTATTTCATGGTTTGTAATGTTATTCATACATTTTTCTTTCTACACCACAGCCTCAAACTCATATTAAAAAAATGTCAAAAAGATGTAGGGCTGTTGGTACCATACAGAAATTGTGAAAGGCTCTTCAGAAGTTAGTGTTGTCTGAGCTCTCAATATTTAATGTGTACTGAACTTAAACTACGCTCTCCTTTTCTGTGTCCTTAATAGCTTTATTATGCCTTGGCTGTAATGTTTCTGAGAGGAACCTTTGTCTCTACTGCTCCCTAGGTGAGTTCACACATCTGTCTGGTGTGAATTCTGCTCACTCTCGCTCCACCCTCATTTTGTGCCTTTAATGTTCTCACCTTGAAAAGGTGCAATTCACATATCAGCCTGCTGCTTCAAGCAATGACAGATTCTGCAACCAGGGAACATTACAAATTCCTAGGCCTGCATGTCTTATCCATACTTTTGTCTTACTTTTCTCTTGTTTTTCTTAATTCTGTTCTTTTATCCTTTTCTGGGTTCTGGTGGTTGTTGGTGGTAGTGTCTGACCTTGCTGAGAGGATATATGCTAGTCACATCTTTCATTCAGGAGAAATGAATAAACAATTGCAAAGTCTCTTTTTGTAATGACAGAGATCAAAGCCCAGAGCACAGAGAAGCTTGTCGAAGACATAGACATGCTGACTGAAAACACACGAGTCGGAGGTGTTGATTTGGGTTCAGGTTTCGAAGAACGTCTGTACAGAACCAGATCTCTGCATGCCAAGAGAGAAGTACAGGGCGTAGCACTGGAAAGACTGCTTATTTTGGAGTAAATGGATAAATTGGTTGCTTTACAAAGCAATTTTTTTTCTTCTTATTGGTTTCAGAGGAATAGGACTTTATGTACATTTATTGCAAAAGAAACAGGAATGAAGCAAAGAAATATTTAACTAAATTAAAAAAAGAACTGAGTAAAGCTGGATGCATCACTTGTCCTTTTTGAGGAAAAATGGACAGGTTGGTTCAGATGGCCCAGAGCCTCTGACATTGCTATGTTTGAAATCTAAACTTGTACCCTTTAAAACAAAGTCAGAGAGAAAGAGCTGAGAGGGTAGGCAGAAAAGCAAAGCTACAACCTGCCGCTTTGGTTCCCTGTGCTGACTGTCCCTAGCAATGTGGCAAAGCACACGTTTTCTCCAAAACCTGAAAACAGTCAGGCAGAGTAAAGCATTAGTTATCAGCAGTCGACAGATATTCCTGGACACATTTATCCTTCTGTTTTTGTATAAACCATTTAGATTATATCATTATATTGCCTATAACATTTCTTGAATTTCAGAATATTTTCAGAATAAAGCAGGTCTGAGTTATGCTTCCTGAGACAATTGTAAGTACTAAAATCTGGGCAGCAGTGTTTCAGAAGAAAGAACTTTGACAGGACAAAAAAATAAATCAAAAATAAGGAACTTTTTTGATAGGAAGGAAACTCGGAAGCTATGTATATACTACAAAGCTGTTTCTAGTCAAACTTCGTCACTAGGAAATTTAAAAATGTGTATTTTGTCCTACAATAACTATGACATGAAAAGCCTACCTTTACCTGAAATTATGTGTCCTGGTTTGAGGTAAAACAGGACCAATTTTGTTCAGTAACTTTGCTTCTTAGCTAGGCCTCTTCTAACTACTGACATTAGCAGCATATTGTGCAGACACTGGTCGCTCTCAGAGCGATGAGACCAATGTTTATAGGTGATGCCCAGGCACGGTATGCAGAGAGGCTCTTGTTTATACTTATCACTATAACAGCCAAGGGCAGATAACTTTGTTATTTGCCCCATTGGAGGGTCGGAAGCGGAAAAGCATAGTGGGGTCCCACCTGCAGGGAGGAGCGGACAGGACAGGTGACCCAAAACTGACCAACAGGGTATTCCATCCCATCTGCCTCATGCTCAGTATGAAAGCTGAGGGATCAAAGGGTCAACTCTCTCTTTCTTCAGCGACCGATGTCTGAGGAGGACTTTGTCTGTTTGTCTGCCTTTGATCCCGATCCTGAATGCAGATCTGAAATCCAGTTCCCATCCATCACTAAGTCCAGCCTGGGACTGCCCCAGTGCCAGCCGGTGATGTGATTGTCGTCCTGGGAGCTTGATATGGTTTTGTACATATTTCATTATTTCCTTTTATTTTATTAATATTTCTTTAAAGTAGTTTAGTTCCCTCTAAACTCATAAGTCTCTTTCTCCCTCCTCTGCCTCTGTCTTTGAAGAGGGGTGGAGGGGAGGAGCATCTGTTGGTCCCATCTGGGGTCCCCCAAGTCCCCAGTAGCCAATTTGGCCTAAACCATGACATTATGCAACATCAATACGTACGTGAAGTTTACAAGAGCAAAAAACCTTTCTCTGGGTAGAGCATCTGTTGCTCCAATGGATGGCTTAACTATACCAGGAAAAAAAGATATTTCTTTTTCTGGTGGCAGCCATGTTTCCATTAGAAGGATTTCTGAATGTATTTCCACCTGAATAGTTCTGCTTACTGGAACAACTGTTGTACTGGAAACTGATCCAGTGGAAGATTTTCCAAAAAAGGGGGAAAAAAGCAATAAAAATATAAAGAGATTATTAGAAAGAGTGGAAGGTAGAAAAGGAAAGATGAAAACCAGCAATGATAAATTAGATAAAGGAGACAGCTAAAGTCAGAATAATTTCAGTGCCTTCACTCACCTCTATCTATTCAAAAATTGTCACTCAAAGAGCTGCACATAACATGACAGCTATTCTGTCCCCTCAGACCACCTATTTGGCTTCCATAATGATGACTCTAGTTCCAGGACATAACGACCAGATTTTTTCCCTATTCCCTGTGACAGCCTGATAATTTGCAGTCAGTTATATTTCCTTCTCAAAGGCACCCCTAAACATTAAAGACTTGTCATAAGGCTTAGGGAGCATTATTCCAATATAAAAAGCAACAGCTATAAATAAATTTCACATTTTTGAGAAAATCCAAATGCCCAAGCTGTATTTCTTCGGCATCAACTGTCAGTATATAATCAAGCTTGATATATATTTATCATTTTATAGGCTATGTTAATGCATTCATTTATATTTTTGTTTTGTTATTGCATGTTACAGAATTATAACAGATGCTGGTAGCAAGTAATATGTTCATGTCTGAAAAGTCATTTCTACAGTAGCTTTTATTCTGTAAACAGAACATGTTCTTTAAGATAGTTATTTCAAAGTCAATGAAAATACCCATGTGAGTATAGGATGTAGGGAATGAACCATCGATTAATAATGAAAATGCATGTCTCTGCTGTAGTCAGTGGAAAAAAAAAAAAGCAGTATGTTTAACAATAGATCTTTCTGAAGACTAAGATTCCCAGAAATAACTAAAAGACTTAGGATAAATCCCATTGACTGTCAGTAGAACTCAGGCTCCTAAATCCTACCCCAAATCAATCAATTTTATTTATACTGTGAGCTACTTCTTTTAGGCAAAGGAAAAGCAGAACGACTTTGAGTTTTTCTTATGTCAGTCAAAGACCCCTGTGTTTTCTGCAGTTTCTAAAAGTATATTTTCTGTGCTTTAATTACTGTTTTCCTGTTCCTGGTAAAAAGCTGGTGAAAGCTATTCCACTGCAGTTACTGTTTGCTTCATCGGTTTCCATTTGCCATAAGGTGAGAGTTAATTTTAAAGCATCAGTACATAGACTTTCTTGAAAGAAAATGTGCCCACTGGAAACTGAGGGAGCTCATTTTTCTTTTAACCAGAAAACCTTTGAAGGATAGATGAACTGAAAGTAAGAGCAGGAGAAAAGTATGTTTTGGTGGGGTTTTTTCTTTAGAACCACAGGAGAAATATTCTTAATTTTCCAGAAGAGAGAATTTTCTTAATGCTCATGATCTGAATTAGTTTTATTGTCTGTTTGATAAAAGTATGCAACATTAACTTTACTATACTAAAACTGAATAGCCAGCAAATGCCCAGTGCACTGTATTGTAAACTTAAGGACACCATGGGAAGGAGAAAGTGTTATGGTGGTTTCTAACCATTACACACAGATTTATCAAAAAAGATTATGAGAAATTTTAGGCATTATGAAACACTGTTTAATACATGGTGATTATGTATGTACTGAGGGATCAGCATCAGCTCACAAAATCGGATTTGAAAGTAAAAATCGAAGGGTATTTCAGGCACCCATCACTGCCTTGCATTATACATAACTGGGACCCTGAGTCTTGTCCAATGGCCAAAATATTTCCAAGAACTGCAGGTTTCTGTTTGAGTTTTGACACATTCCTTATGTATTTCCACACACAAATAATTCTAACTCTATATATTCTTGTTATTCTTCCCATACATTTAGATTATAAGGTCTTTGAGAAAAAGACTACTAGTCCACCCTCTACTACCACCCTTGCACAGGAGCTAGTACAGCGTGGTGGCTCTGCTCTCATTAAGGACTTCAAGCAATGTCAGTGATGGAGTTTTACCATATAACTCCTCATTTCAAGAGACACCACCACCCCATAGAAGAACAGGTATTTCATATACTCCTGCCACCTCTTGTTGCAGCATTGTGTGATCAACGTATTTCAAAGCAGTCTCCCAGCTCTTCTAGCTAGAATACACTGAGAGCTTTTAAAATGAAAGGACTTTTTTGGGGGAAACCATTCCAGTATGCTAGCCATCTGGAAGACATCCATAGAATCACAGAATCGTTTGGGTTGGAAGGGATCTTTAAAGATCATCTAGCCCTGCCCTTGAGCAGGGATATCTTCCAGTAGACCAGGTTGCTAAAAGCACCATCCAACCTGACCTTGAACACTTCCAGTGATGGGGCATCCACAACTTCTCTGGGCAACCTGTTCCAGTGTCTCACCACCATCATCATAAAAAATTCCTTCCTTACGCCCAATCTAAATGTACTCCCTTTCAGTTTAAACCATTGTTCGCTGTTCTGTCACTATAGGCCTTGGTAAAAAGTCTCCCTCCATCTTTCTTGTAAGGCCCCTTTATATAGTGAAAGGCCACAATAATGTCTCCCCAGATCCTTCTCAGTTCTTGGCTGAACAACTCCAACTCTCTCAGTTTGTCTCCATAGGAGAGGTGCTCCAGCCCTCTGATCATTTTTGTGGCCTTTCTCTGGACCTGCTCCAACAGGTCCATGTCTTTCTTGTACTGTGGACCCCAGAGCTGGATGCAGTACTTCAGGTGGGGTCTCACAAGAGCAGAGTAGAGGGGCAGAATCATGTCCCTCGACCCGCTGGTCAAACTTCTTTTCATGCAGCCCAGGATACAATTCCCTTTCTGGGCTACAAGGCACATTGCTGGCTCATCTCAGATTTTTCATCCACCAGTGTCCCCAAGTCCTTCTTTGCAGGACGGCGTTCAACCAGTTTATCCCCCTATCTGTACTGATACTGGGGCTTTCCCCAACCCAGGTGCAGGACCCTGCACTTGGCCTTGTTGAACTTCCTGAGGTTCGCACAGGTCCACTTCTCAAGCTTGTCCAGGTCCCTCTGGATGACATCCCTTCCCTCTAGCAGATCAGCTGCACCACTCAGCTTGGTGTCATCTGCAAACTTGCTGAGGGTGTACTCAGTCCCACTGTCTATGTTTTTGATGTAGATATTACATAATGGTCCCAGTAAGGACCCTTGAGGAATGCCACTTGGTTATTTCCATTTGGACTTTGAGCCATAGACTACAACTCTTTGGAAGAGTCTATCCAGCCAATTTCTTATCTATCTAACAGTCTGTTCATCAAACCCATATCTCTCCAATTTAGAGGTAAAAATTTTGTGGGGGACCAAATCAAAGGCTCTACAGAAACCTAGGTAGATCACATTGTAGCTCTTCCCTTGTCCACTGATGCAGTCACTCTGTTGTAGAAGGCCACCAGATTAGTCAGGCACAATTGTCCTGTGGTGAAGCCATGTTAAAGGATTTGGTTATTTCAAGTGAAACTATGACCGGAGCTATTTGTGCGTATGTGTTCTTGATATATACCTGTATCCTAGAGATCATAAAAATGCCAGAAGCCAGGGTAAGACAATGCTAGGCTTTGTGTTTACTAGTCATTTTCAATGTACCTGTTTCAAAAATTAAGTTAATTTCTACAGATGATCTCTCTTTCACCATCTTCTCATATATTAATGCAAATGTGACATACAGAATCTCTCAAAATTAATTGTAAAGGATTAAGGCAAATCCCATTCCTGGCCCTGCCAAATAATATAAATGACCCCTATGTATGAAATCAGCTGATTAATGATAACTTTAGACCATTAGAGGAAAAAAGTCTCTAAAAAAGATCAGTGACTTAGTCTGAAACCATACGTGCTTCTAAAAATGAACTTAGTAGACCATAGTTTATAAATAAGATAAAACAATTCTATACTTCACGAGTATGACTAAGATGTGCAATCACATCAGCTAAACGTAAACAGTAATGCACAGGGGCAAAGCATTACCTGCGAACTCTGTCCTGTGCCTTTGAAGGTATTCTTGGTCTAGGTTCATGGCACATTTGATTTAATTTTTCAGACTAGGACCCTGACAGGATAATTCCCCTCTCCTTTAGGTATTTGAAAATAGTACAAAATATATAATTTTCTAGTGTGGAATCCAGGTGGAATTTCCAGAGGGAAATTGAAGATTGTGGGTTTCCTTCTCTATTAGCAGAGATATCATTGTATATATGCCTATGCATGCTAGATAGATGTCTCTTTTTTTTGCTTTTTTTTTTTTTTAATACTCCTAGGTTTTGGCAATGCACAACAAGTAAGCAGATTAAAAAAGCAACCCATCTTTTTATTTCAAATAAACAACCATTTTTTACTTTAAACACATGTGGTAAACATTTACCTCTAAAAACAAATTTATTTTTGGTCAACACCCTCTACTTAGGTTGTTCAAAACACATTCAATGTTTCTGAAAGCCTAACCATATGTTATAAAATTAATTCAATTTTGAAATGCCTTATCATCTGGCATTTTTATCTTTGAGAGGATTTCCTACTTATTTTCCATGCTACAGATGTTTTTTTCTGAGATGCAACATCTGGCACTTAGTAATTGGGTCTTTCCTTTAGGCAGTAACCATCTTTGGTCTAAAATTTCAGTAAGTCTAAATTTAGATTTCTCAGACTCTTGTTATTTTATACCTCTCTCCACGCTGTTATGACAGGTATTTGGATAGATTGATGGATGAGACCATGGCTCTCAGTTGCTCATTCTATCTGCCAATTATCATTTCCTTCCTGATACACACAAGATTCAATGGAGGCAGTAGATCCTGTACCTTACTTTTGGTCAAAGTAAGCAAATTTGGGATCTCTCTGTCTCCCTCTTGTAATGTCTTTCCTTTTCCTTTTCCTTTTCCTTTTCCTTCTCCTTTTTCTTTTCCTTTTCCTTTTCTTTTCCTTTTCCTTTTCCTTTTCCTTCTCCTTTTTCTTTTCCTTTTCCTTTTCTTTTCCTTTTCCTTTTCCTTTTCCTTCTCCTTTTTCTTTTCCTTTTCCTTTTCTTTTCCTTTTCCTTTTCCTTTTCCTTCTCCTTTTTCTTTTCCTTTTCCTTTTCTTTTCCTTTTCCTTTTCCTTTTCCTTCTCCTTTTTCTTTTCCTTTTCCTTTTCTTTTCCTTTTCCTTTTCCTTTTCCTTCTCCTTTTTCTTTTCCTTTTCCTTTTCTTTTCCTTTTCCTTTTCCTTTTCCTTTCCTTTTCCTTCTCCTTTTCCTTCTCCTTCTCCTTCTCCTTCCCCTTTTCATTTTTCCTTTTCCTTTTATCTTTCTCTGTTCCTTTTCTTGCTCTTTTCTTTCTTTCTTTCTTTCTTCCTTTCTTTCTCCTTTTTCTCTCTCTTTCTCTTTCTCTTTCTTTCCTTCTCTTTCTCTTTCTCTCCTTCCCTCCTTTCCCCCTCTTCTCTTCTCTTCTCTTCTCTTCTCTTCTCTTCTCTTCTCTTCTCTTCTCTTCTCTTCTCTTCTCTTCTCTTCTCTTCTCTTCTCTTCTCTTCTCTTCTCTTCTCTTCTCTCTAACAGATTGCTGCCGTTATTGTTAAAATGATTTCTTAGGGATAGTTTTGAAAGACTAAAACACCATAGTTTTGAAAGACTAAAATAGAATTATTCCCCTCCATCCCAAAGGAAGCAAGCAGAGCAGATGCCATATGGAACTCTCCAGTAGCTGATTAAGTGTAAATGTTGCACAACAAAAAATGCAAAGCACCTCCAGAAAAGGTGGCTCAGCGTAATCATACAAGAAGTCAAAAAGTACGGTAGTTGATCTGGTATGGGAAAAAATATCATTTTTAATGGTAGAATAGGATATGTACAAGTTTATTCATGAGGTTGGTCTAGGGAAAGGAATGAGTAATTTGAAGTATTGAGTGTGGGAGGTCTCTACAGATGCTGAGATACGTTTAAAATTCAAGTGCTTTAGCAAAGACTTCAGTAAATAAACCATCATATTGTCCCTTACTGATTCCACTTTAGTTATTGGTGTCTAGACATTATATTACTGGAGTAATACAGAAACCCAGCTAAATGACACTGGAACTCCAAGCTAAAAGCTCTAGTTTCTGACTAACTGCTACTTGCAGTAGTTTGCTATTAAAGAACCAAAACTACTCTCCACCCAAATTCCAATCCCAGAAAAAAATATGTATTGTAGTTCCTTGTGTTGTTCCCATGTTCTCTGTGGACAATAAATATAATTTTATTACTGTGAGCCCTTGAATTTTTCAAGAAAATTTGCAGTTCCAAATCATGTCTTTTCTATGTGCTCGCTAGGATGTTTGACAAGCCACTCTTCACACAGCCTTCCCTCTCCCTAAAAAGATGGTTGAAACCTTGGCACTACTGCTGACAGTAATGCAGAAACCTTCTCATTGGCTATCTGCAAGCCAGAACTTCTGTGATCTGCTTACCATGCTCAGCACATGAGCTCAGACTGTAAGATCATTTTTGCACTTTCAAACTCAACTGGTCTTCTGAGACCTGATAAGTGCCATGCTTTTCCCGTGTTGGACCGTGAGACTGGTGAAAGCAAAGGAAGATGGAACAGCTAGAGGTGAGGCTATAGAGATGTACAGAGCACGTTGGCAGCGAATGCTTCTGAGTGGTGGGAAAACACGCATTACAAGTGAGCTGGAAAGCACCTTCCCTCCTGTGTGCCTGAAGAGTAACATTTCTGTACTTAGCATAGAGATTCTCAGCTACAGCATGTCAAAACCTGAAGAAATAATGTAATGAAACATGTGAGCATTTCAGTGTTGTTTTTACATGGAACATCACTTTCATGTAAAGCCCCAAGTTTCATAAAATTCCATGCTCATGCTTTATCATTTTATACATCCAACACCCTCACACACCCTATCTTACTGCTGAAAGCAGTTAAGTGCATCATAACTCTTTTTCTTTCTCAATTTTCCCCTAAAAATATACAAGATAAGTATTCACTGTGGGATTTCTGCGTGTTTGCTGCTTGCCTCCTTTCCAAAACCACATTTAAAAAAAAAAAAAAAAAAAGAGAAAACTGAACATCTCATCTGAGATGTATGTACGACACTAAGGTGATATTTGTATATGTAAACTAAACAGTGCCAATGCGTATCCTCCAGCAAACTTTATCTGCGTCCCAGTTATGAAACTCTTCCATCCTCTAGGGTGGTGTCATCCATCTGGCTCCTCGGGAATGGCTGCTGGGAGACTTCTTGCTGGTACATGCTGTGTGCACCTCAGGGAGTATTCAAACAATATAACGGCATACAGAATTCACCTTCCGGGCCCATGTCTGTGCCCTAACACTATTTAATTTACAGGTATAAAACCTCCTTGTTTAGAGAGGAATAGGCCTTTAAAGGCATACCATAACTATGTATGACTCATGCAAACAGGATTAGCATTTAATTTGCTTCTTTTTTCTTTATGATTTAAATGTGTAGAATCAGCATCGTAATCGCAAATAATTGGGCCACGGCTGAAGTCCCTGTGCTTCTTTAAGGTGCTCCAAAGTGTAAACATGTACAGATTTCACTGTATGTTTCACCTAGCTTCCTATAGTATAGAAAAATATTCTAGTCCCTCTTCTTACGAATTTCTAGCTCTCACCTTGTATGATTTCAATTACTGTTTGTGGACACAGGTAAAAGAATACATATATTAATGAGCACCTGTTTTGATGAAAGCTACTTCAGAATAACTGCACCTCTGCAAAATGTGTTACCTTCTTTCATCAGAAAGGGCTTATTTTAGATAGAATTTTAAGATAGAAAACTTATTTGAAGCTGTAGAAATTCATCTGTACACGCCCTGCTCATCATAGAATTGGATACATTTTTGGAGGTTTGTTGGTCTGAAACAAGAATATGATCCATGCATCTCCTTCTAGTATTGATGAAAAGGCTAAGGGAATTGCAGTAAGTTACCAAAACGTGTCCTTACCCTTTCAGAACTCCAAATTCATCCTTGTTGAGGAAGGCCCTTGTCAGAGCACGTAACTCGGGCTGTGGGCAGGGGACCAGTCAGCAGCTGAGATAAAGACAGTCTCTCCACTAAGACCATTTTTACTGGATACTTGCATAGCTAGGCAAAATTAAGCTGAGATGTACAGTTTTGTTAAGTCCTAATCAATGTGTTGGTCAGACGTTCCAGTTGTCTTAGAAACTTGGAGAGGGTTCAACTTCTCTTTGTTCCAGGTGTGCTCAGATTATCTGTTCTTATCCCCTACAAAATTTTACCAGCTTTTTATTTGATCCTGACAATACATCCACTTACTCCAGTGGTTACTTTTCCTTCTGAATTTCTATCTTCCTTCCTTACCTCTTTCAGTCTGATTTAGGTACCTTTTTTACACAATCTACCAAAGACTACAGATAAATATAGAAGGAGGATAAATGTGCCTGACACTTGCAGGCTGCTGCTGTCACCAGGAAAAGTAGCTGCAGAAAGGATTTAGCGGGATAGAGTAAATAATGACTAGAAAGATCCAAAAGAGGGGTAGAAAGACAGAGGACTCTGCAACAAGAATATTTGGATTGTACAAAAGCATTCAAGCAGTTCCATTGCCCCTTGCTTTGTATTCAGGCAAAAAATATATTCAGAAAATGAACATAATTTTTTATTGAGACAGAAACATTTATTTTACATTTCTGTTTTTCTTCATAAAGGAATGGACAAGCTATGGTGGACAGCTTATTCCAAGCAAGGCACTGAAAGACCTAATTTCTCTAGCAATGCAGATCCCGGTGATTATACAATAAAAGTTTGGGAACAAAAAAGATCAAGATTAGTATGCTGTGAGAGAAGTGGATAGACCAAAAGGGTCAACTTAAATTCAAGCTGAAAGTACCAATGATATTTAGCAGCAGCCTCAATACAATGCGTCAGATGGGAAGCCAGGTGGCTTAATTACAACACTTTACCTGTTCCCAATCTGAGCTGCTTTTGCCTTGTTTTCTACCTCCTCTACCTCTGCAGGCCTATTTTCCAATAATGACATTGGTTTTTACCTCCCAGTTGAACATCTGAAGTGATCTTTGTTTCACATTCATGACTGAAGCTCAATTTCCAAATTCCATCTTCAGAAATATGGATGTGCTTGTCTCTGTGATGGAAATGTTACTTTCTAAATGCATAGCTTTATAGCTAGAACTAGTTCACCCTCTTAGAAAAAAGGAAAAACAACCTTTTCTTTCAGGTTTTGAAAATGAGAGCTGATCTGTCATTAGGTGGTGCAGATTTGGCATGCAGTTCAAGGCATTTTGTCACCTTCGCTCACAGGAGCCCTGACTTCTTGTTATCCAGCATCCAATGAGGCCCTTCTCTGTTTCAGTGGCTTTCAGTCAAGTTTCATTTTTCTCAGAAGTGTATTCAGTCAGATCATCCATACCTCTTTTTATTCATCCCCTGAAGTTTCTGCAAGATGTAGACTTTAAAAATAAAAATATTTTTTATTATTAAATACATACAAATAGGGGCAGTCCCTTTTGCAGAATTTGTGTTCTAGTGAATTTTATACCATATGCATCACTGCAGCTTGAAAAATTTCCTTCAGTCAGGTCTCATCAGTGCAGTTAGTTTATTCAGCTGGATCACTCGTATATGCCACTCAATTTTAGTGGCTTTAAAAGCTGCATGGATTAAAAGAATACTGTATTATTATATAGAGCTACATTGAGAGAGTTTGCTTTCAGCAGCTGTTTTAGTATGCTAAATTTAATCTAATCATGACTAGATAAATTTTATTTTCATTCTATGTTTTATAGTTGTTAGCAGCTGCAAATATTCCACAGTCCTACAAAGTAAAAAGATATTGCTTGTATTTAGACAAAAATGTCTCATTCAGACCTGAGATTCAGTGTAAATAGGATCAGATAATATATTTAAATATATACCTTTTAAAATTTAAATTTAAATCAACTGATCCTCTTTCCCAGAAAAATTGGAGGTATTGCCTGTCATCAGTTCTCCAAGTCAGAAATATTTTATTGACAGGCTACCCACAAATAATGAATAACCAGTAGAATGAACAAAAAAATAATTACTAATTTTTGCAAATTAACACACAGTAATCACACATATTCCTGACAACCCTCAATGCCCATTGATCAAAGGATGTAGGAAGCAAAAACAAAGGGATATCTTCCTACTATGTCCTTCAGAAGCAACAAAAGAGCAAAGAACTGGACCTAAAGAAACATGAGTTTAAAAGGATAATTTTCCACCAGATTACTTAGTCTGTTACATTAGACATCTAGTTTAATTTTCATTCAATTTTCATGTTATAGTTTTAAAGACACTGTAATTTGGAAGACAAATATTTCAGTACAACATATTTACAAATATTCCTTTATAATGCTCAAATAATGGGATGAAGATCTTGTTAAGTGAAGAGAAACATGGACTCATGTATGTATGGTATATATAGATCTCTGTATACATAAGTATACATAGATCACTTAGAATTTTATAATCTGGTAAAATGCATTAGCTAGGACAGCTACAATGGAAAAGAATATTATTAGGGGCTTCTGCCTTATTAAAGAATGCATTTGTATATTTAGGTTTCTGCAAGACTACTAAAAAGGAGAAACTATTGGGAGTTGTGTCATTAACATTTAAACTTCCCAGAAAGATATTAGATAAAAAATTAACAGGATGAACAAACCCAGTTCTCTCAGCCTTTCCTCACATGACAGGCTTCCCAGTCCTCTGATCATCTTGGTGGCCCTTCTCTGGATGCCCTCCAGCCTGTCCACATCTTTTTTGTATATTGGGGACCAAAACTGAACACAGTATTCCAGGTGTGGCCTGGCAAGTGCTGAGTAGAGTGGGACAATGGCTTCTTTATCTCTGCTGGTAGTGCCCTTGTTGATGCAACCCAGCATCCTGTTGGCTTTCTTGGTCGCAGCAGCACACTGTTCACTCATATTGAGCTTGTTGTCCACCAGGACCCCCAGGTCCTTTTCCACAGAGCTGCTCCCCAGCCAGGTAGATCCCAGCCTGAGCTGCACTCCTGGCTTATGTTTTCCCAGGTGCAAGACCTTACACTTGTCCTTGTTGAACTTCATAAGGTTCTTGTTAGCTCACTCTTCCAGCCTATCCAGGTCTTCCTGCAGAGTGGTTCTCCCATCTGAAGTGTCTATTTCCCCACACAGTTTGGTGTCATCAGCAAACTTCATCAAGGTACACTTGATCCCATCATCCAGATCACTTATGAAGATATTAAATAGCGTTGGGCCCAGCATCGATTCCTTGGGGACCCCACTTGTGACAGGCCGCCAGTTTGAAAAGGAGTTATTTACCACCACCCTCTGGGTGCAGCCTGTCAGCCAGTTCCCCACCCACCACACAGACCACTTGTCTACACTGTAACGCATCAGTTTCTCTAGGAGAAGGCTGTGGGGAACCATGCCGAAAGCCTTGAAGAAATCCAGGTAGACAATCTCCACTGCTCGCCCCTCATCAACTGAGCAGGCTACTTTGTCATAGAAGGAGATCAGGTTTGTCGAGCACAATTTACTCTTGGTGAATCCCTGCTGGCTTTTCCCAATCATATGCTTCATTTGACTTGTGATATAGCCCCCAGGAGGATTCGTTCCATAAGTTTCCCAGGGATGGAATTAAGACTGATGGGCCTATAATTTCCTGGATCCTCCTTTAGGGCCTGTTTGTAGATGGGGGTGACATTAGCCTTCTTTCAGTCTTCTGGGACATCCCCCAGTCTCCACAACTTCTCAAAGATTATGGAGAGCAGCCCCACAATGACGTCAGCCAGCTCTCTTAACACCCTCAGGTGGATATTTTCAGGGTCCATTGATTTGTAGGGGTCAAGCTCCTGTAACAGTTCACATACCAACTCTTCCTTCACTGACAATGGGTCTGTGTTTGCACCAACCTGAACTGTTGTTCCCAAGGCCTGGGCCCCCACCGTGCTGGTAGAGACAGAGGTGAAGAAAGTGTTAAGAACCACCGCCTTTTCAGCTTTGTTGGTGATTAATTCCCCTCTCCTGTTTAACAGTGGGCCAATATTTTCCTTCTGTTTCTGCTTGTTGTTTAGATATGCGAAGAACCCTTTCTTGTAGTTTTTGACATCTCTGGCGAATTTCAATACACGCTGAGCTTTTGATTTTCTAACTGCATCTCTGCACACCCTGGCAATGCCCTTGTCATTCTCAATAGGTATTTGTCTGCTTTTCCATCTCTGGTACGCTTCTTTTTTGGTTTTGATCCGATTCAGAAGCTCGCAGTTGAGCCAAGGGTGTCTCCTGCTCCTCCTACTTCCCTTACCTTTAAATTGTATTGATATATTTCTAGTAAACATACAAAGTAAAGTTATAGATGTTAAGGTACAAGATCATGGTGGGAACTAATTTTTAATGCTGTATACGGGTCTGATCACACATGTTAAAGAAAGATAGATTCGAGTAGGGTTTTATAGAGCAGTACTGAAATCAGGCTGATGGAAGAAAAACTAATGAAATTACTCTGTCAAAATGAAGTCTCTGCTTCTGTCTTACGAATAGATCAAGGGTGGCAGGGGTGTAATAAATGCCATAAAAGAAAAGGATCTGATCAAAGTAAGAGCCAAGATGAGAAAGAGTGACTATAATCTGGCAATGTCTAATTTTACTCTAGGTATTCAGATTAAAGTTTACTGTCACAGGAAGAATGAGAATCAACAGAGGAAGTTTCAGGTAAAATCTGTGAATTTCAATGAGAATTATTTTCATATTTTTAATTTGCTTTCCACTAAAGCTCAAAGTGAAATTTAACGTATTTGTCTTCCCACAGAGACCCAAACTGAAGAGATTAACTGCTAAAACAAATTTCTGCCATCTGCTCTAACAGTATACAAGCACAAGCAAGTATGAAAACGGATGGGACATCATTTCTGCTTGGAGTTGAAGCAAATAGCCTATTTTTGGTGTAAGATTATATTTACAGCAAACTTGGCCAATCTGGAGGTTGAGGTGGGAATATGAGCTTTGTGCACAGAGCTGTTTTAGGATTCAGTTTATCTATAAGAGTAGAGAGGAATTCAAGAATATTCTGTTGCAGTCAAAAGAAATCAGTACTACTAGGGAATTTTTCAATTGCATATATTCAGTTGTTTTTTCAAATTATTTTTTGTAGGAATTGGATATTCTTAACTCATTGAGAAAAAATGACAAATCGGGGACAAAGGGATGAAACCTTGCTCATTAGGGAAATACCGGTAGAGTCATAACTGGAATACTTGGAGACAATTGAAAGTATGTATATTCCTTGTTCTATTTGATTCATCCCAGAATGATTTATCCCAGAACTTACGACTGCTTAGGTGAGATCTCTGACCTATTGGATAGTATGTTGACTGTTGTAAGATTATAGACTTCTGAATATCTTCCAGAAATATGTTTCGGTTTGTGTAAATAATTGACAAATAAGCAGAGATTTGGACTGGAATTTCCCAGATCCCAAATGTGGAGTCTTTGAGGTCTTGCGCTCACACTTTTTCGCATTTATAAGGTATTAGGTTTATCCAGAAAGAGCACAGGAAACCGTTTCAATTCTCAAAACTTTAAAGCAGTGAAAAATGTGTTTTCTGCTAATTCCTTATGGAAGCTTCAATAAAGAGGTCAACTAATGAATCATAAAACACAAATAAAAATCTCACTCCTTAATTCTTCATAGGCCTTTTATGTTTCAAACATTTGCTGTCAGCCTTGTAAAACACCTGATGTGCTGGTGTGCCACTGATGAACATTTGATATTTCATTTATATTGAGGATATTATCAACAGTTTTCCTCTTTGAGTGAGAAGTCATCAAGTTGAAAAGATTGAGGTGTGGGTAGGTATTCACATACCCCAGGGTAAGGTACACAACCTCGCTGTCCAGTTTTCCTAGTCTCTCTAGCTGAAAAAACATAGTTTTATCTTTGCAGATTTATTCAAAGCAGGACCTTGGTGTTTCAGGGGAGAATCCTGCCATGATGATACTGATTATTCTGCAGCAGACGAGCGTCTGGATGCTGAAATTGGTATGTACATTCCCACTGCAGTATTTTAGTTTTGACAAATCAATGTTTTCCGTCAAAATTAGTTTGCTGAAAAATTCCCAGTCGGTGCCAGTTGGCATGTGTTTACAGCTAGAGTGAGTCAGCCACATACATTGTCCGCTGGCACACGTAGCTGTTATTCAGACTGACACTATGATATGATGAGTATTTGGCAGGTTGGTCTTAGTGCAGTGGCAAAGAGATACCTTTGTCATCTACTGCTCCTGCAGCCCCCATGGTGGCCCTGTAGAAGTTACAAGTTCTCTGCATATAGCAGTAACTCTGTGGATGCAAATAACTGTTGGAAGGACCTGGACGAAAATGAGTTTTTAATTTAGATTTCTTATTTGACTGGTGACATCGAACAATGGTGACCTCCTGGTTAACACAGTGTAAGTAATTACTTTTTCTTAGGAGAGCAATCAAAACAAACTTTAAAAAAATATTTAATCTACAATGAACACTTTCTTTAACTTGAAATTTTTTCTCAAATTAATTCTGATAGTCTGTAAAAACTTCTGTCACAAGAAAAAATTGATTTTTTTGTCAAAAAGAAAAATTGATTTTTCTAAGTTTTCCATTTTTCTTCAGCTTGAGTCTCTTGCCATATTTGACCTAAATTCATGAATAATTACTCACTACATACCACTCCCTCCCCCATCAAATGACACTTCTGGCAACCTGTAATCAAACTGAGGAGAAGAAGCCTCGCTCAGAAGAGAGATATGAAAAAAGTATTAAATTCTGCAATACTCCAGTCCTGCAGAATAATTAAGTACGTATACGGTCCCACTGACTTCTTTAACACATGCCTGCAATGTATGGTTAGGTGTTGAGCTGATTCGGGGTCCTCTGCATTGCAGAATATAACTCTGGCACTTCTCTCTCTGATGCAAGAAAATCTCCCCATTTCTTCTACTTACCTGAAGGCAATAGTTCTGCTTAAATAACAACTCCTTTCTTTTTTCACATACTTGTACCTTCCATCTTAGTGTTGGCTCAAGATGAGGTGGCCTGGGTTGTCTTTTTCTTGTCAGAACACTCTTTCTGAAATGAACCCCATTGCTACAGTCTCCATCCCAATCAGTAGTAGTGTCTGTGCTGCTCTTCCTCAGTTTGTTGAATGCATCTTTCATAATTCTCCAAATTCTCCGCTTATTTTTACTATGAGATTTTCATAATGATGTCTTGCATAATTATGTGCCTAACCCATCAAGCTTAGGATTTCCATTGTCTTCCTAGCTTCCCTTCCCAGTTTGTAAGGCATTCCTCCCACAGCCCTTTCAGCAAGTGCTTTTCCTCTCACTCTTCCCTTTCCTGTCCAATTACACTTTCTCAAAACCATAATACATTTGACACTGTGTTTGACTAGCCACGTTGCTTCTTCATGGAGAAAGATGCCTAAATTTTCAAGCACGTCCCTTTCTGTAAAGGAGGAATTGGCTGACACCTTCTCTGACGTGCAATTCATATATATGTATATACTTGTTAATCATAAAATCATAGAATACATTAGGTGGAAGGGATATCTGGAGGACATCTGGTTCAAACTCTAAATACTGCTATTGTTTATTGAAAACAGTGGGATCTACGATATTCCTGTTCACTGTATGTTCTGTGACTCTGATAATGAATAAAAGGGCAATTAAAACTATTTTCCAAATGCCATGCAATATACTTTGTATTCTTTGATGATAAATGCAATCAACCTGAAGGAATTAAGCGTTTTGGATGTTCTAAGCTGTTTGATCTTGTTAAAAGGAGTGATTATAGGAAGATTTATCACAGTTAGGAACCGAGTACCCTCACAGAGTATTAAAGACAGCCTATTATAACAGAGTTCTTCAAATGAGGGCAAGTGTGAGCTGCATCATTTCAGAGCTACCCTTAGTTTAGTTCATTTTCGATAATCTGGGACGGACTTTCTTTGAGAGGATCAACTGCCATTTCAGCTTGTAAATTGCTTGTGAGGAATATATGATGTCTGATCTGGTTAATTGAAGGTCATGCCAGTCATAAGGCTAATCTGGAAAAAAAAAAAAGCTTAGCAGTCCCTGTTAAAATGTGAAGTATCTGCCGTATGCCTAATTGTTACTCTTTGAAAATTGATTCTCATTCTTTTTTGAAGCAACATTTTTGTTCTAAATTAAGGATAATAATACTAGTTAATATTCTTTTCTCATTGACTAAATCAGAAGTATGCAGAGACTTGTTTGATCTTTGGCATATTGCTATGAGATGGAGTTGGATTTGAGATATATGAGACACAGAGCAGACCAAAAAGAACTGCAAGCTAATCGCATCCTTGTTAAGGCTGAGGGAATTTTACATTTGACTTCACTTAGAACAGATATGTTACAGTTCAGACTGAATTACAGTCTGAATACAGTCTGAAGTCTCGTGCAGTAAATTGCTGGTGCATCTCAGCTGGGTAACACTTCTAAAATACAACAACATGAATTAAAAACTAAAATGACATGTTGTTTTTGTAGCATAAATAGGAGCTATTAGAATGAAAATTTCCTTTTCTATTTCAATGGAAGGCTTGCACTGGCTTGTATCCTAAAAGAGAGGACAACTTCTCAGACTGGGTGATACAGGTCACTGAGCTGCTGAGAAGAGCTTGCTCGGTCCTCTGTAACTCTTTTCATGTTCTTTGCAGATGGAGACCGTTTCTGATTTTGCATAGGCATAGCTTTGTCCATGATTATCTCATGGCGCCTGTGTATGCACTATATACACTACAAAATTATTATTTGTATTTCAACAACATATTTTTTATGATACATTTGGAATCTATTAGGTCATCTTGTCCATCTCATGGTTAATGAAGAATCATTTCCCCACTGCATTTTCAATTGCTTTGACCAAGCTACATTTAAATAATTCAGACCAAATGTGCTTCTATTGTTCACACTTGGAGGCTTTCATTATTCCATGTTACATTAACGTATGTGACGTGTATTAAAACAAAAGCCTGCTATTTCATTATTGCCAAGAGTATGAATTTGTTTTTATTGCTGGATTATTCTTTTTTATATAGTATTCAAATTCTTAAGAAGATAAGAAACTCAAGGATAGTCTTTTTTTTTTTAATTATTATTATTTGTCTAACAGCAAGATATCTAAATCTCATCTCAGAAGGAAAACTTGCCCTGATGCTCCCAGGCTACTGGGACTAGGTTCAGAATTTGGTAGCAATGCAACAGATGTTCCTAAATTCATTAAACAGGTCTGTGAATGCCAAGTAACCCTTGCTTTTAATCTTACAGAGGCAGAGCATTTAATGAAATTTGCTTATATTGATCCAACAGGACAATATTAAAAAATATATTAATCAAAATGAATGCAAAACATTGGTCAAGAGCATGCGATCTTCTGTAGATCTTTAACCAGAGAACAGGGAAGTTCTCTAACCAGAGTATGGTGCTTACCCACCTACTAGGTTTCTGGGGCTGGCTACAGTTGTATGTGCTCTATCAGGCAGACGACAGTAAAGCAGAACATTGACCTATATTGCTGAACTTCATTACCCCATACCTGCTCTTGTAAAGCAGCAGAAAGTCCGAAACCTATGCATATTGTGAAGCTTACAGCAGTGCTCCAGAGCTATGCTTGGAGCAGAAGAATCACAGAGGGAACAGGCTCAGTTCCCTGTATAGCTTGTGGTGTCCCTCAGGCAGCCCTCTGTGACCAGAAACTTAAGGACCACACCACTTGCTTCTTCAGTGGAGCCAGCAAGGGAAAGGGAGGGAGAAAACAAAAAAAGTCCAGAAGAATATGCAGGAAGGTCTACGTGTTGAGTCTTGCAGAGGTTTTCCACGTCACGGGGTAATACTACTACTCAAAGGATGAAGAGTTCTGGCCTATAGTCTTTGATCAGACTCTAAATTAAAATTAAGCGAAACTCTAGGTAGATGTTGAAATGTATTCCTCAGTGCAAATAAATTTCTAATGAGCTGGATATCAAACTATATAAATCATACATGTAGTCTTGCTCTGTAATAGCACAAAACAAAGATCGAATATAATTTTTAGCACAGTCTTACGGAAGATATTTTTCTTTGTAAGCTCAGTTAGGCAGTTTGTTATGCATGAATTCATTATTCCAGCAGACTGGTTCTCACGACTGAGCATATCCAATGGATTCAAGTGTCAGAGTAAAGTAGTCTCACACCTAATGCTTACAGAGATTTCCAAAGCAACTGACATTTGCTATTTTAAAATCATTTAACAGTAGCCGAAGACTCAGAGACAACATGAACCTCAAAAATAATGGAAAGGTGAAGTACATTTGCATCCTGCTCAAAGGCACCACTGGAAACTGGGAAAGGGAGCCTGTACTACATCTCCTGAGTGACCACATTTTGTGTCCAAATATGTACCACTGAGCCCAGGAATCCCACAACAGGGTGTGCTGTCTCTGTCGTGTTTTGCTGATTCGGAGAAGGATGAAGGCATTCTGCTGTTTGCTGTTGGCCTTCAGGGAGGTCTCGTTTCTGCACTCCTGCACATGGATCTACTGAGCAATGTATAACCCAGAAAGTGAGACGGTTATGAAGAGATGCCCTCTGCAAGGGCCAACAGAGAAAGAAAGAACATCTACAGCATTAGCAGGGATAATGTTCAATCCCACTAGGCTAAGGCGATATTGTAGGTAAGGGATTAACCTAGAAAAGGATATTACTCCTTTAAAAATGGAGAGCAAAAGCTAATTAAAGTCAGTCGGAAAGCACTGTCTTAGCTCTGGAAAGCATTAGTGGTCAGAAAGCTCATTGCTGAAAGGTAAGTTCCTTAACTAAAAATAAGCTGTTCAATTAACTATTTTTTTTTTTAAATTACAGAATTTACTTTATGAAAATGCTTAGACTTTCTGATTCTTCCTCCTTCCTGATGGCGAAGTTGATCCTTTCATTCCTCTTTTCATCATCAAAGCAGAGTTCTGCTGCATAACATCATTAAAATGGCAGCTCCCACTGAGGGAAACAACTCTCTTTGGTGAACGGAAATCCTGACAGGATGACAGCATGTCTAAAAACTTCATTGAATATTTTTGTCCTCTATATCCATGATCAGTTGAGTACAGGCACACATGTTTAGAAGTATGCACGTGTTGATGATTATCGAGAAAGTATTGTCTGTGTTTAGGTCTGTAAACCATTAAAAAAAATCATGGATCCTTTTCTGCAATGTTCCCCTTGTCATTAGACTGTCGATAGCATGGTCGCATCCAACAACCAAAGTTAATTTCAAAGGACTCAGATGTGCTGCTTTGACACAGACCAGCATTAGAGGCCATTCAGCAGCAGCAGCAGCAGCTACCATCCTCTCACTGTAAAACTGGTGGCCATCTGACTTCTTCCAAAAAATGGCCATCTGACTTCTTCCAACAAACAAATAGGTGGGCTGCAGCACATCATGCACAAGGTCTGTCAGAAAACAGGAACTGCAAAGGCCAGGAGGAGGCTTTTCTTCTTTCTGGCAGTAAGTTTAGCATGCAGTCCCCAGGAGGTTTATCAAGACATGCATGGGCTTTCCCAGTTGACAGACCAGAATAAATCTGTCTTATTCCTGGCAGTCACATCCCAGGCTCTGTACTAGGATGCCGCACGTTACTTTCTCTGCCCTGGCTGCCCCAGCTATGAGGGAGTTTTCCTCTAGCAGAGGAACAGACAGAATACTGAGAAAGATCATGTCATAATCTGCTTCAGTTACATCCACTCCATTGATCATTGCTCGTATTACCCTGCACCTCCCCTAGAAGCTGCATCCAGCTCAGCCTTTTCCAGAGTTATTTCTGGAATTCTTGCGTCAGACGCAGGCGCACACTGGTTTATATTTTAGTGAACTTTAGTATATTAAGTACTTCTTGATTCTTCTCAAATGTCCCTTTTTATGCATATGAAAAACTAAGCATCATCTTTAGAACATGGCCGAGACGAGCAGTTTTCAGGACATCTTTCCAGATGCGTTAAGCCGTGGTATTTGGACTGTTCAGTACAAGAGGGGCCTTAAACTTGGGTAAAAAAGGACAATTGTGGCATGAATTGCTATATTAGGGAAGAATGTGCAGTAGTTGAGTAATTAAATATGTCAGACTTGAGGACGATATTACTAGATATTACCCATCTTTTCAATAGAAATAGAAAGGCAGGAGGTCAGAAAAAAGTGTATAATACCATTCATGTTCTTTTTTATTGATATACTTTTAAGAGCTACTTGAACCTGTCACATAGGGCTTCATCTGGTGCTCTTTGAAGTTAATAGAAATCATTGAATTGACTTAAGGCCATAGTTCAGGCCTATAATTGATCTAAATGAGGTGCTAATTAGCTATGTATATTAATATCTCTACTTTGCCTCCTCCAGCAGCTGGCACTACCATTTTACTGTATCTTGTCTTAAGCTAAATTCATAAACCTCTGAGAGAAATGACTATTTTCTTTGACAGAGCTACGTAGAAAATGCACAAGTGAAACATGAAATTTGGAAAAAGGGGCAAAGACAGTTTCAAATAACTAAAATTTGGTGAGACGTTTTATAAGGTTGTCAACAAAAAGAACAAGTAAAAATATTGGTTATGCAAACCATGAACCTATAAACAAGGAGTTTTGGACACTTCGACATATTTTTTTCTTGACCTGTCAAGCAGCAGTGACAAATAACATGAAACTGAATACCCTTACACTACCAAATCTGGTTTTACTGAAGATGATCTTCAAATATTTCTGAATGTTTATGAGTTTCCCAATTAAAAAAATGTAACACATCATGTTAATTTAATATACCTGCATGCTTTTTTTTGTCGAGTTTTTATAACAATGCCAAAGAAGCCAAGATTTGAATGTAATTAATGGACTGACCTGCCATTGTTTGAAATGAAATTTTCCTGCTTCAACTAACATTTTTGGCCAGGGGATGAAAAAAATTTAAAATTTTAGATCCCTGCACTAGGATTGTCTTTACTAAATCCTGAACTAGAGTGTCATACGTATTCTCACTAATTAACAAAGAATCAGCCATCGTACAGCAGCAAGCGTCTTATGGGAAGCCTATGACTGGGAGAGCCAGTTTTAGTGAAAGCAGGGCTTGTTTCAGCAAAAGAGGGGCTCAGCACATCCCTAGCCTGGGGATATGACTGGATCTGTTGCACAGGCACAAGAAATCTGCCACTTTGAGGAAGAGCAGTGCCTTTGTGCATGCGCAGCACATGGAGACCTTCTACAGGAGCACTGGACCTGCGGCACCTGTGTTGTTGCTCTGCCGCCAACCTGCAGCCTGGCTGCAAGAAGGGCAACCCAGAAAAATGGCAGCTGGTGCAGGATGTCAGGCTGAGTGCTCCTTAAAGTGCAACATCTTTTAAAATCTAGGTTTGGATATGAGAAAAAGGTACATGGCAGAAGAGCTGCAAAAGAAGACAGACTTTTCCATAAACGCTTTAACTACTTTCTTTCTTTTTCACGGCATAGGTTTTAGTTGCAAGATAATCCTAATGTAATGCAGTCATAATTTTACTGCAATTTAACCATCTCTTAATTTAAAGAACCTAAAAAAAGAAAGCCAGTAACTTTGTCAAGTTCACTGTCAAAGCCGTATTAGCCAAAGCTTTTTAGACTACAGAATGTCTTAAAAGAAAATATAAATAGACACTAATGTAATACACATTTTTTAAAATAAAGTGGAAAACAATACAGTTAATTAGTTAATGAATGATCCAAGCCTTGCATGGTAGTATTAGGAACATCTGTTGTGCTTAACATTAAAACATTGTCTAATATAATCTGCTGCTTTTTTTGTTGTTGTTGTTACCATCTGCCTGTCTATTGATAAGACTTGAAAAATCTTGAAGGTCTTCACCTGTCGCAGCCCACATTTCACCACCGACTGGATGTGCAACTTGTATCACAGCAACAGAGAACCGAGAAAATGAGTGTACACTCAGGGTTCGGATTCGGCAGGCTTTTCTACATAGGTGGATACCCTCAGTGTTATAGAGCCCTATGGAGTTTAATGGGTTCCTGTGCACCAACAGGACTTGCACAGAGTTTGCCATCACTGTTTGAAGTATCCAGACATAATTATAAATCTGAATTTTCTCACATTTATGTGAGAAAATGGCAAGAGACACTATAAAGACATTTTTCTGGGCCTCAAACACTGGCAATAGAAATTCATTCATTAATTTCTGTGATAAGGATGTACCTTCTGTCTCATGAAATATAGACCTGTTGGAAAAATAGCCAAACTTGATACAAAAACATAAAGCAATGGCGAGAGCATCTACACTGTTGAGTCATATACTTTTCAGGAACAAATACAGTATTATTACAGTCACAGTTATCTAACAATATTTCATTTGGGGCTAGAAAACAACTATTATTGTAGACGGTGCCAAAATTCAGTTCCCTTCAGTTTAATTTGCTCAGAAACATGTGGATTCAGAGAATGTGCAGAGGAAAAGTAAATCTAATATTATGGTCAAATTAATATTTACTCATATATCCTACATTGAACAGACAATAGACTGATAGCTTAGTCATTCTCCTGCCCTATGGGATTCAAATCTTTGCAAATAGGCAGAAAAGGGAGTTGAAGCTTGCATTTACACAACCAAGATATATAATCTGCTGGTCAGAAGCTTCTGGATATCTTTTGGTTTTGGATGTTTTGTTGTTATGGTGGTTTTTATGTTTTTTTTTCTTTTAAAAAAGGAGGTGTTGAACAACTTAAAAAAATATGAGAATGTGTAATGGGGGAAGAAGTGGGGCTGAGAAAAAGGAGTTCTTTCAGGCAGTAAGGCAAGCACAGTCATTAGAGAGACACAAAATACTTTCATCAAAGGCTACTGTTACAGTGAATAATTTGTCTTACTCATCCGTTGGGGATGTCTGGTAAAGGCATAGCAGTGTATACATATTAGTGTCTGGGGTCTTGTAATTATACTGTATTTAGTTTCCTCTTTTAATGATAAATTTTGTTTGCAAATGGGGATAATTTTAGGGTGTTCTTTCTCTAAATGGTTGTATTTGCATTCCTTGGCCGTGGGAATCCTAAAAAAAGATGAATCTGGGATTTTCCCTGTTTGCTCTTCTCCTGACAAATTCTGCAACTGATGACTTGCCTGTTGTTTGCTATTACAATGATAATCATGCCCTTAGTTTTAATACACTAGAGAGCTTAGATAAAATTTGCACTGCCTAATACTAAGACTTCTGATGTTGTGGGCCACAAAAATAAATTTGTCAGTATGTGTGGAGCTGTGGATTGTAGAAAAGAAGTGGCAAGTTTCTTAACTTCCAAAGCTAACATCAAATTTGTTATGTACATTGATTCCTGAGGAGAGGAGAGACTATAAAAGTCATTTAAAAGATTCTAGGTATATAGGAGCTTGATGTTTTAATATTTGTTGGTGACGCTCAAAATTGTTTGTCTTGCACACAGAGAAAAAATAGCTTGGGGTCTTGGAATACGTATTCTCTCAGTGCAGAAAAACAATCTTTCTAAATTGCAAGGTGGTTTGTTTTTGGGTTGGTTTTTTTTTGGAAGAAAAGGATTTACTTCCCAAGTCAATATAACTCCTGCACTGTATACAAGCTAAGTTCCATCTTCTTATATTGTTCTTCCTTCAGATTTCCTTTTTTTTCAAGGAAACATTCAGCTAGTGAAATTCCGCTTAAGAAATTCCCATTTCCTAAGGATGCTGCCTTTTGGGGATTACGCTGCATGGTCTTGAAGAATATATTCTGTTTTCTGAAGTGGCCGTTCTATTGAAAAAAAAGGTTAAAAGTGCAAACAGTGGCAGTGAAAGTTTTCCCTGGAAATAAGCCTGAAACCTGAACTGCATAAGCCATCAGGATAGTTCATTGCCCACATCTGATTCAGTGCTTGGCCTCCTCTTTAGGCCTGTGGCCAAAGGTGGATGCCAGTGCCAGCTGTGCAGTGTTTTTTGTTTGTGCGGGGTGTAGACACCTGTCACCTGGCAACCGAGACCGCCAAATTTACTTCGTAGGCCAATAAGCCCCTATTAGAAGTCATTCCAAGACATTCTGGTTTACGACAGAGAAACTTAAGTTACCTGGAAATGCATCACATATACAGAAAAGAGTTATAGAAAAAAATTTATGAAGTTTACTAACCTGAGGTACTTTTCCCTCTATTAGTTCCAGAAAGTTCATATTTGTGCATATATTACAGATCTCCCAAATAGGAAAAGGAGAAAAAAGGACCTGGGATCAGTCACAATACCTGCACCAGAGGTCCCAAGTATTTCAACAACTGTTACTTACGTATAGCTGATAGGGTATCTTTTACTCTACAGGACACCTTTTACTCTAGAGATGAGTAACAAAACAAAAACAAATAAAAAAAAGGAAAATGACTAGAAACTCAAAAATAGAGTAGGTCAAATGGATAGGACAGCAAAAACATTAATATAAAGGAGATTTCACAGTTAAAAACAAGCCTGCCTGCTTATTATTTGGCAACTTGATGGGTATGTTCCCCTATCTAAGTCATTTTATACCCTAAGCCTTGGTTAAGTTACTGACCTATGATCTGTATTTTGGATCTTTCTCCTTTTTTAATTTTTGGAATAGGTTTTTCCATCTGCTTAAATATAGCCTATTATCTCTGAATTGTTATTTCCCCTTCATACACACAGAATAAGATCAAAACATTCACTGTTTACTCAGAACAGACATTTTGGCCCCACAGTAATAATTTTTACACCTGCTCAGAAAGCCCACCTGCAGCTTTTTAAAATATATGTTTAGATTTACTCACAGCTGTTCCTGTGGCTTCTGTGTTCTTGCTTGCTTGATTCTTCATCTGAGGTTTAAGATCTGAACACCCACACTTACTGAGCAATCCACAAAAGTGAGTAACTCTTTGCAAGTAGTGGTTCACTTTTGCTGTTATTGCTTCATTTGTGCTCTGTAGGAAATGACAAGTGAATGCCCACAAAGGCACTGGTCAGCTCTTCCACTCAGTTTCAGCAAAGGCCATGGCATTCTTGGGGCGGGGGAAGATTGAGCAGTCTGCAATTCTAGTATTCAAAGCCAGCATTTTGTTAAGTGCTAAATTTAGTGAATCTTTACCCTACCGTACACCATCTCTGAAACAAGAATAAGGACTTTAATAATTCAGCCAAATACCCATTTGCCTAATCTATCCAAATTCTCATTCCAAAGATAGAACTTGGTCCTGAAACACAAATTTCTTACTCAGAACTCATATTCTTTGAGGAAAAGCATTACCCAAAGAAATAATGCCCAATTTGAGCATTTCTTTTGCAGCTAGCATAGTCAAGAAACCATTTTCAGCACCGTGCCATGCAATGTGCTAGCTGGCAAAATCCAGCTTAGAGGCTTGGGAGCTTCAATCCATTTTGGATCACTAGAAATCAGTGTGTTCATTTGTCATCTCAAACAGCCATGCCTTTGTCTGTGAACAACATGCAAATCAATGTGCAGAGCAATTTCAAAACATAAAAATCTAATGGGAGTGGATGGTTCAAAGTACTTGAAGTTAATGCTCAGGTGCCACATTGATAAGCACAGGACAGATCTTTGGAAAAAGGCAAAAATAAATAACAGGAAACATCAAACAGCCTTTCATCCCTCACAGATCATTAACAACTGAAAGCTGTTTCCACCTGATTAAAGTTGGATAGGGTATGGTAATATCAATCCAATCTCCTAGCAAGAAAGACCAGATCCATGAAAAAAGATTTATGTCCCACCTATGTACCAAAGTCCCACTTAGATCCCACTTCTGGAGACTAATTTCCAGTTTCCAAGTCTCTGCTTAGCTGTTGTCTATCCTGGAACCAGCTAGCGGCAAAGGTACCCCAGATTGTACATTCATTTTAACTGGGTGTTTTCAGTTCTGCTCTGAGAAAGGCCAGAAGTCTCTTGTATGGAGCACTAAGATCCCCATGTGTAAGAGTTGTCAAAAACTCCAGATCTCTCATCTTTCCCTCTGTCTTCTTAAGGATTTAAGCCTATCAGTGGGCCCAAACGAATGCCTGCCAAATAAATAAAGCAGTTCCCACTGCTTTCTGTCAGATGGTGGCAGAGCAGGACCCTCACCACTTCAGTGTTTCAGTGACTAAGACCCCCAGCCAAAGTATAGGTGACTGGAGTTTCCTTTCTTGAAAGGAATCAAGTTGAAGTTCCTTTACTCTCCAGAGCACGTCTTCCAGTGCAGATGCACTCGCAACCCCTCCTGTTTACTTAGGTCCAGGCAGTGCATGGCATGTATGAAGAGCTATCAAGCCAAAAAGCTAAGGTGAACATGACTCTGTAAGCTAGCAGGTGAGCCCGTTGTTTTGAAAAGGAAAGGGGAAAAAAATGAGAACAAGTGCTGCACTGCACCCTAAAGATATCTTAAGTTTCCTTGTCTAAGTGCCTGCCACACCCATTCACTCTACTGCTGAGCCTGCAAGATCCTGTGGGTCCTTTGATGGATCTAGGTCCATATATTCACATTATAAAAAATGCTGAAACTGCATTGGGAGTCAGAGAACAAGCTGAAAAAATACTGCACAGGAAGACTTGCATTTGCTTCATTTACCAATTCTCCTGTCAGGCCAGCATCAGGACAGAGTGTATGTTATTGCCAGTTGTCCTGGTTTGAGTTACTGATTTTGTGAACAAAACCAGCACATGACCTGCTGGAACTGAGCCAACAGAGCTGTACTCCACCCAGCTTCTGAAAACCACAAATCCCATCCAATAATGTAAAACTTCAAACAGTATTTAAAAAAAAAAAAAAATTTATATAGATGTTTATGTTTTGTTTGTTATGGGACTGAACAAAAGCTGAGATGATCACAAAGAACCATTCTTTGCTATTGAGTTCTTATAACTCCTGTCAGAGAAAGCTTATTGGTCACCTTTTAAATACAAGACTCAAAGTGTTCACATAAACATAGCTATAGCCTCATACAGTACAGGGATAAAAGAATTCTTTTCAAAACTGATAGAAATATTTACTGGACAAATATTTAGTATGTTTTCTGAAACATCTTAGTACTCATTTCCCACTTCAGCTTTACTTGAATGCTAGATATTCTTTCTTAAATTTGGTGGCTTCAGAAATCACCTTTCTGAAGATGCAACGTATTTAAAATCGAAAGTTTTGACCTCACTGGAGTTTTGGAACATGCATTAATAGACAACAGCACAATTCTTGTCTATATTTTCAATCTAATGCATTGTTATTTGTGTTCCTAGGAAGCATATAGATTGATGCATATTTATTTATTGTAAGATATTTATTTGAGTTTACCTAGAAATAATTCAAGGCTGTATTACTACTGCAAGAAATTACCTTCCTGAGCTCACAGGTTTCTTTCTACCATGGTCTTCCATCAGCTCAGTGTCCCAGACCAGGCAAGGCAAGGAAGAAACTAAAGGTTCCCAAATGTGAACTCCAGTGGACCAAAAAAAAATATGTATTACAAAGCCGATGTTTTCTCATCAGAAACATGACTCTTGAAGTGAAAGAATAAACCTTTTCTCTTTTAGCTTGAGTGTCCCAGCTTAGTTCCAATGCTATAGTCATATAGATGAAGACTATTGATTTTTAATGTGATTAGTGCAGAATCATCATCTCTAACTTCCCAAAGGAATAAACTGGCCTCTGGGGATTGCATGAATTTATTTTGGGACTGGAAAACTAATATCATTAAAAAAAAAAAATCTTCATGCTACACATACATGGTAAAATCATTGTATAGAAACCATTAACACGTGGATAAATACCACTGTATATTTGCCATTTTTAATGCTCCTTACCTGATACTGATCATTATTTTTGGATAGCGGACTAAAGCTGGATGCTAGTTGTAACCACTTCTGTGTGAACATATAAAGATCCTCTAGCTGTTGCCTTGTAATGGCAACTGGAAACCATGACCCTTCATTAGTAGGTGTTGGCATAATTTTTATGACACAGGAGCTGCTTTTGTGCCCTTTAGGCAGTGCCTGACAAAGCAAGCTATTACCAATAGTAATTTTTCTGCTAGGCACTAAGTTAGCTGCTCAAAGACACTGGGAAGAAAGAACAATGGCACAGATCTGAATGTCACTGACATACTGACGTCACAGCTGCCTATACTCACCCACGAACCTTGCTGCTGGTGCCATGTATACCTTAATTCTATACGAGAAAGTTTTATGGTAGAAGATCAGTTGGCCAGGACTATGAAGTTTTTCAGAAACAAAGGAATTAAAACATTCAAATGTGACTTTACTCCCGCTGGAGTTTTCCAGTGTTTTATAAATTGTGAAGCGTCTTAGATTTGTCCATCACCACCTTCAGGCATGGAGTACCAAACACACAGTTGTCATTTGAAGTCAAACAGCCCAGGAAACTTCAAACAGTGCTGCAATCAATTTACCATGGTTAATTCCCTCTGCCCCCAAAAGGAAGCTGGAAGCTTTTGGTACATGACGAAAACCCAGTTTGAAAGACTGTCAAATTTAAGGAGTATTTTTTAGCAAAGCTCACCTACCACTCTTCTCCAAGTAATAACTATTTCTTATTCCTTAACAGGCAAATCAAGCATATATCTGACTGACAGAACCTACCCCTAGAACTCCCAGACTTCACCGGGTGGTATTGGCTGAACCTTAGGTTGGGGAGACTGGATTTAACCCCAAGGCATAACTCTGCT
Organism: Anarhynchus alexandrinus; assembly: GCA_008711295.1. Lineage (NCBI taxonomy): Eukaryota > Metazoa > Chordata > Aves > Charadriiformes > Charadriidae > Anarhynchus > Anarhynchus alexandrinus. The sequence goes on from VUYV01000024.1 coordinate 3,228,031, forward strand.
GCCATGGAAGTAGCTGGTTCCATCCAAATCTGAATATTCCTATCCAAAAAATAAATGGAAATTTCTTCTCAGCATATGTCAATTCAGTCTTTTCTGACTATCTGACACAATCTTCTTGATATCCAGGAAAAGGTATTTTATAGCTTTAGCATTCTGGATAACAAAATTCCACAGTAAGTGGAAAATTTACCATAAATTTAATTAGCATAGTCTTTATTCACATAGAATTGCAGATGAGTGCAAACGATTGCTGCTTTTTTCCAATATATACAGCCACATTTTCAAAACACTGAACAAATATTGACTAATGGATTAGTATTGTAATTAAGTGAGGAAAGTTACAGAAACAAAAGAGATGCTTTTGTATAATACTTCTCAAACGTCACCCCAAAAGTCTTTGTCATTATCATGATCTAAAAAGAAGATAATTAGGAACACTTAAACTGAAGTTACCAGTAAGGAAAGCAGACTTCCTGTTTCCTCAAGGTTGATGCATTTGGTATCTAAAAAATTAAGGCTTGATTGAAATTTCTGTTCTGCCGCTTTCAAAACATCCCTCTCCTGAATGGATTCCTCAGGGTGAAATTTAATGTACCTAATTTATGTGCCCGTTTTAGATCTTACTTAATTGAAAATATAAGATCATGAAGCAGGCAAGGAGGGGAATGAAGCCAGTGCAAACTCCTACAGTCCTTATACTGCTAACAGAAAGAAGCAAGTCCCTGAAGAGACCTTCAGAGGGACACCCAGTCCACCTAACTTATGTGCCTCTGTCTTCCTTTAACAGTCAGGGCTTGCACAGGACAAGCCAATGCATTTAAGTGTTTCCTTATGGAGTCTACAGGAAAGATTAAGTGTCTACATTTGGTTCATATCCATTCTAAGCAGATATCTTCTGAGGTCATTGTAGAGGTGGACAAAGTCAGTTGTAAAGGACTACAGTCTGGCCTAGGCCACTGTAGTTCTGTGGATGTGACCTCTCCCTCATCCTCCCTCACTGCCAGCTGAAGGGATCAAGTTTACATTGCAGCCTTTCCTTCACTAGAAGCATTAACAGTGCCTCCTTCCTCTACCCAGAGGCTGATTTTTATGCTAATATTTTTGAGAGTTTCCCCCTCCGGACAAACTCAGCTTCAAGCAGCCAGGAAGTGCAATAGGTATTAGAGGAAAAGCAGGGACAGCTACTGAATAAAAATGGACTTTAGTAAACAAATAGAATCTGATTCCCTGAAAGACAGGGTAGTGCCTCGACCTCCAGGCAAAAGGCTTTAGAAAATATATTTTCATTAAGCGACAGTTACCAAACTCACTAGAAGGCAACAAGAACTTTATGTGGCCTCTATTCTGAATGAAGTTAGACTTGAATACCTGCAACGACATCCAGCCTTAAAATCTATGATTATGGAGTCATAGATCAATTCCTTTGACCTCTCAGCTGCCACAAGCTCACGTGTCCTGTCCTGTCTTCTGTTCCTGTTTTCTAGAATACCGAGTCAAGCTCAAATTCCTGTTTAATTTTTTGTTTTCTCATTCTTCTGGGCTAAAAATATCTAAAAAAGTGATTAAACTGTGGGCTGGAAATGGTGGCCACCAAATTCATGCTACTGGCACAGTGAATTTTCTATCATTAGAAAAAGCTCATCTCCCTGGAGAGATGTTTTCTGTGGGATTATGGAATGAACTTTTTCCAGAGATTAATTACAGTATCACGCCTGATTATTTTCTGCTGCAATTGCGAGGTATGTTCCTTTGACAGTCATTTTCAATATAAATTTCTAACAGTATTTTCATTTAAAAAAATAAAAAAGAGAAAAAAACATAGGAACCAATGTTCACTTAAACAAAACCTGCACGCTGCACATAGGAAGCAGAAGATGAGAGATAAGGCACAACTGAGATGTTAATCAATTTGCTTAATACATGTTGAAAGTAATTCAGAGAGTTTCATGAGGAATTCGGTGTAAGAATATGTACACAGAATGTAATGTATGATCACATCTTCTTGGGTTTAAAAGTATCAGAGAGGAATTTCCTTTCATGAACTCAGAGATACAAAATTACATGACCAAGATTCTCAGCAAAGCACCTGGACAATGCTGATTAACCTATGACCATTTAAACAAGCAGAGGAACTCCTGTATATAAACTATGAGAAAGGCCAACAGAAAGGAGACTTGGAAATCTGCTGAGGAGGGAAGTAAGCTAGCCCACAAGAGAAGAGTTGGGTATGGTCATAGATCAATAAAAACAGTGGAATCTGGAGAATGAGACAGATGGACAGTCACTAGTAGCTCAGTTAAGCTGCCCACCCATGGGCATCATGAACGTCTTTGGATGCCCTAGGGTGTTAGTCGAGGCCAACCTTGTTGCCTGTTGTTTAAATGGAGATCAAATCTCCATTGATTATAATGGGGGCTTAGCTACCTACTTCTTTAGATAACTATACAAAGGCATCTATATTTAGCTGTCTTAATCTCAAGAGGAAAAGGTAATTGTTCCTTTTCTTGGATTTTCCTCGACGAAATAAGAGAGGAGGGAAAAAATAGCACACACTAGCATACCAGTATCCAAATAACTGACAATCTTCCCTGTGCCTTATTCTTGGTACCATAACATTATGCAAATCATGGACTAAAGCTTCTGGAAAGCTAATGATACTGTTTGAAGCTTTTACCTTCCAACAGAAGCTTACGCTATATCTGTTCTGTGCTTTGAGGCTATTGCAATCAAAATAATAAAATAACATTTCAGTTATATTCAGAACATTTACCCAAATTCTCAAGCACCGGAAAATATAGTAGCTCCCCTTTTAGGTAAAAAAAAAAAAGGCTTTCCATTGATACAGTCAGAAAGAATGGAAAATGCAATTGCTATCACTGGAACTACAGAGAACTCTGTTAATCTCAGTAGGTTTTTGCCAAATTACATTTAAAAAAAATCTTATGGAAAAAATATGATCTTCATGATTTACTTGGAGACCCAAAACCTTTTAAAGTCCCTGATGACCCAAATGAAGGGTTCAACGTTGAAACATATTCTATTAAATCACAAAAAAATATGCAAAACCCAAACACTACTTCTCAGAAGGGTCTAATTTGCAGCTCTCTGATGACATCCTAGTCAGTGTTAAATCACCTGGTATGCTAAAAATGCGCTTTGTTCTTAATGTTTGGCTTGGACTTCTGAAATCCAAATAAAAGACACCTTTGGACTCTGGACTTTGAAAGTGTTAGTCAATCTGCCAATTTCTAGGATCAGAGACAGATACCAAGATTACTTGGAAGGATATTGCAATAAAACTCTCAGGTAAGCGTAGCCCAAATAACTTTATTTCTTCTTAGTTTGCATATTCTTACTTTTTGCTTTAAACAGAAGTAAGATTATATAAACTTAAAATATCACAGAATATTTTATATGTATTCTTGGAATATACTGAAGATATAGTTCTTGTCATATTCTTACACTTTACAGGTAATTCATATAGTGTCATGCAGGTAGTATAGTATCATTACAGTATCATATATTATCATTATAGTATCATGTAATGATATAGTATCATTACAGATAATATATATATATATAGTATCATACGTGTATCTTCATGCAGATGAGGATCTGCATTCTGCTATATATTTTTTTGGAGAAGCAATGTAAGCAGTTTTAAGGTTATAATTCAAACCAGAATAGTTTCCAGGAACAACAGTACTTCCACGATGCTACAGTAACGCAGTGGAAGGATGCCTGCAGCTTCCACCAGTACTGAATACTGGTTACAGATACAATCAGTTCACATTGTGGAAAAAAATATATTCATGCTTGAAGGTCTTCAAGTGTGACTGATCCCTATTTATGTAAAGAATGAAAGATCAGCAGCCAAAGACTCTATTTTCTGCTTCAGTTTCCATATTACAGTACTTAGCAGGAACGAATCTTCTTATTGCTGTGGGGCCCTTATTTCTCAGAGAAACAAACTCAATCAGAAACTAGAGCTCTGGAGGCCAAAGGCTGTAGGACTTACCACAGAAAGAGGCATTCTGCTGTATTTTTCATACTAAATATTTTGCTGTAAAACAATGGAACAGTACTGGGAATAGGGATGAAATTACATTCTGTCTCTGAGGTGACCGAGTATCTAGAGAGTGAGATGCTAAATAAAGCTTGAACAAGACAACAATTGCTACCTCAGAGTATTATGTTGGCATAAGACCCTACAAGGACATGGAAAATAGAGATTCATGAAGTCTCTGTGACTAAGACTTGCTCTGTTTGGTGGAAGTGAAATGCATTTAGTAAAATAACAGAAAGTACATATGCATTTCATGTCGACGTGTAAATTGGAGATTAAGAGATTTTGAAACGTCCTTTGGAACTGTTGCTGTAGCTGCCTTCTGTGCCAGCGTACGTTCCCTTTTTTCGCAGCATCAGGCTGAGGTACAGTATTCAAAAAGGGATGTGTTTCTTATGAACAACTTCATCAACAGACACTTTTTTAGTCAGTTTCTCAAGCAGGCAAGGGACGCCGCTTTTGACAGTGATAGGATTCCATGTGATGAAGATCAGGTAACATCAGCCTCACACATCTGCTATTTTCCTCCGTGTTTGTGGACAGCTTTCTGTTATTCATAGAACTGCTCAAGCATTCAGCATATGCAGTAGAGTTCCAGTGATTTAGAACCATCTGCTTAAGGTTTTATTTTGACAAGCTGTTCTGCTGCTGAAGTTCTCACAGGGTTGTTCAGGCTTTTACCAAATGACTACTAAAAGCCGCTAACCACACTTGCAAGCTACCTTTGGTAAATGTTTGTGTTTATTTCTTAAGAAGCTTCATGCTAATTAATATGACCGTGTGATGGGAAAAAGACCTCAACAGGGTCAAACTAATATGCTTTAACTGCTTCTCAGTCGTAATTTGGTTTAATGAGTGTTTTTACCTTAATTCATTTTTCAAATAGTTGATATAATAGCCTTTTATCTTGTACCACACCGTACCCTTTAGTATTTTATTTAATTTGACTTACTAGTTTTATTCCATTTTGAATAAAATTGCTTTCAGCTCTGTTAAGGTTTTTAATTGCCTGGTTTTCAACCTGTTTCCATGCATTTATCTACTTGTATGGCTGGTATACGTATACTGATTTATTTCAAAGGCTCTCTGTGCTGATTTACATTGAAATGACACTGACATTGCTAGCCAAATACTACCCAGGAAGAGCTCATTGAATCACTCAGGTCAGATTGTATCATTTACAGGAATCTCCTTCAGGTAGTTCTAGGGTCATTTTCCAGCAGAAGTACTCACATGTGAAGTCACCTCTTTATCAACCCTCTTCAGTCACCCAAACCCCATTTTCTTTCAACATATCATCCATCCTAGGTCAGTCTTTGTAACGATAATGTTTTTCCATTCTCCACTGAAGTAAGCAGTTTATTTTCCTTGTCATACCAAACCCAGGTACTCTTCAGCCTGCTGGAGGAGATCTGCCACATCGTTTCAGACACTCTTACCCAGCACAAGGGAGCAAAATATCGCCATTTCAAAATGTCTTGACAGGATTAAATTCTGGCAGGTTACCCCTTGTTTTTCTTTACCAGTGCTTCTCATTTGACAAATAGATTCATAGTCTTTATGTGCAAACCATTATGATCACTTGGTCTATAATGTATATAATTTTCTCAGATGCTGAGTCAAAGCATGTTTTCCAGAAAGATATCTAATCTCATTTTACAGACTCAGAGCCAGAGCGCATCTATTGCCTTTCCTGATAAATTGTTAATTACATTTACTGTCTCTGTTTCAAGGTTGAATGTGCATATCTTGTTATGCTTTTGTCTGTAAGACTGAATTTTTTCCTTTTTTCCTGTGATCAGATTTCATTTCAAAGTAGAAGTAAGTGTCTCTATATAGCAATCAAATCACCTTTTAACCTCCACTTTGATTAGCTGAATAAATTGAGTCCCTAAAGGCTCTGTTTATAAGGGTTGTTTTTCAGCTACTGCATGTTGCTTTGTCTAACGTCCTCTTTAAATGTAGTCGACAGGGATGGTCACAGTAGTATAGTAATAGTCTAACTAGCTGTGTCTGCAGTGGCATACTCTTACTCTACAGTCCCCTTTTTTTGTGCACCCAAAAGCTGGATTAACATATTAGGACACTCATGTACTATGACTCCAGTGTACCTTCTGAATGACTGTTTTCCAAAATAACATTCCCATCCTTTACCTATAACATTCACTCCTTGTCCCCAGATGAATTATTTTATCTTCAGCTGTTTGAAAACATGCTTGTTTGGAGAGTAACCATTTAACCGAACAATTCAGATAACTCTGTAATGGTAACCTCTACTGTTATTTACTGTCCTATTCATGGTTGTGTCGGCTGTAAACTCTGACTGACAAGATTTTATATTGTTGTATACATTCTTAATAAAATTATTAAATAGTACTTGGCAAAGTACCAATCCCTTGAGATATGTCCCCAAAACCTGATGAATTTCCATTAAGAACTATGCTTGGGAAAGCCTATTTTAGTTTTTCTTATTTTCATATAATACAGATTTTTAATCAAGCATCAAGTGGAACTAGGTCAAATATTCTGACAAAATTCAGATCTACAATCTGTCTTGCTATTGTGGTTCTTGTCAGTGTCTTGAACAAGATGAAGAAGGTAAACATGTACATGCAACACTTTTTTTTTTAATGACATTTTTGGTTTAGTGCCCAATCACATGCTGACTAAAAAGGTAGCTTAATGCAGTATCAACAGTTCTCAGGTCATTTGGATTACAGCTGACTGGCAGATCTCAAGATGTCTGGAGGAAAGTGGAGTCCTTGCTGAATGAACATGTTTCTTGTGGGGTTTTGGGTCGATCAGAAATAATGTTGCTATCATTCAATATTCATCTAAATGATCTAGAACAACATATGGGGAAAAAAGGAAAAAAAGCTGATAAGATCTGTGAGTGATTCAAAGACCCAAAGAATGAATGATGCTGATTAAGCAAGGCCAGTTATGGTGAGTGATCTAGATAGCACGGTGAAGAAATCCATTCAAACAAGTTAATTTGAATGCTATCAAATGAAAATATAGTGATGTGCAAGATAGGGGAACTTGCTGATTGGAAGAACAGTGAAGCCTTTGGATACTTTAAAAGGGAGACCGTAAGCAGCATAAGTAACAAATCAGGTGGTATGTCAATTGGGAGACTGATATTGGAACAAAGTTGTGTATCCAGTGTCTACATTTTTAAAAGATTGCATAAAGCTTTACAAACTTCATGAAAAATATGAAATAAAAATGAGACTCAATAAGATAGTGAGACTTGTTTCATATAGGGCATTAATCCACCATGTAAGACTTCAGCCAAACTGAACAAAGTAGGTTGAGAAATTGCTATTTTGTAGTCCACAGCCTTTTACAGTCTTGACTTTTCTCCATTATTCTGTCTGTCTTCCCATCTTCAGATAGCTCAGAATTAAGCATGAGCTATTAGAAGATAAGGAAGGACCAAAGAAGGTTCCATCATTGATACTTGGCTCTTACATGGTCCCTGCATGCCAACTCTAATGTTACTAAATATCTTCCCTGGATTTAAATGTTTAAAACAGGTCTCTTTATGTTGTTGCAACTGAGATCACCGATTTATTTCTAATTCATTGAGAGATCATGCTCAGTTATACAGGAAGTCACTTGCAACACTGCTATCATCAGTTAATCTCCTGAACTGAGATTGATTGATACTGGAAATGAAATCTCCTAGAACAAATTTTCTGTATGCAGGTGATCTCATAGACCAACACACTAAGTGGAACTAAATTCTTTTGCATCTCATAGTAAATATAAGACATATATATATAATTTTACATTTCCTTTCTGGTCTACTCATTGCACTCTCACAGATTAAATAAATATATCTGTAGGCTCTAAATCTCTCATTTCTTTTCCATTCCATATGCTTGTGCTTATTGAAGTAATAACTGTGTTTTCAAAGTGCTTTTGACAATCTCCTTTTTATAATTTTCAACCAGGTCTTTTTAACAAAGACAAACTGTAGCCACATAGAAGTCTGATCCTCTGTTAATTTAGTTTACCATAAGGTTATATCCAATTGACTGGGTACTACCTCCTTAAATCTAATTAACTGGTTGGGACTTTTTCTATGGCTGCACCTTTGTATTTTCCTTTAGAAATTGTCCTGCCTGTGTCCAAATAGTTTCTTCAAAAAATGTTTTCTTTAAAAGCCAGCCAGAAAAAGATTAACTTGATAATGTTTGCCAAGTGTCTCAAGATTTTCTCTCACCATTCAACTCCAATAACTCATGAGTTTGGGCTTTCTATCATTATCATTAGTCAAAATTCATCAGGATTTCATATTATAACTGGTACAAAAATAAACATGGAATTAAAAAAAAAATTATCTGTTTCCTACTGTGATAGCCTTGCACTTAAAACAAAAAGGCTGGGGCGGGGTGGGGGGGTGTAGGAGGAGAAAACTCCCCTTAAGGTATGGAGGTCAGTTTTGCCAGTTCAGCATTTGTTATGTTAATTCCTTTCATTTAAATTGCCACCTAATGGCTTATTGGTAGCTGCAGCTAGTGTTGTACAATTCATTTCATTCTGAGATGTGTTGTTAGCAGCTCAGAAGCATAATGGCTGACTGTTAAAAAAGATAAAATACCCAGGGCTGAATTCATCCCGACTAATTTGTTTATAACGACATTTGTCTAAGGATTTTTAATCTGCATAGTCATGTGCTTGGGTTAAAAAAAAAACAAAAAAAAAACCCCAAAACACAAACAAAAACCACAAAAAAATCCCACACAACACTTCAACACTTCCAGGGCATGATTCATCTTATCCTAGCTGTAATATGACAAGTTGCTGATGATCCAGATTTATTTGGGGTTTATAAAAACGAAAGCTGACCATGAACACCCGAGGAAGAACTTCATCAGAATAAAACTCCTCTCATCAGACATAAATATCCACACTGCAAGCATGTCTAACTCAGTCCACTTTGCAGTCAGTGGAGAGAAAAACACCACAAGGACATAAGCCCTGGTCTCCTGAGGTAGGTAGGTAAAATTGGTCAGGTGAATTTCTTAAAATGGCTAAAATAAAGATGAGCCAAATCCTACCCTACCCACGCTATAGGCCATATAGACCTATCTTTGAAAAGCTGCAGTTGTGCCTAGAGCATCAGTAGAATTTTGTGTTGCAAATTTATAGGGCTTTATTAAATGGAAATTAAACAAAACCAATGTTCAGACTTCACTTCCATGATGGAATTCAGTCTGTCTCAATGTAATTATTCATGTAAACAGAGACCATTGTAATTGTCACCTTTTAAATAAAAAGTATATAAGGGCATGTGCAGTCTTCATGGTTTTTATAATTCACAAAAAGGAAAAAAATATATATTCCAGGTTATAATATCTCTTCAGTAGCTGCTTTGCAAGGAGGATTTTGCCTGTTACTTGACATTATTTCTTCAGGCGGTGGAACAGCTTAGTGAACTATTTGCTATTCCCAAAACACCAGACTGAAATCAGGCATTCATTCTTTAAGCATTTTTACATTACTTTGTGAATTTTTTTAACTTCATCTCTGAAAAACCTATTTCAGCTCACACTCACTATCTAATTCCTACTCATATACAGCTCCTTTAGTGGCTGATTCATTCTGATGGTTCTTGTTTAGTTGCTATCTGGCTTTTAAGCAGAACTAAGGACAGGAGTTAGTCCAATTCTTACTACATTTCTCTTCTACCAAATAAAACCAACTAGATAATACATGGGGGAGGGTTTGATTTCTTTCTCCCCACGCATTTACTACATCTGCCACAAGCACCATGGACTTTACTCTGCTGATTGCCTTGCCCAGCATCTCAATGGCATGACTTTAGTCACAGGAATGGTACTCAAATGGTGAAGAAAAAGAAAAAGAAGAAAAGAAAAAAAACATGAGTGAATTTCCTATCCTTCTGAATGACTGGTTATAGTTTCAAACTCCTATGTTATCTTGAAACAGCATGACAACTCTGAAGGAATATATTAAGCTCCATAGTCTAGACTCTGATACATGAATGCAGCTTCCTCTAATATCAAAGTGAGCTATGGAACTGAGTCAGAACAAGGTCTTATTTTTTTAAATCCAGTCTTTTTTTTTTTATTACTGTGGTAGATCAGAGAATTCTAACATCCTCCAGCTCCAACATTTACTGTACATATTTTATAATGAAATAACAAATCCAGTTTGTTCACAGATAAATCAATACTATCTATTTATACTGGGAAAAGACTATGTAACCCTTCTAGGACTAAAGTGTTCCTGCTGGTGAGAAGAAAAAAAGGGGGGGGGGGAAGATTAAGAGGCTGCTAAAACTAGCAAAAGCTAATCAGCTCCCAGCTCGGCATTTCAACGCTCAGTGCCAATATGCAAAGTCTACAATTCTGAAACAAACCCAAAAAAATGAATCTTGCTTAAATTACAGTTCAGTTTGCCTAGGGTAATAGAGTGAAGGTTTCCAGCTAAATATATCTTTTTGTGGAAAACAACAATAACTATTCATGTACTACAATAAATAGGTTTTCAACGGTGGTTTCCGTCTCAAAACACACAAAACATTAAACAAATACTGTTTGTGACCAATTTTTAGGCAAGGTTTACTCTTCCTCAAGATCCACATTATCATGCAAGGACCGAACAACCACCCCCCTCTTTAGGTAGGTGCCCAATGCCCGGGGCTGGGGCTACCCCACTGTCCCCCAGCTGCCCTTCTCCTGGCACCCAGGGAGCTGCTGGCTCCTGCTGCACCCTGGTATCTCCTTCCTTAGGTCTAAATCTCCTTCTGCTGAAACCTGCTGAAAGGGATCCTTGCATTGTTCATACACTTGTACCCTGAAAGTCCCCCTTCCCTCTGACCTTGTCTGGCCCCTTTGCTTTTACTCCATTGCTGCCTTATGACTTTGCAATCCCCAACCACTGACGGTTCCACTTCCAAAACAGAGTTAAATGCCTGGCACTTAAACGTTAAGTGCTAATTGCTTAGTAATGAAACCTTTAATCATCAGGTGATTAAAATTTTAATCACTAAAAGGCCTGTGGAAATCCACTATATAATGCTGAAGATTAATTTCTAAGTTTTTTTTTAACATGTGCTTCCACTGCAAATTGCCTTATGTTGTAGAGACGAACAGTGCAGTATGTGAAATGTGAAGTTCTTCAATAACTCCTATGCTGAGAAAAAGGTTGCAAAGAATTGAAAGATACAGCTGTAAATGTAAAATATATTTAATGTTAGATTAATTATTTTAAGAAGGTCATTTTTTTTAATCTCCTGATTTCCGAGTCACTAGGAAAGAAATATGTTCTTGCATTAACCTCCTAGCAACTAGACACAGATTCATGAAATCTGGTTTTTCCGATCAAATGGTAGAGGAGAGCTGAAAATCCAGCTTTAAAAGATATCTAGAGGGAACTTCAACTATTTTGCCATATTGAATAAGAAATAGTAGCTATTGTGCACGCAAATCAAAACTTTTCATCATAAAATTTTGCAATGAAGTTTAGCACATGGATTCCAAATTAACATGCTAGACAGTAATGACACTAGAAGTTCAATGAGCCACGAATGAAGAAGGATTTACCAGACAGAACAAGCCATCTGCTACAATCTACTGTATCCACTTTCAAAAAAAAAAGTCTACATTTGAAAAGTTCCCTAAAATCAGAGTGGTGTGTATGCACCAGTTCCTGTCATTTCATAACCACCCATTAGCTGGTGCAGAAAAGTGGGAAATCCTTTGCCAGTCACAGAGACTGACGGAATAGATTTATAACGCTGTGTTTAGAAACAAGACAGGTATCTCTGAGGACTTTCAACGTTCTCCCGCAAAGGTATGTTTTACGATGCATTAATCGTTTGGGGTTATATTATACTAGTAGAAAGAAAATATAAAATATTCATCAGAATGGCAGCATCAGACATCGGGCAGCCACAGGTGGTACAAGGCAGAGAAGCAGCTAGTCTGTATTTCCAAACCTCTCCAAATTAGCCTTCCTGCAATTAAATTCCTTGCATTCCCTTATTCTATGGTTTCATTGCTTTTCCGGCTCGTAGGCTGCTGTTTCTCATGTTTGCCCTTTGCATTTCCAGCAAAACAAGTGCTTCACGTACTCTTTGTCACCATGCTCTAGCTCCCTGGGATCGCAGATACCACTACAACACTTCTGTACTGTTTAAAGCATTTTCAGTCCTTCAGACGAAGAGCATGATGATAACTCTTTACTTCTGTGGTACTACAGAAGTATCAGGAAATAGAAAGGAAGTCATGGACCTGAAAAGAGCAGTTTGCTATGGTCAACGGACAGATTTGTAGAGACAGGCATGCAAGACCTACAAAGCACATCCTCACACATCTCAAAAATTTGCCTTAAACTAAATCTGGAAAGCGATTGAAAATGCATACTTTTCATCTGTAAGAAACAGAATAGTTTTAAAACCAAAAGAATGAACTAGTGAAATGAGTTACATGTCAATTTATGCTATAGTTCATATAGCCACAAAATGAATTCTGCAATGTTATGCTTTAAATGGGAAGGGCAAAAACTCTCAAATACAAGCAAACAATATTTTTTCATTTGTAATTGTCTTGTATTCAAGGTAATATATGTACTGCTGCCTAATTTACAACTGTTTTTATATTTGCCTACACGTTATCTTCTTATTATTATTGGTTTATTAGAGATTGGAGACATCTTCTGAATGGAAGGCATTATATAAACTAAATTCCTTTCTATTCTGGTCCATTTGTAAAGGTCAACTCAGCAATGAATCAATGCAGTACTAGAAGGGGGCAGTTCTCCTGAGACTGGAGATATCAAAAAGGCTGACAAACCGTGGTGTTTTGCAAAATCAATTCACTGCAAGAGACATGTTATGCCAAATCCAGGCCTCCTGCACTAAGCTGGTCGTATTGCATTGATATCAAGGGAGTCGAACCTGCTTACATCAGGTTTGAATTAGACTCAGCACAACAGTTGTCTGCGGTACAAATTCCCCCAAATAAATGGAACAGTCTGGTCACGTTGCTTAGCATTTCAGGTTACTTGCCTAGCTATTTGTGTCATGACTGCTGAGAGTCATAGGCTGCAGTATAATAGGACCTCACTCTTTGTGGGTCTGGTCACAGAATTTTCACCTCCAGGACCTCCTTTGTTTTCTTTTATGAAAATCCCTGGAGTCAAGTCCTTTGAAGAATAGGCCAGCATTTTAAATCATCATTTCACTTATGAACTGTTTACTTTTGCTAGATCAGTTACAAAACCATAGGTTGACAAATCAAGACAAATATCTCCTTTGCTGAAAAACACCATTTAGAAAGATACAGTTACATGATCATTCTATAAAACAATATGTGTTGGGGTTAAGGACTTGTTGAGCTACAGCATTTGGCGTTTAGTTCCTTGAAGTATTAGTCATGAAAAGTGTATCTGGTACTTGAGGCTGAAGCCTCTATAAGTAGCTTTATTTCTACTTTTTCTTAATAAAATTTCTTCAGTTTTCTTGTAAGGCCAAATTCTATACTGTTTTAACTATGCGGCTAACACTTTGATTCTGCTTTTTCATTTTATTATAAAATGTCTTATATAGATTTTCTACATTCTGATGTCTCAGTATGTGTGCAATGAAGGTGCAAATGACCTGCTGTCTCTGAAACATTTAAAAATACTACACACAGACATCTCTATTATTAGAATAACCTCCTCTAGAACCACCCCCCTAAAGATTTTTTTTTACTACATTTTGTATTATAAACATTTTTTATAATGGTCTAGCTGGATTCTTGGCTGATTTCTGGCTTTGCTTATATTAAGGGTTGGAGTTGTATTTGGTATGTCTGGCTCTTTTAGTTTCATACTTTTGCTTTTCATCCCAAATATTCTTTCTGGTTTTCACCTGCATTATCATGCCCTTGATTCCCCCTACCACTCTTGTTTGGTGCTCTGACCTGAATTCTGCTTAAGCCCTTCCCTGTCTGAGAAAACAGAGTTGTTTGCAGGTTCTTTTTTCTCATCATGTGGCTGTCATAGATTGGTCTAGAAGCATGTGGATATCGGTGTTTGTGAAGTAATTTCATTTGTTCAAGGAGTTCAAATCTAAATGTAACATCCTGTCTTTTTTGCTGAAATATGACATTCTTGTCTCCTTCATCCTTTTTGTCTCCCTTGCTCTTCACACTGCTTTAGATTGTCCCTCCTGAGGCTCTCGTTTATTAGTGCCAGCTATGTTATCTTGATTTTAATCGCACTGCACTTACCTAGAAGTTCCTGATTTCTGTCTAAACCAGCAGCTCCTGTCAGTGATTTCATTCCTCTCTCCGGATGCATACTTCCTTCTGCTTATGGGCATTGACGAAATGCTGGGCAATCAGACCTTTTACCAGCCAGACTTCAAACTGCAAATACCTAATCTAACTTTAATGGTTGAATTGTGTGTGTAGAGGGTGACTGAAATGACTTTGTTTTTCCAATCTATCACTGCCTTAGTTACTCAGCGAGGCTCTTAAAGCACTACCATATTGTCATCTGAGGGAAAGACAGGTCAATATTCAGGTTTACAAGACGTGCAACCTGAGACTATTAAGTATATTTAATATTTTGTGATATTCCAGAGAAACATGAGTGTTGAAAAGAAATGTCCTATTATCCTGCAGGTACAAATGAACACCAGTAACGATTAGGGGTGCAGACAGAACAGACATTGTCAAAAAACCTAATTCTTATTTTTTGATCATTCTTCAGAAATACGAGTAAAAACCAAAAAAGTCAGGAAAATGTCTTTGATTATCAACACAAATTTAGTAGCAGCTACTTATAATGAATAAAGAACAAATGGATGTGCAAATTGCCCTCCATTTCAGTCCCAGCCAAATACTCAGATTGAAGATGGGCTTAAATAATTGAAAGGATCTGTTGCTTTTGTGCATGATACTACCATTCCAGTGTCATCTGAAATGACATAGACCAGAACCAATTGGAGAGACATAAAAGAGTGGCTAAAATCTTGTTCTTATTCCGGAAAAAATAAAAAAGGCACGGATCTTCTTGTTTGGTATGTTTCCTTATTTCTTTGAACAAGCTATATTCTACTTCACAGTAGTCAGTTTCTGCAATGACCATCATAAAATGTAAGTGCAAATAGATATCACAGTTATATGCTGTCATAAGTACAGGAAGTAATATAGGAAATTTGAGGTATCACCAGTGCTACTGTATAGCTTTTTACATGAAATATTATACTGTAGCAAAGGTTATTTTCTTTGTCAACTTTACCATGCATTTCTGGCTATTATGCATCTGTCAGTCAATGTAATTCTGGATTAGGAAACTGAACATACTAGGAAGAAAAAAAGAAAACTCCATGTCCTTAAAAGGAAAGGCAATTTCACATATGGGGGAGAACTTCCTATTTCTGAGGGAAAGGGAAGAGGTAGCACATTCAACTCTAAGCATAACAATAATTTGAAAGGCAGGAAAGGAAACTGTAATTTCTGTAGTGATATATATGATATACAGAAACCATTCAGAAGCAGGGGCAGAGCAATCTGATGGTGATCTGCAGATGTGGTGAGAGCTTTTGGCCCTCTGAGCATACTGCCAGCTGCTTATGCAAATTATCAAGCATTTTTCTCATACCTATGGGTATCCTCCCTTATGATCTGTCTGTACCAACAAAACCCATATTCTCCAGGTACCCTGACACACAGCACTCTGTGAAACACACATATGCTTCTATCATCAGAGTTAACAGGGAAATTTTAATACATATGTATCAGCTGTCCACTGCTAATTCAGATGCAAGTGAGAATGAAAACAAAAATTAATTAGACTTCGAGGAGGATTTTGTTTTGATCTCCATCCAATATGAATCGGCCATAATTCAGCTGAAGCCCGCAGAGTCAGCCTTGCACTGATTCAGTGTGAGATCAGGCCCAGGTCCGTGGTGTCTGTGATAAGAGTCTTTACTTTGCCTCGCTGACTTTACCGAAGCACTCAATGTTCCTGGTTTCCCTGCCCAGAGAATAGGGATTTCATTACTTGAAAGTGGCAACTGTAAAGATTTTAATAGCTATCACTGGATATTTGTAGAAACACACATTTGTCTCCTTTACCTTATCTTAGCTACTGATTAATGCATACCAGGTTATATAATGCAGCCACCAAAGGGAGCTCCAAATGGAGTTTTCCTGTGCCAGTAGCTCTGCTGAAGTCAGTGCAATTGCACTTGCAGAAAATTCAGCCTTTTTCCCTTTGTTTACGCAACTGTATCTTTTTTTTTCTGTACCGGGACAAATAGCCCACTCATTCAACGCCAAGTAGTGAACCACCTCTGTAACTATCTTTTTTTGGAGACTTTGATTTTGGCTTTCTACCCACAGACACATATGTGAACTGAAGCGCATAACGCATGCCGCTAGATCATACGAGATTTGGTGTCTCATATTTCCTCTCTTGAGTGTAGCTACAGGGCATTGTAGGTGTAATACAGCCCAATCCCATTAGCTCCCATTTACCACTTTGCAACGCCTGTGAAGTTTGAAATTGTCCTTAGTCAGAGGCAGAATGTAGTCATCTGTTTTTACCATGTGTCAAGGTTTTGCTACTCGGCTACCACCAGGTGGTAGCATTTTAAAACGTTGCTCTTATTTTAGAACAGCTACCCTGTATTATTTGGCAATTTATCTGTGGTTTCTTGCAAAGGTTAGTGTTAAGGAGGTTGGCATGGTAACCTACTTGGAGTGGATCAAATTGTCATGTGGGGAGTTCAAGCATGAATTAAGGTAGAGACATGGAAAGGCTTCCATCCGAGGAGAGACTGAAAAGACTGGGATTGTAGGGGTGCCCCAGTTTACATTCTCATAATACAAGAAAAAGAGATTTCAGTATCAGGAAAATGCAACAGAAGAAACTCTGGTGAAAAGTTCTTCTTGCTTTTAAGTTGATTTTAGTTGACAGAAGTGATTTTATTAAACTCAGAAAAAAAGTAAAACCAATTTCTAACTGAGAATATCTACCCAGTATATAAAATACATTGTAATAGACACATACTTTGATTTTTCAAGGCATAAGCCTAACCATTAAATGCCTTCATAACTGACATTGCAAAATTCCTTGCATCTGCCATTGAAATGTTTTTGTACTTTGATTGAAATGAGATAGTGGATTTGATGGATCTCTTACAGAATCTCTTTATATCCACTGGGAGGGTTTTGCATTGGTGGCTAATGAGAAGAGATGGAAAGTTATTTTCAGCCACTACACTGCTGACTGCTCTGCTTATGTTTTAGGTTTTGTTTGCTGTTTTTCCCTCCCGCCTACACTATGATCCCAGAGAATAATAAAGCTTTAGTAATGAAAGAATAATGAACCAGAACTGTAACTAGAAATTTGGGTACTTGGAACACCTTTCCCATTTTCCAGTCAGCTCTTCCTTGCTTTACTCTGAATGCTTTTTAGCAGTTCTGGCACTCCAACCCCCTTTTTGAAGCTGCTTAGGTACACTCTCCTTCTGGTTTGTGCTCTTCTTCTTAACATATTCCCTTCTCAAACTACAGTTCTGAGTCCAATGAAAGTCATCCACTGGATGCTTCTCCAGAGGCCACTTCTTCAATAGTTTATCTTGTTAAATCGGTGCTGGAACTCTGCTTTGTGACATTAGAAATAAGTCATAATGGATAAATGCAGGACATTCGAGTTTAAAATGTGGCTGTGAAACTTTACAGGGGAGACCAAATAATAAGTGATGGATGAGGAGTGTTCAATAATAGTTACAGTCTCCAACCTACAGCAGTAGGACATTTGTTCAATAGGCAGGATCAGAACTCAGTTTCTGGGACTGTCAGGGGCTCAAACCAAAGAAGAAATACCAACCGTATTATGCTGATATATGTTGTTATCTTTTCATTTTGTATTTCTCTTCTTGCTTCCAGTTTGGGAACAATAGAGTCTGGATCAGTCTACTTTGCTTAGCACTTAGCTCCTATATAAGTTTTCGGTGCCTAATGAAGCAATCTGTCTTATGTAAGTGCATCAGTTCAATACTATTTCCAAGACTGGCACCTTTCAAAGCCTTCAGAAGGGATTGTGGTGCAGCCATGCTGAGACAGAAGCCATTTAGATAATAAAGGATGAAATGCAGGCCTCAAGTAAGGAAGTAAAATTCTGAGAGTAATAGAAAATCAAAATACATAATTTAGATAGTATGTGTGTAGAATATGCAATAGGCAGTGGCTGTGCAGGGATAACTGCAGCCGCTACAGCCTTAGAGAGTAGAAGACCGTGTTGTGACTTGTTGCAATATTTCAGATGAGTGCCTTGCAACTTGGGCAATGATTATTTTTATTGGTAGACACAGTGCTATTGTTATCTGAGAGGATTTATTCAAACAAAAATAAATAAATCTAACTACATTTAGCTAAATCTGTCTTAAATCTATTGAACATTGTTTCTTTTGGCAAGGAAAATGTATAGGAGGGAAACTGCCCATGTCCTTTGACTATTGTTCTGCATTCTTTCTGTTAGGATAATTTCCTCTGGTATTGAAGACCATTATCTACTTATTTCTATGAATTAGCTGGGAAAGAAAGAGTACTGTTGAAAGAGAAGTAATTGTATTTCCCAAGAACCCAGTTCCATCAGAGCTGCAGGGCACTACCTCTAGAGAAGCTTCCCCCCAAATTTGAACTCTTACATAAGCCAGCAAATATTTTGCTCCCTTACCAAAATTTTTCTTTCTTAAAAATAAAATAAGGTTTTTATATGTATGTAAAAAATATTCCATTTCCTTTCTCCCCCTGTCAAGGAAATTTATTTCAGCATTAGCAAATATAAAATTCATTTTATGCATTAATTAGAAGAGTGTAGCTCTTACTCTGCATTAGGATAAAATAGGTTTTGCCCTCTTTTACAGTTTTTTTCAGTTAGGAAGCTGAATCTTTTAGCTAGCGCAGCTGAAGGTCCTACCTCCTATGTTGCTGCTCCTGGTTCAATGGGAATGCAAAAATACTGTGTTTGAATTGTATTCTCTTTGCATACTTATGGAATCTTTGGCCTTTCTTATAAAGAATCAAAAATTGGAGACTGAGGTGCATTCAACATTTGCATATACATTAAGCCTACATTAAGCTAGGGAAGGACTTTTTACTAGGGCATGTAGCAATAGGACGAGGGCAAATGGCTTTAAACTGGAAGAGGGCAGGTTTAGATTGAATATTAGGAAGAAGTTTTTCACTTTAGGGGTGGTAAGGCACTGGAACAGGTTGCCCCAAGAGGTTGTTGAGGCCCCATCCCTGGAGGTGTTCAAGGCCAGGCTGGATGTGGCCTTGGGCAACCTGGTCTAGTGGGAGGTGTCCCTGCCTATGGCAGGGGGGTTGGAACTCGATGATCTTCAAGGTCCTTTCCAACCTAAACCATTCTATGATTCTATGATTCTAATTAAAACTAACTTTCTAACAGCAGCAAAAACACTGTAAACTCAACTTTGTTTTGAATTTGTATATGTTTGCTTGAAATGTCTTTTCTAAGCAAGAAAAAAATGTCCCTTAAACCTTTACTGTAGGGGTCTGGGGTCTAACATTACCTTTATCTGTTACTGGATTTTCATGTGAATTGTTCAATGAGTATTGAATGATACTGACAGATGTGGGAAAACATTAATTTCTAACCAATATTTATCATACATATTGAGTGGTCTTAAGAGACTTCAGATGTGAGTTTAAGACAGAAGATGGGTCCCATTATGTAGCAGATTGTATTTTAAAAATAATTTAGGACTAAAATTAAGATTCAGCCCAAAATGTGCTGATCATTCATGTTTGTGTTCCCGTAAAGATGTTTTGTTTCTTTTCTCTCAGGGTAAGTACAGATCTTTTATTATGTAAAATAGCCATCAAAGTAATATTGAAATTTCCTTTTCTTTTTTAATACATGTATTAGAGGTAGGTGTAATTTTTAATACACAATTTGTAATACTGATGCCATAAGAGGGATTTCTGCTTACCGATCTTCTCTTTGAGAAATTATTCAGAGAGGTTTTGTTGATGTTTTCATGGTTTTTAACTTGCTTCTTGGAAACTAATTAATCAAGTAGAATCATCTGGTTGTGTGAAATATTTATAAACTGTAATTTCCATTGCTGGAAATGTTCTTCAGCATCTCGGTATTGTGTCTTAATGACAAGAATAAGGAGAGAGAGAGAGGGAGAGAGACATATGTATAGGGAACATTTATCCCTCTCCTCAAACCAATGATTTTTTTCTATGAATATTATATTTCTACAGAGAATAGTTGAGATGTCGATATTTGAAGTTTATACCGCATTTGGCCTAATTCTGTTGCTTATGCATCTCCCCCCCCGCCCCGGAAAGATTGGCAAGTATAATACACAAGACTGCAAACTTCACAGTAAACATTGACTCCAGCAAGATTTTAATTGAACTTGACAATAAAAGAAAGCTCTAATTCTTGCTGGCTAATATTGGTTCTCAATATCATGTTGATGGTGTTCAAAATCATTATAAAGCTACAGTTTGGAGGTTCCCACTTAGTTTCTTACAGCATCTGCCTGGTTATTGACAATAACTGGGATAATTCTGGGATTAAGATAGGCCACTTTTACCCTGGGAAGCTATTTAAGAAAACAGTTTAAATTTTGTGGAAGTGCCAAAAGATTTGTTGGAGGTAAAAGGCATTGTTTTGACACCACTCTGTTAGTGTGAATGAATTTTAGATAAGCAGAGAGACAACACTGCTGTGAAGAGTAAACAATCTTGCTCTCATTGGTGCAGACTAATAGAGGCTGGTCTGTAATGAGCAAATCAGAAAAACAAACATGAAAATGGCAAAATAGAGTAAAGCACGGTTCAGATCTGCATTGTTTTCAAACACATGACATCACAGGCAAAATGGTGATACCTGATTTACAATACAGAGCATATCCATCCAGGAGTGATCAACAGGGGGGGAAGAGGTTTTTCAGTGGTGATTGCTCATTTACATTTACTAGATGGCCTGATTTATCAGCTGACAAATGTCAAAATGTGTGTAAGAAGTGTACTGAAGCAAATTACGTTGCCTAAGAAACCTAGGTGAAGGAGAATTTGCAGAGTTAAGAGAACAATTCTGTCAAGGTCAAATCAAAACAAAATTGAAATGTCTTGGTTATTCTGAGGAAGAAACAAGGAGTAGTTGATAGAGATGTAAGTAACTGTAATTTTAGGATTATTTTTTACTCACCTGTAAAGAAGCTGTGGTTTTGTTATTACCAAAAGAAAAAGCCTATGTATTAATAAGCAGTAAAAGAGACTAACCGAGCAATGTATTAATTAATTTACTTTAGTTTCCCAGGCTTAGCTCCACACATCATTTACAATGACTTATTAAGTGACTTTTTGTCCCTTACAGGGTAATTTCGTAAATCATACAATGCAAAAATTCAGGATTTCATTGACTTTTTTTTAAGTGTCAGTGGATTTGCTCTTTCTAGTGCAGCATATTTCGTTTAGCTGCTTTTATATTCACTTTCAATCATCATTGCATACATGCTCCACTAATCGTGTGATCAAATGCAACCATCTATGCAAGACAACCATGAGTTCCTTAACTACTGATTGCTTGTGGTAACAGCTGGATTTCCAAACACAAGTAAGCCTAAACAATGCATTTTGTATAGAAAATTAGGCAGGCAGTCATTGAAGTCATTGTTACCACGGGTTCCTCAGTCAAGGACGTTAGTGTCACACTAATGGGTGCAGGTGAGTCAGTGGTAAGGGTACAAATGACTGTACTGGCATAATTAGAACCTTTTCTCAAAAGTCTACCGTGCCAGTCAACAGATGAGCAGTTAGTGTCAGAGTCAGCCTACTGTGTAAAACTGCTGCCTGATAAAAAAAAAAAAAAAAAATATATATTCTGGTACCAGCATTTATTCTCTGTGAATATCTCAATGTTTTGTTACAATACTGGAAATAAAGCCCCCTGAAATCACTGGAAAGATTCCTATTGGCTTTAGTGGGTATTTGATCAGGCTTTTTATGAAATAATTGGTTTCATGATTTTTGGCAAAACTTTTGTACAAATATAGCTTGATAAACCTGTCATATTAGCATATTAGTTAATTACCTTCATCTATGAGACTGATGTCTCCATTAATTTCAATCAGTAGATGACACAAAGGTTCCCAAGTAATGTTGCTATAGTTTCATGTGTCTTTTCTCTGGAAACTCTTTGCCTATCCAAATCAAGTTCTCTTAATGTTGTGTTTATTTTACTGTTATCTTTTCAGTTCTATCTAAAAGTCTAATTTTTCTTGTTATCTAGTCATTTTGTTAATATTGTTTTGCAGAAGTGTAGTAATATGTCCTACTATCTAAAGCAAAACTCAGATAATTTCTTTCATTTTACTGTGCATTAAGACCTCAATTCAGGACAACATATTAGCATATATTCTTGGTTTAAATAAGTCTACACATGACATTCCAAAACAATTACATGAAGTAGTCTTGATTTTCATCAGGTAAAAGTGAATGAAGTTGCCTTAGATAAAACTACACTGATACATACACAATTTATCAAGATATACACAGTATATCAAGATCTGTTTGCAGTTGGAGCTTTACATTCTGGAAAAAAAACATAACAAAACCAAAACCACAAAGCAAAACATGAGGAAAAATGGTTTCTTCTATTTGTATATGTCTGAGATAGATAAAACTTTTTTTTTTCTGTCTTAGAGTTTTAAAAATTGATCACTTTCTGAATCTTACAAGTCGAAGTCATTTCAGCTGAAAAATATCAAACAGCTATTATTACCTTGCATCAAATATGCTTTAAATATGACTTTCTAAATACATTCTTTTTTTCCATGACAGCATGGATAATTCAAGGTGGATTTAAAAATTTTAAAAATATCCTTTAATTCTACCACAAAATGCATAAAAAATACTTCACTGGATGTGTATGAATTAAACTGTAAGAGGTAGGAAAATGTTTCCTGTGGATTTGATATGAAAAGCAGTATCAACAAACCTCAATGGCTGCAGAGAAAAATGTTTAAAAGTAAATGAATGCTGATGTTAAAATTCCCTTTTCAGTCATTAGTCTTTTGCTTGGTGATTTAATATTCATTTTCTGCTCTCTATATCTGTATTTCTACCTATGGTACTTTTCCATTGGATCTTAGTGCAGGTAATGAAAGAGGCAGTGATGAATTGTTTACTAATCTATTACTTACTATTTACTAATTAATTAAATCTCTGCTGCATTTACATATCGCTAGCATTATCCTCAATATGTACATATACTGAACAAATTGTAAATGTAATAGAAATGTATCTCAGGTGGTCCTATTTGTAATTTACTGCTTCAGATATTTGTTGCTTACTGTTTAACTTCTACATGAAATGGGGTGAGCCAGAGCGGGAAAAAATCCAGACTATAATCATGCAATTAACTTCTCCCCCAGCAGGTGCTGTAGGGCACTTGTGTTTTGAGAAAGCTACTTACTTTTGGAATACCGTAAGCACAAGCTTGAAAGCTTTCAGAATTTGCAGAAAATTTGCAGGAAAAATATCAAAAGAAGAAGTTCTATTGCGTAGAATATTCTAGTCCAAGAGGTCTGCTGGAGATGCACCCTGAGTGTGACAATTACAGAAAGAGGTGGCTGGTGTGACATAATTTGTAGCTAGATTTAGGTTATGTCAGCAGTGTAATAGACAGTAGGACAGTTTAACTGGACACCACCCCCCACCCCCNCTGACTCCCCTGCCAGATTACTGCAAAAATACTGAATGAATTCAGTGGAAAAAATATTTTTGTGGAGGTAGGCAGGAGGGGAGCGTGTGTTCACCTTGGTCTGGCAGCTGCATCCCTAGTCACATGGAAAATCTAAGAGAGGAAGGGTTGGGATGGATTGTCTCACTGCAGGAGCACATTCACCAGGGAGAAGCTCCACGCTAGAAGAGCAGGGCAGCTGGAGGAGAGGTTGCAAGGTCACAGGAAGGTGATGGGCAGCAGCCAGACAGGATGGCTCTGGAGGGAAGCAGAGGTGTTAAGGCTGAGGGGAGCAAAGTCAAAGTCAATACTCTGAGGAGAGGTAAAGAAAGCAACAATCCTAGTAGTGCAAGGAATCAGGTTGGTGTCTGTGCTGTGCAGGAGGCTGCAAGAGCTGCTGCATTGGAAAGCAGTGGTGCAGAGAAGGGACAACCTTGTGAGGACAGTGGGCAGAAGGAAGATATGCTTTCAAGCCTACTATTTAGTCTGTCAGTTGTATCAGATGTAAGTTTTCCCTACGTAGAGAGGGGTCCTATCACACATTCTTTGCACGGTCTAAGAAGACACAGCATTAGACATTAGTATCATGTGGTGCTCTCTTAAAAAAAATAGCTGCTTGAACAGATGTGTTGGATGGCTGTGGCAGTCAGGCAGCCTCACGAGAAAAAATCTGTCTCCTTGGCCACCTGTGAAAACTGGGGAAAGAGGAGCTTTTCATACTGGGAACTGAAAAGAATGATGTGATCAGGCAGAAGTCAGAGAAGAGACAGGTGACTATTTGTCTCCTTTGTGGACAGGATAGAAAGGGAAAGCAGTAGAAGAACCTTCCCTTTTCTGCAAAGAAAAAATGGGAAAGACAAAACAGCAGCCAAAACTTTACTTTTCACTTAGGAAAAAGGTGGAAGACAAAATTGGGATTCTTGGCTGCCTACAGTCATGTTCTTTGTATCAGTATTTCTTGTAACGTGCACCTTTTCACTAGGGTTGTGGCCCATTATAGTGTCATCTAAGACATGCATAGAATGCATCTAAGTGCGGGTTTCTTGTCGTTTTGAAGGATTTTTCATTAACTCTTAGTACTGCTAATAATAGACATACCTGGGTTTAAGTTGATGTTAGCCTCTATACCACCCTGCACACTATCAAACAGGTTCCTGACGCTATGCAGGCCATAGAATAGTAAAGAGTGGACTTTTTGCTCTCTAGAACATAAAAAGTGTAAAGACAATGCTCTGCAGCAAGGCAGGTATACACAGAGACAAAAAAGATGCCAGATGTGTGATCAGTGCAAATGACCTTGACTATGTGATGGCATGGCCATGCTCTCAGGACCAGTTGCCAGCGACCTTTAGTGTGAGATGTCATTTCATGCATTCTTACAGATGGCAGTTGCTTTGACATACATACACAAACCAATGGAATTGGACATGAGCACAGAAACAAAAACATTCAGAAATAAAAAAAGAATTGCAACTGAATACAAGAATTCATAAGAAAGATATATATTTTACACTGTCAGCAATCTGCGAAATGCAGACTGACCTTCAACAAGCGGCTCATACATGTACCTGCAACCAGAAATTATGACCCAGATTCTCAAAGGGGAATCTGTTTAACTAGTTCCGGGGTGGAAATCAGAAACCAAGGCCTGAGCAAGAAACCAAGTCCTGGCAGGAAGAGTGAATCAACGGGCCAAAGAATGTTTGTTCTCCTCTGCTTTCATGTTTTCACTGCACATGACAGCACAGCGGCTGAACAATATCAGAAGGAGCGGGAGGTACTATTATAGGTCTATCTACAACCTGGTTGCTTAGTTAAGGATTTAGCACAGACTAAAGGTGATTGCCAGCAAGCTGTTTGCATGTGGTCCTTTCAGAGAGTAAGAGTTATATGGAACTAACCCTTCCATGCCAGTTAGTCTCTATGAAGGAACAGTCACAGATATGTGCATTGTACTATAGATAAAGTTGAGAGAATTGATCTGTTACTGAAAAAAGGAAGTCCCAGTCCTATTTTGAGTGCCAGAGCTCAGGTAAGGGAGAGGTCAAGCTGAGTGATGGGAGGCAGGAACAGGAGGGAGAGGGGAAGCCAGTAGCTGAGTGAGACCCCTGCATCTGCTGGCAGCAACCCAGCACATCATAGAATCATAGAATCATAGAATTAGTGAGGTTGGAAGGGACCTTTAAGATCACCAAGTCCAACCGTTAACCTACCCTGAAGGAAAAAAAAAAAAAACAAAAACCCACACACCACCCACCCACTTCTAAACCATGTCCCTAAGCACCTCATCTACCCTTTTCTTAAACACCTCCAGGGATGGTGAATCCACCACCTCTCTGGGCAGCCTATTCCAATGTTTAATAACCCTTTCAGTGAAAAAATACTTCCTAATATCCAATCTAAACCTGCCCTGACATAACTTGAACCCGTTTCCTCTTGTCCTATCACTTGTCACCAGGGAGAAGAGGTCAGCTCCCATCTCTCTAAACCCTCCTTTCAGGTAGTTGTAGAGGGTGATAAGGTCTCCCCTCAGCCTCCTCTTCTCCAGGCTAAACAACCCCAGATCCCTCAGTCGTTCCTCATAAGGTTTGTCCTCCAGACCCCTCACCAGCTTAGTAGCCCTTCTCTGGACACGCTCCAACACCTCAATGTCCTTCTTGTAGTGAGGTGCCCAAAACTGAACACAGTACTCGAGGTGAGGCCTCACCAGTGCCGAGTACAGGGGGATGATCACTTCCCTAGTCCGGCTCACCACACTATTCCTGATGCAGGCCAGGATGGTGTTGGCCTTCTTGGCCACCTGGGCACACTGCTGGTGTGTGTCCACTGTCCACCAACAGCCCCAGATCCTTTTCTGCCAGGCAGCTTTTGAACCACTCCGCCCCCAGTCTGTAGCGCTGCATGGGGTTGTTGTGACCCAAGTGCAGGACCCGACACTTGGCCTTGTTGAACCTCATACCATTGGCCTTGGCCCATCAGTCCAGCCTGTCCAGATCCCTCTGCAGAGCCAATCTACCCTCAAGCAGATCAACACGCCCTCCCAGTTTAGTGTCGTCTGCGAACTTGCTGAGGGTGCATTCGATCCCCTCATCCAGATCATTGATAAAGATATTAAAGAGAACCGGCCCCAGCACCGATCCCTGGGGGACACCACTTGTGACTGGACACCAACTGGATTTCACTCCATTTACCACCACATCAGCTGAGGTGCCAGTGACACACAGCCTAGGTGTGAAGCAGTGATACAGAAGGTTTTTTCCCTCTTCAGCTGTAAAAAGAGTATTCTATCCAATTGGCTTTATTCATAAAAAGCCTGAATGGACACGGGTGCCTAATGTGCATTTCTAATTCAGCCACTTAAGCTCCAGGGAGTGACACACCTCAAACTCAGCTAAGGTTTTTCTTGCTGTATGTGTGTGGAATTTTTGTCTTTCAGAGGCTTCTCAATCTCCCCATTGACAGTACAGCCAGTCTAATTTCCCGATTTCTTCTATCTGAATCACCCTATTGGTGCCAGGTCCTTAATTTTCAGGGTGTTGCCATACGGAAGTTAGATGAGTTTGAAAGGCTCTCCAATCTCACACCTTCTCCCTCTAAGTCTTCTGGTCATAGCTGATCAAAAAGAGAGAGCACTGTGGTTGGTTCTGATAGGAAGAGATAATTTTTTTCTCTATATATACGTTCACTGAGACTTTGAAGACACTTAGAACGGTCCTCTAGGATGCAAACATTCAGTCAGCTTTAAAAACAGCTATCACTATGCATTCCACATATAATTAGACTTTCAGAATGACAAAAGAGAACTCCAGGACTGGTCAAGCTGCTAAAGCTAGGTAGAGCCCCAGAAGGCTAAAATCTTGCCAAGAAATCACTGGAGTAGAGCAGCGTGCTGCCCATGACCCCTTTATCACAGCCAAACTTTCTATTCTGAAAATGGGAAGATGAAGGTGTTGGCTCTAATCTGCTAGAGAAATTCCTATGCCTGAAGGGTTGCCAGATGCCCAGTGGCTTTCTAGCTCCTTTGCTCTGACCTGCCAACATGAAAACCTGTGACCATTTTCCCAGCTAGAGGAAGTGGATAAAGGACAATACAAATTCTGATTTTGTAGATTCCCTTCTCAATTTTGATGTGACTTCAGAAGAGTGGAAAATGAGTCTGGAATGAAGTCTGGAATTTAGAGAGTCCATTCTAAACTTTCCATAGTAGAATTTGGCTCAGGATTAAAACACTTAGAGTTAGGGGTCAATTTGTGCGGTTATCTACTGCCATGCTGGGTAGCTCAACTCCTTATTACAGTCAATGGAAGTCAACTTAGTAAATCCAGAAGAAGCTTAAAAGCAGTTCAGCTGACCATATCCAGTCTCATGTCTGATTTGTGCGCCAGAAGGTCACAGTCCCTCCAGAAGCCCTCTGTTGTATCTGTTGGCCCCCCTAAAGATGTCTTTGATAATATTGGGCGTCCCGGTGGATGCCTGTACTAGGGCAACCATATTGAACAGAGATTATGATTAGATTTAGCTGAATTACTGTTTATGTTCCACTGATTACATTAACCAGTGGCTTAATTTAACTACAGGCATCTAGGGTAATTTGAGATACCCTAAGGTATATCTGTAGGTGTGACACAGGACCTATGTGAGATTCATCCCCTTCAAGAAAGGTAGAAAGAGCCTGCACAAGAGACTCTAGGGCATGTAAAATTTCACTTGACAAATGCAGTGATCCTCAGATCTCTCCAATGAGAGACACCTATGCAGACACCAATGCGTAGACAGCTGAATTTGAACTGAATCTTTCCTCTTGTCTGACCATCTTTATAACATGAGGCACCCTCTTTATGAATATGATTTGAGCATCAGCCTCATGACATTTCTCCACACTGTGGTGTTTATTCTAGGAAGATATGAATCTGTTTAAAATGTTGAGGTGATGGAAAATGCTTCTTTCATGGATAGTATGGCATCAGGCAAAAGGTATTGTGAGCTCTTTTTAAAGCAATATTTTCAAGATATCCAGGAATAAAATAATTCAGTACCTAATGTACACAGAATAATGATAGTTTTCTAAGACTAAGCAAGCTATCCTGGCCTCCTTCCATAGTCAATGTAAAGAAGTAGATGCAGAAGGAGAATCATTTCACTATAAAAGAGGTTTATGGAATAGGTCAAAAGAATTACTCTCTGGAGGCGCCTATTTTTCTCTCTTGATTGAAAAAGGACACAAGTTTTACTAGCTTACGCCTAGCCTTCTCAAATTCTAGATGCCAAGGTTAGGTAAAATGAATTCCCCTTTGCCTTTTCCTTATGAAGAGCAAGATATGAGAGGGCAATCTGTGAAGGTTGTTTCTTACGGAAGGGGAACCTTGTGTCTAGCTCTGTTTTAACATTCTTTCAAAGGTTACATTTGAGCAGAAATAGCCTCAAAGACCACTTTCAGGCATTGCAAAAAAAAAAAAAAAATCATTGGTTTTAATAGAAACAGAAATAAAAGTTAGTGTTGAAGTTCGTTTGGTGACATTACTATATCGCTTCTAAACTGGATTGGAAACCTGAGGTGGTCTCTGTCCAGCTCCCACAGGTTAAATGTTATAGACAAATATTCGTATCACAGAAACCACTGTCACTGCTTTTTGCCATCCAGCTGAGACATTGAAATTGAGCTGGCAAAGAATGAGCTATGGTACCAAGGACAGGCTTGATAAACATTGCTTTACTGGTACAGTGTGAATAAGCCTCTATGGTGGCTTTTCTGCTGCTCTCCCTACTCTGTGAAACAGAGGGCATCAATCTTTAGTGTTGTCAGCTAAACTATTGCATCATAACTTGTAAATCATAGATTGGGTAAATTGCATTTCTACTTGTCCTTCAGCACTTCAAAAACATAATCAGACCATTAAAAAGTGGTTGTGCTTATTTTTATTGTTATTTTTTTATTAGTGCCTTATGGCTGGAATTGAAATATGTATTTAAACAAGAGAGCAGAGAAAAAACTTGCAAAGAAGCTGGGGAGAATGGAAAATGCATTTCTGTGTGATCATTATTCCTTTTTAAAATATATTCTGAAACCAGCTTTTCCAAACCCTGATTTCAACAGGCCACGTAATAACCTGCCAGAGGGGATGTCTCTGATTTCTTTAGAAGGATCTGTTTTGAACATTTTCTGTAAGGTAGAAAGGAAAACTCATACAATCAGCAACTGTCAATATAATGCAGCAACCTCATGCAGGGAGACTGTATTTTAATATCCCTGTAAATATTCCCCGAAATATATCAATAATTAATTGCTAACATCTGGCAGGATCCATCTGGCAATATCCTTTCATTATTGGTTGACTGAATACCGATTTTGTTCAGCAGTCAGATGCAAGATCATGTGCTGATGGTTCCTACTAAATATGTAAAGCCATGAATGCCTATATATCAATATCAAAAGCCAGGTGTTGCTTAGACATATATAAAAAACGAATCAACCCTTCAACCAGAATCCCCATTGAAGATTTGCTTTCAATTAAATTAGAAATACACATACCCATATATTTACCATTATATTCTAAGAGTTAATTGTATTATTTATTATATATCATTTGTTTATGAGAATATTTTCAATAAAGGACATCTAAATCGTATTGAAATATCCATTTTCTACTATACTACTACACTATACTGTATATTCTACTATAAATCATAAAGTACAGTTTTTGTAGACTAGATGAAAGACAAACTTTAATTTTTAGTAAGTGGCAGTACTTCCAGGTAGTGAGAACTTACCTTGGATAATGAATTTATGTTAATGATACATTTGCCAATTAAAGGATGATTAATTGCACATATCTCATCCAATATTCTAGGGAACTAGCTTCCAAACTCACTACCTGCCACAAGTCTGGCAGTATTTTGATAGTAATGTTTTATTTCATTGCAGCATCTTGATTCTTAAGAAATACTCTGATTATATAAATTATATAATTATTAATTTAAATTGGAGGTGGAGGTATTTTGATACGTGTTAACTGTAATACAAGTTTGTATTTTGTTGAATCGTAAAACATTCATCTTAAAAAAGTGATGAATTAACTCTTTCTGAGTATGGGTCCCCACTGAGAAATTGAATAATTGAAGCTGGACAGGCTAATGACTTGAGATATTCAAGGCATTTACACAGCCTTTAGTTTCCTGAGATAGCCTATGACTATCTGTTGGTCTTTGTCCAGCAGCCTTATCTTACTTTCTTTTTGTAAGGTGTAGACCATTTATCTTTCCATTTTACAGAATACCCAGCTACCCTTGCAGTCTTTACAATGGGCCACAAAACCTTCTTCCTGCTCTTTCAGAGCTGCAGAAATAGGAACAATCCTGTAGTAATGAAAGAAGGCCCAGATAGCAGAATTTTTCTTTTCTCTATATAATTTCTCTGCAGTTTCATACTTTCAGATAATCAGGCAACAGTCAAATAACAGCAGAGGGGTATTATGAAGCATATAGTATACCGCAGTTATCAGTCACAAAAAATATTCCTGGAAATCACTGGAAATTAGCACAAAAATATCACATCTTTCACTTTCCATTTTCCAGTCTAATTGGCTGTCAAAATTAAAATCTAAAAATCTTCATTATTTGGACAAACAAATTTGGTTGAAAACCAGTCAGTTTTCCAAACTTGCATGGTGATTCACAAGTGTTTGGTTGTCACATTCTTTTAGCAAGAGCAGAAGGGAAGAACTCTTTGTAAGCTCTGCAAATATATGATTTTCCCATTTCCCTTTACTCATTCATTTTGTCTTTTGTTCTTAGATGAACCAGACTTATTCCATGAGTTCTTGTCAGTTCTTCCCATGATGCCAGGGGTGTAACCAAAAGGTAAGAAACCACGGGACCAGGTGTTCTGCTGTTCCTGAATGACTGAAGAGTATTAACTTTTGATATTATTTGGGATGCTAAAACACCCAAACTGGCATTTTTTTTCTCCACATGTAAAGATAAAAGCCTAAGCATTGACACTGCAAAGGTAATTTTCCCTTTTTCACCCAGTTCTGGTTTGATTTCACTGATGATAACAACCAGAAGGCTGTTTAAGAAATAACTACCATGGGAAAATACTCAAATGTGTCTAAGATTTTCCTGTCACTTCAAACTTGTCTGCAGTACCAGTATCTTGCAGGCACTCAAATTTAGACCTTTTAGCTTTTGTGTCTTTATATTGAATTCCTTAATAAAATTGGTGTAATTATAATTATTAATGAATACATATATAAACAGTTAATGTAAAAAAAATAGCCATTTTATTTATTTCGTTGCAGATTAGTGTAACTAATGTTTTTGACTGGTTAATTCTCCAGTAATATAATTACATGTTGTAGAACTTGTATGGATATCAAATTAAAAACAAAGCAAAATGACATTCTGCCTTGTATCACTATCTAGTTTATAAAGTATTTTGTCACAATCCAGTTCATAAAATATTCAATGATACCAAAACTCCTGTTAGTATGTGTAACGTGTGTCATACAATCATGCCATCTGCACATAAGCTGAACTACGTACCCTTTACTTAACTGATTTTGGTTAAAATGTCTACATTCAGCATCATAACCAAGTATTTTTCAAAAGTAGCAGTCTGAATAGCTATAGACTTCTTTTAATACCTTGTGCTCTTTTTAATATTGGTTTTCAATTACAGTTACAAAAAGTAGGCACCCACAGATTACAGTAACATGGAAAGCAGTTTGTGTTAGTAATATTTACAAAATCATTTTCGCAGTTAGGTCACAGATGAATAGGTAAATTTCAGAAGACTGCACAAGTACAAATATGACTATTTAAAAACAAGTCTTGCAATTATTATTGTTATAGGTTACTTAGCCTGGCATCAGACCAAGGGAAAATATTGAAAATGTTGATTTAGGATTTAGTCAATAAAGAATTAAGTTATAAGAATATCCTTAATGTCAATCAACATGGCTTTACTGAAAGCAGGTCTTAGAAAAAATTGGGTGCTGTATTTTGCAGTCATAACAATGGTTATGATGGCACTTACACAGATGTAAAGGGGTTTTGTAAGGTATTTGACTTGATACCCCATGACGTTACAGTATTAAATTAACACTTGACAATTATAACAGAGCATACATTAAATGGATTAAAGCAGATTCTCAGACAACTCCCACCAAATGGTATGCTTCTACTTGAGGTTTCTCAGGAGTCAATGCTAGGGAAAATGCTATTGAATGTTTTTGTGAATGAGCTGGAAGTAATTAGAAAATTGCTACTGTTTTAAAAAAAAAGTATTTTAAAAAAACAATCCCAGATTTTTTCAATAACTGGGAGCCTTCAAACAAAACGTGTTTTCCAACAGTCAAAGCTATACATCTAAGGCCAGTGACTGCAGACTGTTGTGGGTTATGGGTTATGTACCCCAAACAACAATGACTCAAATAGGATATGACAGTCATAGTTGCCACGAAACACAACAAATGCACCTAGGGTGACATAATGGCAAAAAGAAGGATGCAGACAGGGAGGATGCAGGCAGATCAGTGATTTAGCAACATCTACAGCATTGCTGATCCAAGTAATAGATCATTAGTGTTCTAGTGACCAGAATTTTTTAAAAAGTTCTTAAGAAACCAGAGAAAGTCTAAAAAGTAATCTGAAACATGGTTTCAGAGGTAGAGAAAATGTCTTCAAGGAAGGAGTTGCAGAACTTCCACACTTGCAGCAAAGGTAATTCCAAAATAGGTATAAAAAAATATTTTCACTGTAAGAGTGAGCAAACATTGAAATAAGCTGCCAGGAGAGGTTGTGGAATCTTTGTCCTTCAAGATATTGAAAACTTGGCTGGACAAGCTCTGACCAATCTGATCAGCATTGTTGAAGATACCCTGTTTTGAGCAGGTGGTTGGACTAAATGAGCCGCAGAGGTTCCTTTCAAATTAAATTCTTATATAATTCAGGGATTATATGAACTCATTCTTTATATGTTGTAAATAGAACACTGAGAGGTGATCTGATTATTGATTAAATATCTTCACAGGCAGAATATCCTGTATACAAAGTGTATCTTTAATCTGACATACAAAGATAAAAGGACACTCATGGCATAGAATTAAAATGAAAAATGTCAGACTTTTTAAATTGGGAAGGTGATCAGTAGTTACAAAGAACAAATGGCAAATGTCAGATCCAAAGTATCTTAATGTTTTCACAACAGAAATGGATTTTCTGGAATTCACAGCACACACGTGCTTTAATCAAACACCAGTTATTAAGTTTTGAAGGGAAATACGAGAATGCAACTTTAAAAATTCTATTACTCTTAATCTGCAGGACAGGTTAGGTGACCTAAGGGTCTCTTTTGTCTTCAGAGTTTGCAGAGCTTAAGAATTTTTTGTTAAACAGAGTGTGAATCTATACATAAGGTTTATCATAGTTTGAAACCCAACAATTAATGTGTGTAGTACTATTCAGGTATACAGTGATCCTTGGGATTTCAAAGGGTATGCACTGGCGTTAGTGTGACATCAGAGAAAAAAAATCAGAAGATCTTCTCTGCACAGAGGTAATAGAAACTTTATTTACAAAACAGAAGTATTTTGTGGGTAGGGCTTCTTTCACTGTCCCTCTGGTCTCCAAAGGGTGTTTTAAAGCCTTCAACTTTTAGACATGCTATAAAATTCTGTACCGATGGGCCAAATATGAACATGTTAGGGACTGTCAGAGAGAACATATCCAGACAGCAGTGTTTTCACAGCCTCACTCTTTATCATTTTATCTCTCTAGTGTTCCTCTTCCAAATACTGTATCTTTCCTCTTTCAGATGCAAAATCATACTATGTTTCAACTTGGCTTCTGAGCACCTTTCTCATGAAGCATCATGAAGTTTGTTTCCCTGAACATTTTTTCAAACAAAATTTCATTTTTACTTGTATTTCTGGAAATCAAATAAGGAGGAAAAAATAATGTAAGTGATTCAATATCTTTGGCAAATGTTTGAAGTTTTATTTGGTTGGCACCTCTTGATTTTTTCTGTAGGAAACAGCATTTCTGTTTGGAAACAGATAATACTTACATGTCTTCTGAAGAAGTGTAAGATAATTTTATCATGCTACAGTAACAAAACATGCACTTTCTGAGAGTATAGTTTTTGCATGTATTTAGAGTTATCTCTGTGAAATGCTATTATAAATAATGAAGTTACTATTTTTGCCCTTATTAGGGACTGGCACCAATTAATTTGACTAGTAACCTCATCCAAAAAAGGGAATTAAACTTATGTCAATGTTTTCTAAAGTGTGATTATTAACCTCTGTACTAATTCAGCTGGCAAACCAATAGAGTATATGCTGTACTTCAAATATTAATATTCTTTGAACTTTTTTAACCAAGTGCTGCCTTTGGGGCTATGTTTAAAGTCATAAGGATTGGGTTCAGCTATCTTAATTAAAAGTATTCAATTAACCCAAACAAAGCTGACTCTGAAGCCTAACAACATTTCCAAAACTGGCAAATGATTACTGAGTAAATAACTATTGAATTAAGAATAATTGAATATTTTTCCCCTTGAAATCTTAAGTCAAATAGAATTTCTTTTTTTATTTTCATATTAAGTAATTAGATAATTAAAGAACTATTTAACCACTGGAGTGACACTTGGTAATTAAAAAGAACAAGACTATAACTTCATTGATGTGGAAGGCATGAACATCCTACGAAATCTTTCTGAAAATTTTATCATTTTAGGATGAGGTACTATACTGCAGCTTTGTTTGTAAGGTCTTAAATCTCTTAAAGCTTTTGTACTACTACAAGGTCAGGCAGTTTATTTATCACTAGATATTGCCACACAAGACTACATTTCCTAGACCACCGTGTCCTGCACTAAGTACTGTGCCTTTCAGTGCAGCCAGTCCTGGTGTGTGCCCTTCAATGCACGCAGCCCGTCCAGCTCCTGGGACACGCTGAAATCCCTTTTCCCACCTTGGAGGCCCATTGTAAGGATACTTGGC
The DNA here is from genome assembly GCA_008711295.1 of Anarhynchus alexandrinus. Lineage (NCBI taxonomy): Eukaryota > Metazoa > Chordata > Aves > Charadriiformes > Charadriidae > Anarhynchus > Anarhynchus alexandrinus. Next base: position 3,263,863 of record VUYV01000024.1, read on the forward strand.
TCTCCTTTTCTAATTCTTGCTCTCTTTTTACCAGTTTCCCAATCCTGTGTGGCTGCTCAGGCTTTAGTGTGCATGCCTGCCTGTGCATATTCCCATAAAATGCTTGAGGAATTTGACCTGCTTCAGTAGGAAAGTAAAATGTGATGAGGAGCAAACTTATTGGGAATGGTCCATGTGAGGGAAGGACAGGTTCAGTAGATGATAGGAACAGGACATGCCGATAGAAGACAATGAATCTTCTTCCTCAAATTCTTCCTCAACTCTTTGTTAGAGCTAGAAAGCTTTGTTTGGGAAATACTTCTATGGAGAGATGCTCATCTCCTCTGAAAGGCAGAAACCCAGTAGGGAGATGACAGGGAAGGGAGGAAAGAGCAGAAGCAGACTTTTTCTCCTTTCTAAAGCCGTGTGAAACCATAGTTTCACAGGGTTCCATTTTTCTGACTTGAGCTTTAACTGTCCAACAGCCCACACAGAGTGCAGCTGGTGACACATGGCTGTACTGGAGTGAGAAATTAGCTGATGATTTGGGGAACTGTTGTGAGCTAATCCTTGGGTGGAGAGAACCAAACAGTGAACTGATTAAGGGGATTAACTGTGTGAGATTAATTATAACAAAAAGCCATGAATCTAAGAATATATTGGAATATGTATTGGTGTCTGAAGCTTGGAGTATATGGGATGGTAGTAAATGAACAAAAAGAACTAATTTTTCAGAGGAAGGAAAAGAAAATAGTTGGAAAATCACTTTTAATTGTTCCCTCAGCAAAAGGATGGATTTCATATGCAAAATATGTATTTAAAATGCCACTGTCCCCAAGGGACTTCTTGAGTTAAATTTGTACTAATTTTTCCTTCTTAATGGGTTAGATTAAGAGACTGAATCCCACTCAAAGTTCAGATCTCACTACTGAATTAATATAAGTCCTCACTGCCCCAGCTAAATCACTACTTTAAAAAAGTGAAGTATACACTTGATTTTCTCCAAGGCCTTTCTTAAAAGAACTACCCTAGCTTTTCAGAAATGAGACAAACCCCCAAAGCTTAATTGGTGTCGATAGGGAAGCTGGTGTTTAGGATGCAAAAAGACACCAACTGCAGAAATGAAAAAAAAAAGTATGACAGTACTGGGCTATTAGCTGACTAACTCATGCCAGTGTGAGCCAGTAAGGACCCTAATTGCCTTGATATAAATCCTTTCCCAAGGCAGTAAAAGTTGTAATGAGAACATACTGTGTTGAACTGAGATCTTTTTTCTTAATGTTTTTTAAATTTACTTTCCAGTTGTAACTTTCTTTACAGACAGCTGTCTGCAAAATAAATCCCATTTACTGTAACAGATTTTCTTCAAAATACTTCTTCTCCTCCTCCTTCAAAGTACTGATGTATTGACTCTGTTTGGACTGATATGCATTTTCTTACACTCTACACAGTGCCTCAAAAATTGACATGAGGGCTATCTTTTCAATAGGCCTCATGCTCTGAAGGCGTTCAAAAGGGACCTTATTAGTTCTGCTGTACTGAAAAGCCCTTGAGATTTTTCTGGACAAGTGTTCTTATACCAACTGAATTATGCCTTTAAAATAACGGTTTATTAAAAGTTCTACATAATTTTGCGTAAGATCTTGTAAAACTTTGTGCAACTGCAAAAATTGGTTAGAAGAAAGTATTTAGTAAGCCTGATCCTGTTCTGAGCTTTGAAAAATCATGCCCTTCCGTATACTGGGAATTCATCTTCCTGAAATCTGTATGCTGCTGAAAAGAACAGAATATATTTAGCTGCCTTTTTTCTTGGAGAAAAAAAAAAAAAGGAACATCTTCAGTAAAAGCAGGTCAAAAAGAGGTTAGAAGTTACAGCTTTGGGAGGTACTTTATGCTAATTCAGACATTAGCCTGGAATTTAGTTCTTTCATATCACAAAAGTGCCCTTTAATTTCTCAGTAATACGGAGCTATCCAGAGAGGGAACAATCTTCTGTTCTCTGTTAAAACTGTTGTCTTACAGGAAACAGAGGGCTGGTGTTAAAGTCTTGGAATTACTGCACAAATATATGAAATAAAGTACAGAGTAAACAGTCCACCTTGTACTATGTGTATTTTTAACTCTTCCAGAAGAAATTGCTGTACACTTTGAAATCTCTGTCTTAGCACATTTCCAGCTGTCTGCCAGGTGCAGATAGCGAGACTCAAAGATTTCTGGTAACGGAAATTGAACACTGTAGGCATCGTGCTGGAGTCTGAAATCAGGTTTAAAATAAAAATGAAGTAGCAGATGTAGGTTTAACTAGATTACATTATGCTTCATTAAGTTCTTCTCTTCAATAATTTTTCATAGACCACTCCTCAATAGAATATGAGCCTTAAATCCAAGAGGCATTGGGGTACAATTAGCTCTCTTAGAAGGAGGAAGTAGAGTAGAGAAGATAATATCGTTGGGCCAGGAGGATTGTATTGATCCACCTAATGACTTGCCTACTCCATAAATCTTTCAGTGGTGTCATCGAGCTTGCGATTATAGAACATGATTACTTATGCCAGTGTTTCATTTCCCCTATTACATTACAGTCATAAGCAATTGTACTGAAAATCTGTGCTATTGTGCAATTCATACTGCACTACCCCAAAGCGCATAAAAATATAATTTTTCTTCTCTTTAGGTAGAAAGATAAAGATACTAAAGTATTAATTATCTTCTAAGTTGTGTCTTTCTGATGCACAACTGTAACAGGTTAGAGTTGCATGACCTGATGTGTTTCTGAAACACAAACGTAACTTTATCCTTTTGGTATAGCCTAAAGACAATAAAATTGTAAATTGAGAACTTGGTCTTGTAGTTTCAAGTTTGCTGAAAACATTTAATACATTATAGCGCCTTCCTGATTCTTATTATAACTACAAATGTGTTGACGCTTTCAAGCAAAATGCCACCCATTCCTTTGGTATGTGTAACAAAAGCAGGCAGAACTCAAGTGCTAACGATTCTTACACAATATTAATGTAGAATATCTTAAGCACGTGTGGATGGAAAGGCAGTAGGCCTTCTAGGTACCTTCTAGGTACAGAAGCCTCAGCTAAAGGCAGCTGGGTGCATGCTGGAAGATAAGGCTCTTTTTCAGAGAAGCAAGTACTTTTCAGAGAGTTAAAACTAACTTATACCAAGGACCATTAAATAGATGAAACTATTCTTTGGTAATCCCAAGAAACAGAGATTCCTCTTCACATTTCCAGTCTTTGCTGAGCCATGTTCAAGCTATAACACTTAGGTCCTCAGTCCCAGATTTATTGAGGAGAATACACTACTAATGTCATCACTGACATGCCAAGAGTAAAATTTGGCAAAATCTAATGCTGTGTAAATGTTTGGGTTTTTTTATTATTTACATCTTTCCTATTAAAGTCTTGCATCACCCTGAAGCAGTGAAATGGACTAGATGACCAGGTAAGGTCCCAACCCTGTATTTCTATCTATATATGTTCATTGATTTTTTTTTTTTATAATTTAGTAATTAGTTTACCAAATAAGCAAATTCAATATCATATCAGTCAATTAGCTGTGCAGTTGTCAATCAGTATCAATCAAGGATTAACATCTATCATGAGTGTTAATTTATTTTTTAAATCAAAAATATTGCTGCTCATAAGTCTAATAGTTTATAGTGCTAATTCAACAAAAATATTTTGCTTCATCTCTAAATCATTACTCTACTGCTGTCTTTCTCAATAGCTTTAAGTAATAATCAATAAAGAATTGTCTTATTAATTACCATTAACCAAGACAAGAACAGGAATGGCAGTACAAAACCAGATTAAATATTTCTGGTTTTCTGTATTAGACAACATCAAGTGGTGGATGTCTAAGAGAAGAACACGGTAAGTTAGTGATACTCCCTACCATATCATCCCTGTACTATCATTTGGTTTTCGTCTTGCTGATACTTTCTCACATCTGTAGGTGCATTCCTTTTCTAAAATGTATTCCCTCAAACAGGGGAAAACTTGTTCCTAATAAAGACATCAAGCCATGCAGTATTTGCACATACGAGTTCTGAGTCTATGCAATCTTCAAAGGTCTCTTTCTTATGCTAATGAAGGAAAACAGGCTAGAACAGAAATCAGTAATATCCCGCACAGGCATTCTTAGTACAGGTGGGCTTCTGATCCCCAATACAAACTCTAGGTTTGTAGCCACAAATAAACCACACGTTCAAAAATGAAGCATCCCATCCTTTATACCCAAGAATAATACCTCATCATAACTGCTAGAGTGAACAGCTCACCATCAATTTATTTTTACATTGCTGATGAAAATTGAAAGGACCAAAAGTTACAGGGTTATTAATTCTTTTGCTGTAAAGCTAGGAATGCAGAAGAAACTTCTGGATTTAGTAGGTTCATCTAATTAATCATGCAATGCATCATGATTGATGTTGGCCAAATATGATGATGTTGGCAGTCTGGTGAAGTTCCCACTGACTGGAAAAGCAGAAATATAACCCCTATTTTCAAAAAGGGAAAAAAGGAAGACCCGGAGAACTACAAACCAGTCAGTCTCACTTCTGTGCCCAGTAAGATCATGGAGCTGATCCTGCTAGAAACTCTGCTAAGGCACATGGAAAATAAGGAGGTGATTGGTGACAGCCAACATGGCTTCACAAAGGGCAAGTCATGCCTGACAAATTTGGTGACCTTCTATGATGGGGTTACAGTGTTGGTGGATAAGAGGAGAGCAACAGACATCATCTACCTGGACTTGTGCAAAGCATTTGAGACTGTCCCAAGCAACATCCTGGTCTCTAAATTGGAGGGACATGGATTTGATGAATGGACTGCAAATAAGGAACTGGCTGGATGGCTGCACTCAAAGAGCTGTGGTCAATGGCTCAACGTCCAAGCAGCAAGCAGTGATGAGTGGTGTTCCTCAAGGGTCAGTACTGGGACTGGTGTTGTTTAACATCTTTGTCGGCAACCTGGATGTTGGGATTGAGTGCACCCTCAGCAAGTTTGCTGATGACACCAAGCTGTATGGTGTGGTTGACACACTAGAGGGAAGGGATGCCATCCAGAGGGACCTGGACAGGCTTGAGAGGTTGGCCTGTGCAAACCTCAGGAAGTACAACCAGGTCAAGTGCAAGGTCCTGCCCCTGGGTAAGGGTAATCCCAAGCACAAATATGGGCTGTGCAGAGAATGGATTGAGAGCAGCCCTGAGGAGAAGGACTTGGGAGTGTTGGTTGATGAGAAACTCAGTATGAGCCTGCAATGTACCATCGCAGCCCAGATGGCCAACCATATCCTGGGCTGCATTAAAAAAAGGTCAGCAGGTTGAAGGAGGTGATTCTGCCCCTCTCGTGAGACTCCACCTGGAGTACTGCATCCAGCTCTGGAATCCTCAGCACAAGAAAGATGTGGAGCAAGTCCAGAGGAGGGCCACGAAGGTGATCAGAGGGCTGGAGCACCTCTCCTGTGAGGACAGGCTGAGAGTTGGGGTTTTTCAGTCTGGAAAAGAGAAGGCTCCATGGAGACTTTATAGCAGCCTTCCAGTACCTAAAGGGGGCCTACAAGAAGGCTGGAGAGGGACATTTTACAAGGGTATATAGTGATAGGATGAGGGCTAATGGCTTCAAACTAAAAGAGGGGAGATTTAGACTAGATATCAGGAATATATTTTTCACTATGAGGGTGGTGAGGTACTGGAAAAAATTGCCCAGGGAAGTTGTGGATGCCCCATTCCTGGAGGTGTTTAAGGCCAGGCTGGATGGAGCTTTGAGCAAGCTGGTCTAGTGGGAGGTGTCCCTGCTCATGGCAGGGGGGTTGGAACTAGATGATCTTTAACATTCCTTCCAACCTAAAACATTCCATGATTGTATTATGTGGAGCAGCCTTTATTACTTAATTGAACTATTTTAGTACCATCACACAGAAAGAAAGAAAAATAAAAGTTAGTTCTTGCTGAAGCACAAATATATTTTAAAAGTTTGTTAATAATTACAGCTCTATCAAGAATTAGTAATAAACACTTCAGGAAAAATAGGGTCAACTCTTTTTAACACAGAGATAAATCTGGATGACCTATTGCCTTAGATTTACTTGCATGTTTAAAGAGTGAATAGCGCATTTTCTGTTTTTTCTTTAGCTGCATAAATTGATTGAAGCTTAGATACCACCTAGTGCTTAGAGTAGTAATATGAACCATTGTGACTTTACTTCTCTCTCCCACTCTCTCACATCAAGCATTAGGTATATATTCTAAATACCTGGTGCTTAAGCCTGTAAGAGGAACATTCCCCATTATTGTGAGTCACTTGTTTAAATGGGGAAGTTCTTAGACCTCGGGACTGGGCTAATCTTAGTACTCTACCAAACAGTTCTTAAGCATGGATCATGGTTTCATATAAGCCAACGTTTGTTCCCAACAGGGAGTCTGGAGGTGACTGCCCTGTTTTTGCATGTAAGAGAGTTTAATAGTGGAGACAAGATCCATTAATTGTGTTTTGGCATTTACGTCAGAAAGCGATTGTAGGCATATTTGATTTGCCAATATAAAGGTAGTTTAGGGATGAACAATTTTCATCTGGAGATTTCCTGTACCATATCAATGTATTTTCTCAGAGTTTTTGACCTAGCTGTGCAAAAATATCCTTTTGAATAAAATTCCTGACTGTAGTTCCTGTTACTATTCCAGTTAATGTCCAAACATAGTTACTGATTTGAAAGGAATTTAGGTAGTTTCTTTTCAACTACATTTTTTTTTTCTGTCACTCTCCTTTACTCATATACATTCTATGGAAGTAACATTTCCCTGAGTTTTTTCAAAATGATGATATGACACCCTAGAACCATGTTTATCAAAGGCTTCTCATTTTGCAGTTTAGGCTAGTGTTAAAAACTTATATGGGGGCACACTGGAAAATTAAGACAGACAACTATAGGTGTGAAGTTATTGTGCACAAATTAAAGCACATGAAACCTTGTGAATTATCTCAGTCAGAGCGTTGTTTGTTCTCATTCAGGTGGTTGTTTGGTGACAAACTGGCTTCAGTGGCAAATCCAGTTTAGTTTGTCCCCCAGTGTCGTTCTCTGGCTGCTTGCTCCTGCCTCTGCACAATGCTGCCCCCTCAATTATACCAATGCTGGTGGTTGTGAGTTCAGACTAACAGATAGATTTCTGATGTCAACAGGTTAAAAAAAAATCTTTTTTTTAATCTGTGAATTTTTGGATGTACATCGTATCGGTTGCCTTGGGTAAAGAGGATATCACAAGTCACAGAGCTGGCATGACTGAGAAGCACCAAGTCATGAGTCCTCAGATTCACTAACTCCCATTTTGTGCAGATAGTCAAATCTGGTACGGAGAGACAAGGCTTCACGCACAATGTTGTGTTATCTCACCGTATGGGTTATTAGTAGAGTCCAAACTCCTTTGGCCTACATGCTGAATTCTCTCTCCGGCTGCCATCTGAGCACACAGAGGGGCTTTTCAGGAAGGGGCAACTGTCTCAGACCTGAACTCTGCTGCTCCACACAGAGGCATCTGTCTTCTGGTTGTGAAAATTGAATCTTACAGTCAAGTGTGCTCTCCCTGTCAGTACAGTCAGGACAGAGGTGGTGAGGGAGAGGAAGAGGTCTTCCTCCCAAAAAACGTGTTAGTGGGAGAGGTGGGTGCTGAACGCTGCTGGAGAGGCATGATGTAAAGACACGGCCTTCATTTGGTTTCTGCTATGTTCTAGGAAAACGGGTTTACACCTTGATAGGAAATAAGCACCAGGAAAGAAACCCATACTTCCTTCACTGGTTTCTCTTCTTCCTGTGAAAAGCCCAGACAAAACCTGAATATGGCTAACTTGCCAGATGCAAAAAAAAGCCAACAATAATTTCTTCAATAAGAAATCACTGTGTACTACATTAATTTTATCTGCTAAAGTTAGCTTGTTGGTTTTTTGTGCATTACACATTGCAGAATGCATCTTTTGGTATAAGGACAAAAGCACAGCCAAGCTGCAGATGTTATTGTTAAATGCAGCGCACATTACAGTGTTCCTGCTAGCCTAATAATAGCCTAAAAAGTTAATTTAACATTTAATTACTGGGAGGATCATAGAAAGAAAATAGTAATTCTTAAAAATATACGAAGTCTAGTGCATAAATGTGTATTGAAAAGATGAGAAAAGGTTAATGGTAAGAGAAAATGAACAGATACAGGGTAATATTAGTGTTAGGGTTTACAGAGCAGAAACATTGTCTTATAGCAGGCAGAGGAAACACTCAAGGGAAGAAAATATTGTTTTAATATGAGAACAAGAAGCAGAGAAGAGAAACTTAAAGGCAATTCAAGCTTGTAAGCTAACCGAATTTAGCAGGAAGTAAGGGAGAAATAATATCTATTTCAGTTGCCTGCAACAGAAGCTGGTTATAAAATAGAAAATGACACTGTCAGAAGCCATCGTCTCAAAAATCAGATATATCTGAAATAAATTGATGTCCCAGATTATAGCGTGAGAACTTCAGGTATTAACTTAAAAACTTCTGTCATATTCTCTTTCTGCGGTGTTACAAACACCATTTAGAAAATAGTCAGGCACAGGAACTAAGTTGATTAAAGTATCTGTGTGAAAGATCTAGAAGGTCATTAAAAACATAGAATTTCTGACACTGTTTGCAGAATAATTGTGGACAAGATCATTTCGTCTTTGTATATTACATATATTACCCTCGATGTGAATAAGGAAAATATATTTAAATAGCATTGTCATGCTCTTTCAAACCCCTTGCAAACTGAATTAATTTATCTAATATAATGAAAACTCAAATAAACTTTGCTTCAGACAAATATTATAACCACTATTTATTTTAATCTGTTTATATATATGCATATAAATATTTCTTTTCTTCTGTTTTTAAAATCTTGCCAAATTCAAAGTTAAAGTTTATCTAACATTTATTGCTATTGAAGAAATACCCATGCACTGTGACTTGTATCTATTTCAGCATAGAGGCACTCCTATATATACATGCAGTTGTGAATATAAAACCATATAACAAGACTTAAAAAGAATATTTTGAGTAGAAAACACTTTGCCAGTGTTGGCTTACTTTCTTTTAAAACCATTAAAACTCTGAAGATGATGTTATTTTAAAAACTTTCCAGTGTTTTGCTCATACGTTGACCCATTTGAAAATATCTTGACAAGGACTTGGGAGACAAACACTGAATGCTGCTGGTCTGTGAATGGGACTGACTGTATTAAATTTCTTATGTTGTGTGGATTGTTTCCACTTGATACAATATTTTCCCCTTAAATATCAGTTTATAATTGATGTCTCAGATGTCTCAGATGTCTACCCTCTTGCCCTTGACTGAACCTGTAAACAGATGGTTCAAATAGCTCAGAAAATGTTGGGTCATTAAAAAAACGGCCAGACTGCTGAGTTCCTTGGCACAGTGCCGTGTGGCATCAATGACTGTTTAGAAAGGAAGCTGATTTGGTCCTTTTCCATAGCTTTCAAAGATGAATATGCGATGTGGCTTACTCTCTCCTTTGTTATTTTGGCAGAATTGTGTACACTTCAGCCTCTTTACCAAATGTGCGTATCACTTTCCTTCTTCCAGTACTGTTGAACTGAAGACAGATCTTGAACAGAACAGATCTTGGACAGACGGAACTGGAGTAGAGAGTTTTTACCTTGCTGGGCTTGATGGTACTATTTAGAAGAGCATAAACCTGCTAAGCACCAGACATGGAATTGTTTGCACTGGCATGGTGGTGTCTGCAGTCCAGTCACTACCACAGGCCTCAGAGAGATGACTGGATTTATGTTTTGGCTCTGAACTTTTCTGTGGCCTCAGAGTAAGTTGCTTCGTTCCTTTCACAGTCTCTGTCCCTGTAAATAATGAGGGACGCTAGGGATTGTGGAGCTTCATGCTTTGGTGTCCTACAGCTCTGGGGCAATAAACTGCACAAACCCACAGATCTTGCTGCCAGATTTAGCACCTTCAGTGTCTTGTCTTGAATCCAAACCTGGCTCCCTGCTCTGCCACATGATGCCTGAAGCTGTGATGCAGGGCTGTCTTCCCTGGCACCAGAAGCCTGAGCTGGCCCACCCCTACCAGGTGCAGTTCACAAGGGAACTGGTCTAGAGCTGCAGACACCCAGCAATTGCAGGCACACAGCAATCACTGATTAAGATTTTCACTTTTCTTAATCTTATGACAGGAGATAACTGCTAGGAAATAAGGAAGATACACATTTGATTTTATAGCTGCAAAGATACGGGGGCTGACTTAATTTGAGAGGTGTTCTATTTCAGTGTTGCCAAGCATGGGATTTGGTTTTAAATATCCATCCTGGAATAAGCTTGGAAAAGACTGATTTCAATCCAGTTTTGATAGAAACAAAATTGAATGATTACTCTGTTTCATATTTCGGCCACTCCTATCTAACCAGTTCCTTCTCCTGACTATGCGAAAGTTTTAAGGTGATGATAAAAAAATCTGGACAGATTAGATGTTTGCTTTTCTTCTTTTTCTTAAACTAAGGTTCCATGAGCTGCAAGTTGGCTGAGATTTTTTGTTTTAAGTGGAATTAAACAGACACAGGTATTGAAATTGCTCTCTAAGGCTAATTTGCAGACTATTCACTTCCTCAATCTTTATAAGAGCTCTTGATCTTTTAATGGCATTCTTTTTTCTTAGTAGTGGTGGAAAAGGAGAAAGAGAAAGGAGGTTGAGCTTTGGTGCTATTCAGTACCATAACTGTTTTCTGTACTTGGCAATCAGCAAGTGACACTCATCTGTTATTCAAAAATAATGCTCTTTTAATAAATGGTACCTTTGTAACATTGGAGAGAGCTGCTGAAGTGGTAGTATACACTGCTACTTCAGATTAGCTTGATGAACAGGACAATCTATAAAACCTGTACTTTTGTAATTTTAAGTGCGAGCTGTGTCCAACTTTTGCTTTGGCAGTTTTCCATTTTTCATACAGTTTGATGCTGAAGTTGAGCTCCAGCATATGGCTGTGGGTCAGGTAGATAAGTCTTCAGAAACATTTAGAAAGTCTCAACACAATGCAAAACTAAAATGATTGGGTTTGGAAGGTGATCCTTTTTTGGTTAGCTTTTAATATTTGTTGCTGCAGGATCATCAATATTCTCAGCACGAATAAGCACAACAAAATTAACACCAATCTGTTTATTCTAAATCATTTATCCTTAAAAAGAAATGATGGGTGTATTCAATTCAAGTGTATTTTAAAAGGAATAATTTATATTTATGATCTTAATTTGCTTATCCTGACAGTCTAACTTCTAGAAATGTAATACTGAGACTTTTAATAACAAAGGAACAGTAAGATTCCCATCTTAAATATCTAGAGTTTATTGCTGTGGATTATCAAGTCTGTGTTCATGAATTTATGTAAATATTGCTCAGATAACTAGATTTTCTACTGACTGGCACCACCTGTAAACAATTTGGTCGGAGAATCTCCCAATATGTATCAGCCTTTGCATTAAATGGACTCTTTCAGCCTACAACTCTGCCCATGAAAATTTCTTGACATATTTCACATATGTCAATCATAGGCACAAGTGAGGAAAATCGAAATGCATGAAGAGAGTCCCATCAGTACATGTCATGTTTCTGTAAAAATTCCTGTAAATTTTGAACTAGCCAGCCCAGAACTACATAAGCCACGTGAACACTCCAGATTGCCCCTACAGAAGTTTTAACATATTCTGCAGAAAATGAAGCTGTTTCAAATGAGTAGGAATCACCACAAGTTTATTGCCTGAACGTCTAAGCAGATCTTCTGAGTTGTTTTTGTTGTATTGTGCGTAAATATATATCATAAAACAAGAATTTAGTACAAATATTTTATTTCATGCTCCCTTTGCTTCTGGCTGATTACTGCAAATCAGATTTCATGCTAACCTACGCAAGCAGTTAGTTCGCTGTTAGGATCTTGGTGACAAACAGAGATTATGGACTATGTGATGTATCATTTTTTTGTTATTTTTACAAGTTTTAAAGTACTCATTTTTCCTAGTCTCAAATATAGTGTCATTTTTCAAAGAACTGTAGAGCTTTTGATATAACAAAATCGAATCCATGTCTGTGTGCTGCAGCAGATGGGACAACTTTTGTAAAACAACAAAAAAAAGCATTCTTCTGTTCTTATTAACTTTTTACACTGTAGGTAACATGAATTTATTCAGACAGGTTGTGATGCTCTAGTGCAGTGATCATGAAGCGCATGGCAAAGTGTCTGATATTTTGAGCAGGAAGAATGTGGGGTGATTGAGATTATTTGGGTTTTTTTTTAAGTCTTCATATTAAAGATATGAACTGAAATTGTGAATTATTTTTATGAGCTATAAATGCTGAATAAAAAAAGGAAAACCTTAGCTAGACAAAATCTTTGCTAAAGTCTATTTCTTCTGCATACAATAAATTCATAGACTATCTACTTGCCAAAAGGCCTTTCCAATGTCTTCCAGGAAAAGAAATCGAGAAAAATATGCTAATGTGGTTGCCTACATATTCCCTATCTCCCACAGCTTCCAAATAGCAGTATCTTAAAATGCAGAATGATAAAATAAATGTGATGCTACAGAACCAACTCAGAAAAACACTTGAGTGAATGTTTAAAATAAAATGTGCTTCCAGTAAATTTTTCCTGCCAGAGGTGATTTCTTTTATTGGGTTTACTGATATCTGGCTTTTTAGTGCCTCATTTTTCATTAAAGAATACCAGAAAGCTGTATAAACATTATCTAAATTCTTATACAGAATAATCCTGTGAAGAATGTTATGTTAGAAATAGGAAAATAGTATCATTTAAGGTGAAGGACTTGCCTGAGTTTACATTGTGTTTTAGAAGCAAAGGAAGGAACATTTCCTTGGAACTGTCATTCCTGTTCAACATTTTTGATATATAGTAACTGAATACATGTCAAAATGTGATATGGCACCTTTTTTTTTGTGCTTTGTACATATATGGATGATCTCCTGTATAAGATAGCGTACACTTGGAAGCTTTAATGATTACCTACAAAGTTTTAGGCATGAATAGATGATTCATTCTCACCTGTTTTCTTGAACCAAATTTCTGTAAGTTTCTCTTCATTATCCTTTGAAGTGAGACATTTTCTGTTTTCCTACCTCCTAATGAATTCTGCTTCTTCAAGTCTTTTCAGTCTCCATGTGTGGTTGTTTTGTTTTTTTTTTTTCTAATTTCTGCTTTTTGTGTATTGATTACTTAATGATAAATCAAACCAGACTTTTTAAAAGGCAACATTAAGAGTTCTTGCAATTTATACTGTGTGCATCTGTACCATAATATCATGGAACAATATATTCATCTCTCTCCTCTGTGAATCTCAGTCAAATGCATTATTACAAAACTGACTAAAGTATTTGGAGTGTGGGAAGCACATCCTTAAACCCAGCGGATTCAGCAACTGACAAGAATGAAATATTTAAAATGTGAAGAAGGTTGTAAAGCTTTGCTTTTGGTTATTACTTTACCAATTACTTATTGATCCTGTCCTCTCTTGGATGTGTTGTATACTAATTGCTGACAACAAAAAGGAAATATTTGCTTGATTGAGATACAGATTTACTGAAAGGACTCTGGAGATTTTAGATTCTTCTCTTTTTCTTTCTCCCATTAAATCCTTTCAGTTTGGTGTGGCATTATGAAGTGTATAAAGCTGTTATGATTGTCTGCTCAGCCCCCCAAGCTCTGTTGGAACTAGTCCAGGTGGGTATTTGTCCAGAAGTTATTCAAACAGTAAAATCTCTTAGTTTAGATTTCATGTAAATATGTCCGTATTTCTAATCTAGTTCAATAGCAGAACTACTTCCCCAGCTGATACTCATTGGTTCAACTGATGGTGTTAGTAGATGCCGCTGTCTCTCAATTCCACCTGCCAGCACACATCCCTTCTACTCTTACACCTGAATTACAAACTCTCTGGGACAGAAGACATAATTATTTTTTTTCCTGGATTTCTACCATGCTTAGCACAGTGGCACACTGGTTTATTTTTTGTGTTGTTAAACGGAAAAAAACCTCAAACTTTTGTAAAGTTACCATGGTCTTGAGGATAGAGAGTTAAGAAATGTTGTGTAGGTTCTTATTTCATGGTCAGCTTTCTGCAAGCCAGGCACCAAGGGTTAGGTTCACAAAATGGAAAGCAATTTGAACTCTTTGTTCTATAGCAAATACTTTTTGTTTTAAAGTTAGAATGCTCAGTACAGTAGGTATTATCTCTTACTATGGTATTTCAACAACAGAAGTGTGGAAAGGAAGTAGAGTATTATAGCTCAGACATGCATGACTAAAGTTGATTCTACAGCGCTCTATTAGCCACTTACAGTCCCTACACCTACAGTGAAGAGAATGGGATTCACAGCCCACAGTCTGTGTGTAGAAAGATGATTGCTTTTGTACCGTGACCATATAATTTAAAATGCAGAAATCCATTGTTGCCACTTTTTTTAGCTGTTAGGTACTGACATGATAATTAGTAGGTTATAGAGTCAGTCAGAAAGGAACTGAACCCAGGTATCACACCTTGTAGGAAATGACATGAACTTCTAATTTAATAAGAATAAGGTAGAGATCAGTGTGGCTGATAAGGGAAAGAAAACCTTTCTGAATGAAAATGGCAATAAACCCTGTGCTTTGTGCTTTGAGCAACTCGGGTCTGTTGCTATTTGTTACACATGCTTGTGAGCGTAGTTTGACCTAGTAGGTTGACACCTTGCAGGGAGGCTTCTCAAGCATGAGAACAGCCCATCTGGTTTCTGAATCTTGAAAGGCCTTGGTGGTAATGTTAGATGTGGGCAGCACTATTGTATTTTTGCCAGACCAATGAATTGCATCAGTGGTGCATGGGATGTATATTTTGTAGGGAGTTCCACAGCCCCCTTCTGTGGGTACATCTCTGGTCAGGGTCTGACTTTGGAAGGGAACTTTGGAAGATTCAGGGCGCACTTTGAGCTGTACCTTCATGAAGCATTGAGACAGACATATTCTGTTGGATACAGCTCAGATTTTGGAGCTTGAAACCCCATCTAGTTCATTTCAGGAACACAGATACTATTTTTGGTGAGCATCATGGTGCTTCAGTATTCTCTAGAGTCTAAGATGAATGTTTCATAGAAACTTGAAGCACAAAGAACACAATATCGCTGTAGTATGTGCTGCAACACCACACAGAAAGTATGTCAACATACAGCATGTAGAAGTACAATGCATTTCCGTTACAAATTCCCAATTTCAAGAATATCTAAAGAATATTTCACTTTGAAATATGATAGGCGAAATCGCTAATTTTAAAAACAGCCAAAATATTTTTTTTGTACTCACAGCACAGTAGTCTAGTCAAATCAAACTCACATTTTTGCAATTGCATAAATGGTCCAACAGTCTATTATAAGACTTGTTTCATTATTACCTCATTAATCTCATGTTAGAAATTTATGCAAGGAATTTCATTATGTGCTAATGCAAGAGAGAATAATTCTTGATATTGTTGGTGTTAACCTTCCCCAATTGTTTTCATTCCTATTTATGTTTATTGGGAAATACTGAACACACAAGAAAAACAAAAATCTAATAGAAACTATGATAGAACCAAGAAATTATTACCTCATATATAGAGAAGTATATGACACTTGCACAATGAATCTGATTTATAGTAGATGCTTTTGGCAGCTCACCTTCTATTTATTAAGACTGATTGATGCATCTGCAAAGAGAAGTACAAGTGAAAAGCAACAACGTAAACATGAAAAATACCTAGGGCGAACTTTTAATATTAAAAGGTAATCTGTACACACACTTAATCAGCTGTTTTACATAATGTCTGTATCAATATTCAAAGTAGACCATGCTTGGTTTATCCACATTTAAATTAAGACACAGAAAAAAGTAGGAAGGCAACTTTCATTTTTGAAGTTATGAGGAGACCCAAATATGAAGATTTGAAGTGACCGGTGCTAAGAACTGCAAATCAGCAAACCTTTTCCCTTGTGTTTGTGGTTAGTGAGATTGCTCAGACAAATATCTGACATAATGTCTGTGTCGCAATGGTGGTGTGACTTTACATTTAAAAGACACCACATTCCAGTCCTACTTAGGACTTATCCTGCACTTAGTGAAATCAGATGAAATACCTGAGATGACCTTAGCGAGGCAGGCTGATCCTATATATATAACCTGGACTCTATAAAGACATCGTGGAAAAGTCTTAGGCAGACTTTATATCCAGATTCAGCCACAGTTTAAACCTGAAGGGTTAAATTCCTTAACCCATTGTGCCTCCTGGCTCCATGCAGGCCTGAGGGGTTCTGCACGCCCCACTCTTCCTTTGAAGTCCAAGAACTGCCTCAGCGCAAACCTCTATGGTCCATCTCAGATCAGTCCCAATTCTGTTTTGTTTCATGTTCTGCCTTGTTCCCCTGAAGATCCTGAAATAAATATGCTCTGAGCAGAAGTAGCAAACAATGACAGGGCTGACTTAAAGCTTAAAGCTCGTATTTTTGCTTGTGGCCTTTCTTTTTGAGACAGATCTGCTAGAAATGTATCCTGATGACGAGAGCATATGCCTAACAAACTGGAGGTCTCAACTGGAGGCTTGAAGGATTAAGTTACATTCTCCCCATTAGCTTCCTGGTGATGTGAGTCCAGGTTAGATAGCAGGTCTAGAGTACGGAGAGAGGTTGTCCTACTTCCTTTCTTTTTTTTTCCAACTGATGCCAATTTAATGAAAAATGCATGTATAGTCATAGAACCAGGAACAAGAACTGAAGACCTCCTCTGGTCTCTATGGTGTGACTCCAGCCTTTTATTTATTCCTAGATTTTTCTCTCTCACACTCGCAGCTCCTTATGAATCTTGTGATTCAATTCTGTACAGCCATGCAGTTGCATTAGAAGGAAGAAAGGAGGGTTCATCCTTTCAACTTGGTCTAGACCCTGGCAATTAGGGTGCTTTCCAGATTAGAGAAGTTTTCCATTTAGGTTTAGGATGAGGTGTATTTAAGCCAAAGAACACAGTGAATGAAAGTATCTTATTATTCATGTTTGCTCCTCAAAACAAGCAGTAGCTTTGTGTCCCAGCTGTGTTCTTAAAAAACGAAGAGACAAAGCAGTGAATCCATTCTTTCACAGGATAAGATGTAAAGAATGAAAACTATGGAGTTTGCCAGGTGGACCTACCTAGTTTTTGGACTTAATAGCAGGAGAGGAGCGGAATTTCACACACGTCCCAGTGCTCTCAGTTTTTACTTAGGAACACCAAAGCACTTTCTTTGATCTAAATCTACTGGAAATGATGTACTTTCTGAAAATCGTTGGCATGGAACTGCATGGTTTCTTAGAAAATTTAAACCTCATGAAGAGGAAAACAAAATAAATCCCTTGTGTCTCTTGAAAAATCCATAGCATATTCATGACATGAAAATTTTTAAGCAATTTATTAAAAATCAATTATATAATTTCTAATTTAATCATATACAAGATTTATATAAAAGCAAGACAAAAATCTGCCAGAAAATTTTAGTCCTTCATAGAAAAATGTTGCATACACTCCTTGCCATTTGGACAGTTTATTAACATGGGGCTCATACACAATTATGAATATACATAGTTTTTCACTCCACCCATGCCCCAAGCTGCCCGGCAATAAGCAAACTTAACTGACAGCTAGTAAGAGAGTTAGCTTTGCCTGCCATGAGCCCAGGCTAAGCCTTCCTCAGCAGTAGCCGTATTAGCTTGGGCTTTGCATTTAGCTTAGCACTGGCCATAATATAGCTTCTGGAGCACAGCTGGCTCACCATGAAGGCAGAGCAAACCATGACAACGTGGGAACCTTGCCTGAGACAGGTTTATCACAAAACTACACCTTGAGTGACTATATTACAATGTGACATGCCTTCTCATATTCTGAATATTTTATTTTATAGTAACCTGCGAAATGACAAACATACATGATTCACATAAATTAAATTAGTTCAAATTGCATTTTACTGAGTCTTGATTGACACAAGACAGCAGTAATTAATCATGGTGGGGCAATAATGGCTTTGGAGTTACTCACCTGCAAAATCTGTCTTCAGGAGATAGTGTTACAGTTATTATCTGAACTCAGTGTCTCTTTCCAAAAGGAGAAAGTTCATTATCTTACAATTTATTTTAATTTCTTTTTCACAAAGAATACAATAAAGCAATGACAAATTAGTTTTGATCTCACAGAAGCCAAAACAAAGGAAACAATCTTTATCCGTTCTGCAATGCCTCCCTTAATGACCAGTTTTTCTCCATTGCAAATTCTGTTTTGCTTTTCTAGTGCTTTCTTATTGCAGAGACATCTAATACTGATTTTTATTCTGTTGAGTTATACACCTGTAGCTTTACATTATTTGCATTTATGCATATATTTTTCCAAAAGAAAGGGTGTTGTGAATGTATTTTAACATTACTACTTCATGAAAGAAACACACTATACATGATTAAAAAAAAAAAAAAGTGGATGGGGTTATTAACAATAATATTGCTTACATTACTCCCTGTAGTGAAAATTAAAATTTTGCTATATTCTAACTTTTTTTGCCACTTGGTTGAAAATTAGTGGAAAGGTAAGTTCTATCTATAGACAACTCTGACACCTTTATGAGAACCAAACCTTGCTTAGTCCCTGTGATGTCCAATAAAGGGTAAGACAATATCTAAATTTGAAGAACTTAATGTTCCTGCTTCCACTACCAGTACATGTCTACCTGGTCTTGAAATGCAAGGTAGTGAGACTGTGTTTTTGTAAATTAAAACTGTGTGTCATTGACATGAATGTCATGCATTGGACGATGATCTTTCATCTGCAACAATTATGGGTACACTTTAAAAGTTCCATGAGCGCATAATCTCCAAACAAGAAAAAACAGTTATTAGCTCTTATTGCAATAATATTATTAATCTTAACAGTTTGTGGGAAAGCATTGCCTCTGTCAAAAGGAAAAATGCAAGTGCTGTTAAGGTTTCCAGGGAGCCCAGTTACAAGGACTGTCAGTTATATTAATATCACAATTTAAAATTCCAGAAAACAATATTCCAGACAAAAAAATAATAATTAAAAAATAAATATCTGGTCAATATTTCAACAAAAAATAGTCTTGCTGAATGTTCTGACAAGAAAAGAAAAATAATGCCTCTTAGACACATTCCTACATATGAGCCCTCCAAACGCTGTTGCTATCTCTCCTCCTGCAGCACCACTCACTGGAACAAGAAATAGGTGCTCTCCAACTCCATGAGCTAAAGTAAGCAAAGTTTCTCCCACCTGTGGTGAGGCAGCCAGTCAGCAAGTGACCCACCAGCCATCAGCACAAACTGTGTCTGGTCTCCCCTGCTGGCTGATTAGACCAGGAAAGGACCAGCGGCAAGGTCAGGAGTGGTACGTGTGCTCTTATCGATGCAGCTCAGGAGACTGTTGTGCCCAGGTAGCAACTCTGCAGGTGGATGGAATACAGGCGTCTCATGGAGGGAAGGATAGTGTGAACCACTGAGCAGAGTTTGATTACGATCAGAGATGGTGACTCCAATAAATTCTCTGAAGTGGAAGAAGAGGTTAATGAACAGAGACAGAGTGTGAGGAAGGGTGAGAGGAGGCTTTGTTCTGACCAGGAACAGAAAGCTGCTCCTCTTCCCGCACTTGCTCAAAGTAGTACTTAGGCAATGACCAGCAGGCTCCTGCATATTTTCCAATGTCATCCCTGAACACTGCTGCAAACATATGATTAATTGTTTGATTATAGAATACAGATCAACAAAATCTGAAACTAGTTAATGCTCAGGTTTTAACCATGTAGTTAGAAGAAATGCTGCAGCTTACATATGTTCACTCTACAGCTATAAAAGCAGATATTTTGTAAATACCCAAAAGGATTGAAGCTAGTCCCTCTGCCATAGCTTCATGTTAAAAGTTTACAAAACATTGCTGACCTCAGAAGATAATCCTGCCTGCACAGTGAAACTTGTAGGATAAACTGAAGTTCATTTAAACTATACCTATTTATGCAATAATTTCTGCCAGAGATGCTGATCTGTGTTGAGGGGAGCATGCATATTTTTCAAAAACTGCATGTCCTTCTCAGCATACCGATGAAAAGTAGTGGTCTTTCACTTGACAAGTAATTTGAATGTAGAGCTTTTTGCTGCAGGATGCTATTGGCTCCTCAAAACCAGGGTTCAAGCAGCTGCCTGAGGTAACAACGGTACAGCAGAGTCAGCAGAACGGAGCATGCACTGAGTATCAGGTACTCTAGTTCACAGCTAAGCACACAAGCTGGCATCACCAATGAAGGTGGATTTGCATTAGGACAATGTTAGTAATCTTAGAAGAGTACAGACACGCATCCCTTCTGCTAGACCGGCTGCAGAAGCAGCAATCTTTGTCAGCAGGGTGATAAGGAAGAGCTGAAGAGGTGATTCAAAGCCCATGTAAGAGTCTGCTTATACTAAAACTACAAAATAATCCTTGTCTTTGTGATTTAAGCAGATATCTAGCTATTAGGAATTTGAATGAAATCTTCAATGAGCAGCATTTTATATCACATTTAGCTACTCTGAAGTCTGGACATTGTTAGGAAGGGAACAATTGACTGGATGAGACACTGTTCTGATCCTTTAAAACATTATATTATTGACCCAATTATTTATCATGCTGGAAGTCATTTGAGTCCAGAGCACTTTGCGAGCGTACTATGCTTCCATAGTCACTTTTCTTTCTTTTTTTGGTTATGTTAATAATATCTGATACAATAAACTTACAGCTTGTAAATTAGACTTGAGGCACAGCTTTAAAGGGTGCTAAAGCTCTTGCAGTGGAAGTACAGCAGTGGTCTTATATTTGCACAATACTGCAAAATCTTCGTTCAGAGGGAAACAGCCTAATTTTCTACCCCTGCTGATTTTCAAGTTAATGCAAGCAGAGCTATGCTCGTCTGACTTTGCATTCATCTGCTGGCCCACAGAAAAGTTGTATCTTTTTACAGAAACTCATATAAATCAAAGCCACTTCTGTCTGATTATAAGCCTTTTGCAATGAAGACAGACTTAATTTTGATTCGAGATTCCACATGGAAAGATGTACACATGTCTACAGTAATACCTGCACATTTTTTCTAATGGCACCTGCTTTTCTTGGTGAGACAGACACAGCTCTGGGTCAGGAGCACCGTTGTGTGTCACATGCACGTAACAGGTTTTTACCATCTAACTCTGAGGCTGTAAATCTGTTTGGATCTAAACCTGGCACATCTCAGTTAGGATCAAATCATCAATCACCTTCCATGCAGCAACTGTGAATTATTTTTGGTTTCTTGACAAAGAACATTAATATTTCATTTTGGGGATAAAAGGATATAAGAATGGACCCAGATATCCCTTTCTCTGTGATGACGCAAGCAATTATTTTTATTGCAACTTAAAAATTCAATCCTAAAATGATTTATTTTTATTTTATCTTTAATAGAAAGGACATATTATCACATTAGTGCAAGATAAATAAGGAAGTGATGATTTTTTAAGCTCTTCAAATTTTGGTGGTTGAGCCCTCTCTTAAAGGGTATTTCAACACCTGTCTAAAGGCAGTTGTGTTAGAAATTACATTACTTCAAATGGAGGGTTATAATCTTATGAATTTGCTCCAAAGGAAATATTATTATATTCACACCAAAGTTAGAAGAGATCTTTTGTGGGTGGAAATCAGTGGAGTGATACAGAAATTAGAAGTATGAAGTTGAATTACGCCTTACAATTTCTTGTAAACCTTTTTAAAACATCAATTTGTCCATAGTTTTTGTTCTACAGGATTCAACTTTGCTAACATATTTTAGTTTCTGTGGGGCCAATAGGAGAACTCCTAGTATGTATACTGCAGATTAAAGTTAAGATTACTTTCTTATTAGGTAAGCAGGAGAAGAGTTAACCAGAACAACGATTTAGCAAATAAATAGAAGAAACACGTTCCATAAACAGGATGAAGGATTGCTGTCTCCTGTAAGGACTGGAGATAAAGGTCAGTATGAAAGAAAGGTGTTGTGAATTAAGGTCATTTTACCTATAGCAGGAAACAGAACTAAGACTATCCCAAATGGAAAACAAGAGATAGGACTGCATTATCTAAATGTCCAGGCTTTCACTTTGCAGGCAAACATAATCAATATATGCAGCTATTAAATTGTTCTCGACGTATTTGTTCTCTTATGAGTTGAACTTCTGCCTTTCTTGGCATTGATAACAACAAAGATCTTAAAATAATAACTCAGAATCCAAGAACTGGCTTGAAAACATGAGAGTTTCCTTAAAATAGTGAGTATTTTGTGTTTTTTTTTTTAATTTGGTTTTGGCTTGGGATATTCACGTTTGGGGTTTTCTTCATAATACCTTCAGGCTTTCAGGCTTTTCTCTATTCTCTAATATTAGAAACTTATCTTTCCACTTCAAAACATGTTTCTTTCTAATACTCCCATGCCTCCCAGACCCGGAGACTCAATAGAACCATCAAACTTCATGAAACTAAGGAGTGACAGCCCTTGTACACAAAACAACATGCAGGTGCTGTGGATCATTAAAATTCCATTTCCTGTTTCCCCTACATTTCTCTGTCAACAAGAGTCTTCTCTAATAGAGCTACAAATTCCACGTCCTGCATTACCGAAGCTCACTTCAAACTGTAAAACTGATTCAAGTAGAGTTTCTTTGTATAAAACCTGTTTGTGAGGTAGTGGTTTGTGCCTAGTGTGGCTCAAATGCACCAAAAAACCCTCTTTATACATTGTTGGAATATGGGCTGGTGCATACGCCACAGAGATGTTGCTATAGTTGTAAAAGATGGATGCAATGGAAAATCTCTGACCACTGAACAGAGAGAATATTTACTCTGTACTTCATGTTGCACTGCTGTCAGGTATATTGTTAAGCAAAATAAAAAATGGAAAATTCAGCCAAGTCCAGAAGTCTTAGAGAAAAAAAAACAACAAGCAGAGATCAAACTGTTGTGCTTTAAATTAGATTTGTTTTTCCTTTTCCTTCAGTCTATTTTAAAGCTCATGTATGTTGAGATTTGAGGGTAGTGCATTCTCTGAATGATAGAAACAAAAATATTTTAACAGTCAAAATTCCTTACCACAAACGTAGATGATTTTTTTTTGCCTCTTTTCTGTATCCATTTTGACAGCCACCAGCATTCTCTACTTCTCTGGCAGGGATGAAATGATTAATTGTACAGAAAGCTCTTTGCTGGGTCCCATTACAGAGGGAGGCAAGAAGAGACATTTACAAAGTTGTCCTTTGTACGATTCCTCCAAGGACATTTCAGACAGATGGTAAAATATCCTGAACTGCTTATCAATGTGTGCCCATTGTAAAACCAGCAGGAAGTGACCAAAATGCAGCAAGAGAAGACAAGCAATTCTACGGAATCTCAGGTCTCCAATTTCTCTCCTCAAATCTCAATTCCTACTCTTCTTTCAAGACTGCTAACAAATATCATTTCCATACATCTTTCTTTCCCCAAAATTAAACATCAGTCCCTATATTCCTATTCCAAGTTTCCTGGAACAAGACCACTTCCTTCAACACATACACTTTGATGAGGCTGTCTGAATTTATATTAGTCTATCTGAATTTTTGTCAGACAGATTCTTCTTTCACAAGTCCTGGAGGAATCACTGAGAACATTCAGTACCCACTCATTTTAGGTACCCACCTATACATGGTCTGTAGCAGCCCAGAGTGACAATTACAGAAAAAGGCCTTAGAGATATAGGAAGAAGAACAAGGCACAGGACTATATGGAGAATGTAGCTACTAATTTTTAGCAAATCTTCACTGAGCACGTGTGCAAAATTCTTCTTCAGAGAATTATAGCTAGATCAGACTTTGCTGGATATTAACAGAACAGGTAAAAAAGTATCCTGCTGAAGACTCCTTTCCCCACTCTCCTGCTGTCAAAGTCCAATTTCAAACTAGGGCTTCTTGAAGAAAATTCTGTTTGAAGGTTTTAACCTAGAGCAATGTTTTATTCCCTATCACATTCTTGAAAATGGCTACTGTGGTTGAAACTTAAGAAAAAAAAGTTCAGGTGAGGTAACCATCCTCCACAGATATTTTCTGCATTGTTTTGGTGTTTGAAAATGTAACCGAATACATTGAAACAATAAACAGTAAGTAAGACAGATAAGGGGAAACCTGCTGGATGAAGTACCGAAAAAATATGAAAACTGCAGTAGCCTGTGCAGGACACACTGGTGACAAGCAGCAGCACTTTGTCTGCTGGAGGTGGCTCGGTTGTCAGCATACTTCTTTATTAGCTATATAACTCAGTCTTATTTAGATCCCACTCTGTATCTCTGCATAATGTTCTTTTTGTAGAAACTTGCACACACAGAGTTCATAACCATTTCTTTACCATTAGGCCTTCTCAAGCCTTTTAAAAATCTGTGAAAAAAAAACCTGCCAAAACCAGCCATTCAATATATGCAGTTAAAAGCAATGGGGTGCCTATAGCTTTATGTAAACAAAACAAGGAATTAGATGGTCAAATTTAATTTATTTATGGATAATAGAAGCATTGGCCCCAAAAGGTCATCAACTTGAACTTGTCCTCTATGCAGGATTGGCTATATTTATGTCAATCTCACCAGATGTTTCTTTAATCTGTTCTCAAAGACCTCCAGTACTGGAAACATTTCACTTTCCTCACTGTTCCGGTGCTTCAATATTGCTGCTGTTTAAAATTTGTTCTCAAATTTAATCTCAGCCTCTCTTACTGCAAATTAAGCCCATTGCTTCTTCTGTAATTCACCATCTATGTGCAAAAGGGGACGCTTCCTTCCTCAGTAACCTGGTCTTTCACATGTGTGAGGACTATTATCTCTCTCAAAGCTTTTCTTCTGTGGTCTAAATAATTCCCATTTGATCATTCTTTCCTCACAGTTTTTATTTTCTAGAGCTCTGGTCATAATCATTGCTCTACTGAAGACTCTTTTCAGAAGGTCCAACTCCTTCTTGAAACACCTTTGCCAAAACTGGAAACACTATGCCAGCTGGAGCTTTTCCATTTCTGGGTAACGCAGACTTCACAAGTCTGACAAGCTGCAGTTCTTTTTATGTAATCCCGCATGGTCTGTGCCTTTTTTGCAACAGTGGAAAATATTTCACAACAAGGCAAAAGTTGAAACATTCATGTTCACCTTCATGATATGCAGTACTCTTTAGTTCCACCAAACACCCTCTTGCTCACCTTCCTGTGTTTGTGTCACTGATAATTCTTGCCCTGGTTCCTATATGACTCCCAATGTTTCTCAGGCTGCACCAGTCTGAGCTCAACAACAGACTCTTTCCAGATTCCTATCAGCTCCCTTAAACTTTTTCCCTCCCTGAGCTGCCAGCTTAGCATTTTAAACCCGTTCCATCTATGAGTCCAAAAACCTCGGAAAACTACTTGCTCTTCTGATCACAAGATGCTGATAACCATATCCAGAACTTGTGTGCCTAAAATGAAATTTAAGCACATAAAACCACTTGAGCAATACACAAAACCACTCAATTGCTTAAGCAATAAGCAGTTCACGCACACCTAAAAAAAAAAGAATATGATTTAATCAAACTTTCCCTAAACTGGGACTCAGGTGTCTAATAGCTACATGGCAATCCAGTCTACCTGCTTTCCTAACACCTTATACAAAAATGAATTAGATGCCTCAATTAGCTGACAACATTCTATGAGACTAAGCTTAGTAACACATGCTTGTTCAGAAGTGCCTATTCTGGAAGACATCTTCTGCCTTGAGCTCCCTATTAATCCAGAGTTAGGTGTGCAGTCCTTAGCTTTCATGAAGGTCTCTGGAGAAGCCTGATTACTGTTAGGAGTAATCTTACAGTCTGACTGTAAACTAGACTATCTCCTAAATGTATTTAGGAGTTAGTGACATTTTCTGTTTATGAGCCAATAAGAGTCTAATTGGTCTAATTTAAAAAACACATTTATTGCAAATAAAAGGCTCAAAGGACCAATATAGCACTAGTGTATGGATGTCTTCAGACCAGCTCTGCTGCACTGGAATCCACCCATCTTCACAGTCTCTAATTTTCCAGTTAAGGGCCTATATTTAGGAGAAGACTGAATCTTCAGAGACCTTTCCTTCTCTCCTGAAAAGAGGCTTTAGGTGCTTACATTAGAAAGAATGGACTACAGGTTATGGCTCTTGGCAAATAAATGCCTAAATTAGGTGGCCTGAACTCCATCCTCCTAAAGTTTAGTCACTAAAGTAGGTACTAAAATTCTGCTAGAGTGCACATCTAGCAGAGATTCCATTTTTGCCTATGCAGATCATCTTGGTGCCTGGTTTTTATGAATGCCTATCCTGTACGGCCTCTGTAGATTTGAACTGAAGATTCTGGTCAAATACAGATATTATTGATCAAAGTAGTATACCTAAAGCATTCTTCATTTTCACAACTCTTTACAAACATGAACCAAGTCGGGCACTTTCCACAGTACACTGAAATCCCAAGTGACAGAGAGCTGACGATCTTTCAGTGAAAACTAGTGAAAGAGCACGTGGTTATACACACCAAATAAATTATAGTATTCTGCTATATACGGAAACTGAGTAGAAAAGAAATGGAGAATCTCTACCCATTCTTGCCTGGACGCATGAGGACACAGTGCTATCACTAATGATCGTGTCAGCATAATGCATCTTAAAAATAGAAATCACACTTTCTAGGGCAATAAACTCCAGATAAGACCTCAAAATTGCCAAAGGATAGGTGGAATCTGTCATGTTAGACAGTATGAGTTTTATTTCTCTTACCAAAACATCTCAAAATACTTAAGAAATTTTTACTACATGAACCCCACGAAACGGAGAATTATTAATTAACTCTTGCCCTGGGTAGGTGAACTTAACTGCCCATAATGCCTGTTTTTTATGTCAAAACACACTAAGTATGAAAAATGTGTATGTCTCTGCTGTGATTTGAAATCTTCATTTGGAAACCACTTCAACCCTTCCCCCAGCCTCCAGCTGGTACTTTTGTAGTAATGGTATTTGA
Source organism: Anarhynchus alexandrinus (assembly GCA_008711295.1). Taxonomy (NCBI): domain Eukaryota; kingdom Metazoa; phylum Chordata; class Aves; order Charadriiformes; family Charadriidae; genus Anarhynchus; species Anarhynchus alexandrinus. The sequence continues at coordinate 3,290,984 of VUYV01000024.1, forward strand.
CATTAAGTAACAAGAAGTGAGCTGAAGAGAGGATGTTCAGGCAATGTCATATCCAGGTACATGTGAAATCTGATGCAGACAGGTGTAAAAGGAATGAGCTATGAACTGAAGCTGCATTTTCTTGAATCAGATGCAGATAGAGACATTGCTATGACTTGAGCTCTGCTTCAGGAGACCTAGTTTAGACTCTTACAAAACCTTGATTAGCTTTTAGAGACAAAAACCCCCATGTTATTAGAAAGAAAAAAGCCAGTCTAAAAGTCAGTGCTGAGGTTGACATAAATTCAGGGTGTCTAGAGAAATAGTCTATTTTGTTTCCCTGCTAGAAGCGAATATTCTTAATCTGTTGTTTCCTAGAGTTGTGTGGAATCTATACTTAAATATTGATTGAAAAATTATTTGGCAATTTTAAAGATAATATTGAAAAAAACCAAGGAGCAGCAAAATCAAAAGAACTTCAATAAGTATTTGAACATTGCCCATGAAGTTCCTGAACATGAAAAGAAACCTACAGAGGGGAAAAATAGATATGGGATGAAATATATTTTTTAAAGTATTCTACTTTAGAGATAACACTTTGAAATATTGAAGGGATTGCATTGTTTGCTTTCAGCTCTTTAGAAGTTATGCTAACTCAGAATGAATTGCCAAAGCGGTCATTTTAGAAAGTATTTGTAAGTCAAGGTGATGTACTGGTCTTAATTTTTTTGCACTACCCAACGCTTTTCTGTTTTTTTTCATGCTTTAATCTTCTTGTTACCTTCATGCAACACGTAAGAAAGAAACAGTTTCTGATTATTGAACAACACAAGAACAACAAAGTAGAAACAGCTGTGCTGCATAAAATCAGAAACCAGCCAGAACTGGGACCCACACAGATGTCTAAGGAAGTGTATAAGAAAGAACACAACAGGCATAAAGTAAGATTTCTTCAGAATTAAATTTCTGAACTGGTGGTTATGACTCTGTATTGAGTAGCCTTTTATAAGTTTCACTTTCATGAGTTTGTCCAATTACTTTTTTAACTATGTAAAATTTTGGCATTTACAACAACTGTTAGGAATTAATTCCAAAGTTTATTAATACATGCCATGAAAATGTACCTCCTTTTGCTTGTTTAAACCTGCTACCTCATAATTTCATTTAATTTCCACTCATTCTCATAATAGGAGGATCAGGAAATAATTCTTTTCTAAGTACTTTCCCCAGGCTATTCTGTGTTCTTAAAGACCTCTTTAATATATTTTCCAGGCTGAATAGTCCTCATCTATTTACTTGTTCCTCATATAAAAAATCATTCACTCTTCTCTGCATCTCCTGCAGTTCAGCTATATCCTTTTCGAAATTGCCTGACCAGAACAGTGATCAAGATATGGTCATGCTGCGGATTGTATAATGGTATAATGATGTTTCTTGTTCTGTGGGGCATTTATTTCCTAATAATTTATTACACTTTACTTGCTTCATTGATAATTACTGAGCACCAAGCTGATGTTTGCATAAAAATTATTGACTTCACATCCGAAACCTTTTTCATAGTTCAGATCATATCATTCTATATTTGAAATGAAGATGTGTTTTTCTCATACAAATAATTTTATTTTAATAAACGTAAAATTTAATTTGCCATTTTCTTTCTCAGCCACTTGGCATCAGATGATTCATTTGTGACTTTTTTTTTCTCAATATTCACCTTCACTACCCCAAATAACTTAGCATTATTAGAAACCTTTGTCATCTCATTCACACCCTTTTAACAATCACTTATGAATAAATTGAATAGCAGATCCTAGCACTAATTCCTACAGGATTCTAATAATGGCTTCAGTCATTTACACTTACCAACCACTTATTCCTACTTTTTAATTCTGCTCTTTTAAATGGTTGCTTATGCTTTTTATGAACTTCCCTTTTATCCCATGCCAACTCAAGTTTTCTTCAGAGTTTTTGGTAAAAGCTTTGTCAGAAGCTTTTTGGAGACTGCAATAGCCTGTAGCAACTTCATGACTCTTGTTCTTGCTCACAATGACTCCTTTAAAGAATTCCAGCAGATTTGTGAGATGTGACTCCTTTCTGCAAAAGCCAATGGTTTGTTCTTCCCCAGCATATCATCTGTTACTGTGATTGTGCGGGTGTACCTAGGCACTGCATATTGCCTATTAGACTTTCCACCCGTTTTTTTCCAGTATAGAAAACAGCTTTCTTATTTGCGGGTTTGGGGGATTTATTTTAGAATTATTTTTTTTTAATTGCATTTATGGTTTTCGCCCTCTGTTCCTCCTCTGCTGAAGCAATTTTAACAGATAGCACACACACCACAGTTAAATAGGTCAGCTATTTCATACTTCGAAGAATACCATCTGGGTCTGTCAAGTTGTTACTATTCATTGCACTAGTTTATTATAGAATCTTTTCTAATGACACTTCAGTTTGAGGCAGATCCTCCAGTAAGTTGCTCACAAACAAGGCTTCTGCCCTGGGTACCTCCTTTAGGTCCTCCATTGTGAATACAGATGCAAGGAAGTGATTTAACCTTTGTGCTACAACCCTATGTTATTTAACATTGCTTTTCACTTTGATCACCTATTGACTCTACTTATTATCTGGCAAGCTTCCTCTTTCCGATCTGTTTGAAAAGAATTTAATGTTAGTTTTTATGCCTTCCACAAGTTTTTCACCAAAACGTATTATGACCTGCTGTATTGTATCTTTACATTTAACTCATCAGTGTTTGTATCCTTTTGTGTTTAGTTTTTTTTTCAATGGGACAAGACCTCAATATTTTGAAGAATGTCTTCTTGCATTTAATAGCTTCCTTTATCTTGCTGCTTACTCCTGCTAACTGCAAACGCAGAGCACTTTTACTTAAAAATAAGATGACTTTGTGGAGCAGTGCGCTTTTTAGTTTTCTGTTGTTGTAGTTGTGTTAACCATTATACATTTGGTCAGCCTTCACTGAGCTGTCTTTAAATAATCACCTTGCTGTTTCTTAGCACTTCCTCATTTTAGCTACCCCTTTGAATATCTTAACCTTCTATTAGGTTCTCACTTGAAACAAATGAACAACCATGAATGGATAGATCTAAAGAGGCTTTGGATCCTAATACACTGTCATGTGGCTTATTTTTAAGAGCTAGTTGTGTGAAAGGATTCAAAATTAGGTACCCATACTCTGTGTACAGTCTTTTCCTATAATCTTGTAGTCTTCCTATAAGAAAAGTACCCAGAAAGAACAGCTCATTGAACAGGCAGTTGACTAAAGACCCTGGGGTTCACTGAGGACAAAACCGTACCATAAAGTACATTTCCCTCTTCATTTGAGACTGTTTAGCCTGGACAAGAGAAGGCTCAGAGGGGATCTTATCAATGTATATAAATACCTGAAGGGATGATGAAAAGAAAAAGGAGCCAGGCTTTTTTCAGTGGTGCTATGGTACGACAAGAGGCTATAGGCACAAACAGGAGGTGCCATCTGAGCATCAGGAAACACTTTTTTACTGTGAGGGTGACTGAGCACTGGCACAGGTTGCCAGAGTGGAGTCTCCTTCTCCTTAGAAATATTCAAAACCCATCTGGTGAGGGTCCTGGGCAAGTGACTTTAGGTGGCTCTGCTTGAGCAGGGGGGTTGGACCAGATGACCTCCAGAGGTCCCTTCCAACCTCAAGTATTCTGCAATTTTGTGATTTCAGGCATTATGCAAACGTATGAAAAAACATCTTCCTCCAATCACAATCCAAAACCCTCTCTGGAAGTGAAGGAAAGCCCTAAGAATGAAGCCAATGGAGAGGTACAGCACATCTGCCCTAGGGAACCCATCTACATTTTGAGCAGATGCAAAACCAGTCTAAATGACACCATTCATGGGATGGTGCAGCAGTGCTCTCCCCTTCCGCTTCTGACATGAGATGAAGGCATGGTAGAGGCACTGGTGGTAGTCTCTCTGGTGGAAGATGGTCACCTTTTCTTTTAGGGATTCAAAACCCCAGATATGGTTACCAGATAGTGTTGTTCTTAAGGTAAAAGTAAAGTGGGGGCTGTGTTTCAGCCACTTCACACCAGGAGAAAAAATGAACCTGACATTCCTTTATCTCGAATAAGCCTTCTAATTACTGCATAATTAAATAAATGAGAAGTTGTGGCACAAACCTTCACCAGGCTTGTCTCAATAGGAAGTAGATGTGATCACCAGCATCTACTGTGGTGACAGACTGCTGAGATATGCTCCAGAAAATCCTTCCAGAGCAACCCTCTGGGAAGACACAAGCAAATGAGTTCTGTCTAGCAAAGCTTGATTGGTTTTAACCACTCTTCTGCGGAAAAATGATAAAAAAGGGGGGTTGGACATGAGTAGAAAAAGTAGTCAGGTTGCCTGGGGAACTTTAATATTTCATTCTGAGGTTTTCATAAGGTTTATTTTGTCTCAGACAAAGCCATAGAGGAAACTGATTTCAGGCTTAGTTGCTCTAAGAAATTGTCTGTTGTTCTCTGTACTCTATATAGCTGATTTTGTCAGCTGAATAATAGAAAAACATATACATTTCTAAACAATATATACATTTCAACCACAAATATTTTAATCCAATGCCTTTTTACCAGATGTTGTTCATACTATCTATTACTGGGTATAATTATCTCCCAAATTTTGATTCTGATTACATAATTTTTAATGTGCAAAGGTTCCTCTTTCAGTGTTAACCTATGTGCTTAACTTTAAAAGACTATGCTATCAGTTTGCTTCTTTGTGTCAATCATTTTTTCCTCTTTATAACTAAAAGATTTTTCAAAAAACTGTCAGGTTTTTCACAAGCCTGCAAGTTTAATTACATTCTTTAACCAGAAAAAAATTAGATAGTTTTTCCAAATTCCATAAAAAATATGAAGTTTTTATTTCCAGTTTAATCATCAGGGCTCTTAGGACACTGCTTTGTCACAGGAACAATTTAAACTCTCCAGAATTAAAAATTACATATCTATAAAATAAATAAGTGGTCTTTTTTCTCAAAGAGATAAAATTACAGTTAAATATACAAGAACTCTGTTTGCAATATTATAACTTTATTCATTTCTGTCAGAACAAACTTGTTGATATTAATGGTAATAAAACACTAACAATATCTGATAACAAGTTATTCTTAGCTCCTGAAAAAAAACCAAAACCCTTGTTGCAATGTCACAGTAATAATTTGAAGTAAACAGTAAGCATAGAATGAGTTATGAGCATTTACAGATGGTAAACCTGCAAAGTTCACCTATCTACATGGGCAATATGGAGTAATTCCACTGAAATCTACATTTAAGAAGGACAGAAGACTGTGTTTAATTTACTCCAGATGTAGCCAGTTAAAAATAAACAGAGCTGAGAGCTCCTGAGCTACACATTTAGTTTGGAAATGAAGCAATAGAGGCAACTGTGTAAATGGCGTAAGTGGTGTCTGTTACCTATTTTCTACCAGTCTCTTTTGAGCAGTTAGTACTTTGGCTACATTCCAAGTAAAGATTTGTTATTTCTTAGCATTTTTCCTATTATGTGTAAGGCATAATAAAACTTCAATGGATACTGCTAGGCCAGGGCAGGAGCGTGACTTCATTTTCTTTTTACAAGTTCAGCCGATGTTTTCACAACAATACTTGCAAATGGCTGTACTTCAAAGAGGCACAGCACATTCTGCTTCTACCTCCTCCTGCTCATCTCACTAGCACTGTGCAGGCCACCGAGCTATTTTCACATCTAAATGTTTGTTTTTAACAGCTATGTCTGTTGTGAATTAAGCCTGGGTTGTAGCTGTTTAAATAAACACTTAGGTCACAGTATGGTACCCACACACTGAGCAATGGTGAAGATAAGCTTCGGAGACAGGAGTAAGCATTCTTTTAATCCAACATGTAGAAAACACGTGCAAGCTTGTGTGTATGTGTATGGAGCTCCACACCTTGGTTATAGATTTAAATGTAGTGGTTCATAATGGGTCTAAAGTGTAACTTACACCCTGCAATTGCAAAATGATCTTATAATATAACCTTGGTATTTTGACACTAGATTTCTTCCTGTATTTCCCTCTGCATCTCTAAGAACTGTGCCTCTTTCAGGTTGGATTTTTCTTTATCTGATTTCCTAAAAGAAAGAGCAAACAATATCAAGGCCCAGATGCAGCAAATTATTTCATTATACACTTAACTGCTTAACTGCACAAATGTCAACAGACACAGAGAAGCCAGCCTTCCGTTGAACTGGGTCATATATATGTAGAATTTATAACAATCAACGCGATATTTTTCCAGGATTTCAACTGTGGTTAATAAGTTGATGCAATAGGCACAATACAAGTAGGATATATCTCACTTGTCTTCAGCCTCTGAAAGGTTAAGTATCTGTTATAAACTAGGTACTCGTTCCTTCTGCAGACAATGCATATGGCACCTATGGGGGCATTCACTGCACACATCTTAGATACCTATTTTTGGATCATTTTCATTGTCCGCTGACACAGGCTTATTTCTCTTCATTAACAGAGGGAATCTGTCTGCTTCTCTTAGCTCGGACAGCTGAGAGGCAGCTGGGCGATGTTAGATGAGTCTCTCCCTGAACACGCAGTTCACACTTTACAGGAGTATTATTTGCAAAGAACTGCCACGGCCGTGAATGTGTTAAGCAATACTGATGTCTCAGTTACTCTGCTTCTCTCATTAGCAGAATTTCTTTTTCCTAAATTTTTCCTGCCTCTTTTGAAGTATTTACTACTGAAAGTTATAAGACTATCATGCAAGTTGCCCAGAAACGCCAAGAAAGGTCGCAGTGGTGGTGGCCTCTTCCTCGAGCAGCTCTCTCCTCTCCTGCTAATTTTCCTTTTGTTCTCTTCCATCTCCCTGATTTTGAAGATAGCTGGAGGGTGCCACTTGATGTATTTGGCAATAACTAGGGCCAAACTGAGTTCATCATGATAGAATTACAATTATTAATGATAATACAGGTTTAATCCAATTCATACGCCAGTCTGATATGAGAATTGTCCTTTATTGGCACAATAACAGAGGAATGGACACTATATTCATGCTTGTAAAATGCTCTGTTTCACTCAGTGCCATAGGGACACTTTTCTTCTACGCGTGTTTTTAAAAGGTATTCTTATCCAGATTTAGTGTTTAATACACTTTCATTTATTCAATTTTAATACAGCAATTGCATTTTGAAAAAGAAACAAAGAATACACTTTTCAGCTTCAAATATCAACTTTATTTTAACCTCATTTTAACCTGGCTTTTTAACCTAATAAGTTTAACATAAAGGTTAAGGTTTCTCCCTTCTTATTTTCCTCCTTTCCCAATGAACAAGGAGAGAAGTTAAAAAGGGGGAAAGTAAGAGAAGGAAGAACGATTCTTAAACCTCTAATTAAAATTAAATCAATGAAGGGTGTGTTTTCCCAATTTCCTATATTATGCTACCATAAATGCGAAACATTAGGAGACAGTTGCAAAGCAAGGAAAAGCAGGAGAGAATATAAAATCAGGTTTTCACACTGAAGGCAGAAAAAGAGCACAAATCAAAAACTCATAAACAAGAAAATTTAACTGAATATGTGTGTATTAGCAAAGAATATTTTCAAAGGAATTTGGACAAATTGCAGTGTAATATTATTTTATGTAACATAAGTGCGATTAGTAAAGGCAAAACATTCACTAGGAATTTAGAGGCAAGTGTAAGGCCTGCAATCCAGGCGTAAACTCTTTAGAATCCTACAATTATTTCAGTTAATACTTTATTTGATGTTCTGGAAAGAGTACTACATAAAGCTCTGACACAATTTTTGTTTTTTAATCATATTCAAAGAGGCAGAACTGCAGAAGACTTTTTGTGAAACTTTAAAGCTAAACTACTCAAAGTAGATATCATATGCCTGATAAAACAAATGTACTTGTTATTTTTTTTTTGTCCTTGTCAAGAGATAAAATATTTTATCATCAATATGGAAATTTGCAAGAGTATTTTTTCCTTAGAATGTGTAATAGAAGTTAAACATGATAGGGATTCTTTTTGTTGCTGTTGTGTGCTTTGAAGTCACTGGGATTTAATCATATGCTTCAAGTTAAGCTCATGATAACCTGCAGCTCTATGATAACGGCCTTTTTAAATTAATAATCTTATTAATAATAAGATATATGAGCCACATATGCAGAACGTTCAGCTCCACTCAGGTTCCACTGAACAGAAATCTGACCGGAGTTAGACTGCTGTTTTCTGGAGTAGTCCCTCACCTTGCATATTTTGCCTAACAATCTGCACTAAAATGATAACGGACCTATGGTTCTGGACAACAGACTTTACTTTTCATATAGAAGGAATGAACACAGATTGAATGCTTTAAAGTACGACTATACTAAGTTTTAGGATGGGCCTTCTGGTAAGAAGGATAATGGGGCCACTTGTGATAACTTATTGCAGCGTAGTAGGTGTCATGAAGAATATGTATTACAGATCCCAGCTTTGTGCATAGAATAGGACCAAGCCATGTTTTGCTGCTGATTTTAAAAATACAAAATTGACAGATGTCAGCAATTAGTGTGATGCTTAATATTTTTTAAAAATACTTCAGTAGGAATGCTATGAAAACTTGCTATAATTCATTACACATTATGCAAATAACTGTTAAAATTGTTATCCTAAAACTACATAGTTCAACATTTGATTTTATGTAAGAAAATGGATTGGCTGCTTCTGGCAATGTTAATGTAATTACCACTGGCTTAATTTGTAGCATGAAGTTCTGCGAAGCTGTGTCCCGTGATAGTTGCCATCTTGTTTTACCACTGTTAAATTGTAATTATAGCTTTGGAAAACCATATGTTTGGGGACATTAACAGTGACAGCAGAATCTTGTCAAAATGCTGGTTGCTTAGCTACAACTAGAAGGAACAAACTACTAGTAGAACTGTAAAAACATTTGTTTTTCAAGGAGTATATTTAAATGAAATAACAACGGTGTTGTGACTGTTACTGCTGGTTTTTCTAAAGTTACTAACAGGCTGTCAAGAGAAGTGTCACAAAACTCAACTGGAGTTGTAAGGAGTCACTGTCAGGGAAAAGAGACCTCCTGGAAGTCTTTGTCCCTAACCTGACTTTGTGGCAGTGGTTACTGGAATTTCTCTTTTTCCAGAGAATTATAAAGTTTGCAGATAATGCAAGCNTTAGAAAATGTGGAAAATGTTATCAGTTTACACCAAGAGATTTTTCTTTAAATTTTATTTGAAATTGAAAATTTGAAAAGCAATGTTGTAATCACTTTCAAAATTAGGTGATTTTGCATTTGAAAATTTTCTCTGGTTTCAGTTTTTAATATTAAAAAACCCTTGTAAAATTACCTAGATATTTTTTAATGAAATAAATCTTATCAACTGATGAAAAGACATTTTCCCCTCTGGTATTACTCACCTAACATTCAAAAAGTTTACATGGCAAACAACTTTAAGATTGAAATTGCCTACAAATAATTTTTTTCATTACAGGTCAACGCACAAATCTGAAACAAGTGTCACTGACAGACTGAATTACTTAGAGAGTCTGTAATTTCGGATCCACAGCTTTCTCCCTGGGAGTGACTTTGTATTCCACACTTGATTTTACCAAAAGGCCAATAAGTATTGAATTAATGCAAGAAGTTTGAATTGATGCTTACAGCCTCCCTATTCTTTTAGCATAAAGAATATGCAAATGTTTGATTAATCAGGCTCTTCTCCTTCTGTTGTCAATGATTTGTTCAAGCCAAACTTCCAGTTTCAAATTTTAGTTTTAATCATCTCTTCCTTGTAATATTACTATTAAACTGTAATGAAAATTAAACTGAGACAGGACAATAATTTAAATGAGGCCAATTAATAAATAAAACTTGCAGTCTGCCATTATAAAGGCTTATGGTGCTTGCTTATAGCTTGAACACTGGCAGTTTGTTCCTTCTTTATGTATCACTTTCATCAGTCCAATTTCACCATATGAAAAAAAATTAATAAGTCGGTCTCTTATTAAACCATTAGACTGAAATTCTACAGCTGTACACCAGTGAAAATTTAGGAAATGAAGATACAGGAGTATTCAAAGATTTTATCATTGCAATAACAATCCCATAATCATATAACTTTTTCTCTCTAGTCATCTAATTTTAAACACCCTTTCTGGGCCAGTTCTGGAAAATGTTTCTTCCCCTCTCTTCTACAAAGCTCCAAACAGGATTTATCCCATCTCTTCTGCTTCATTAGGAGTATTAGGAACAGAATTTCCAGTATTCTGATGTTTCCCTTTTGGTAATGATTGTAGCACTTAAGTGTTTGAGTGGAGAATGACACTGCGTTCATTAGAAGGATCATGCACATTTTTCTGCTTTAATTCAGCAGATTTAGTCTTCAAGTTCATAACATCAGAAATTTTCCTCTGGGTCCAATAGCTCCTAGATCTTTGCGTATACTGTATCCTATCAGATTTTAATAAATTAGGATGCCTCACATGAACCAATGTTTCATATCTTTTCCATATTCTGAATAGTATAGTCCCCAAAAAAACCCCAAACTAAATGCATAAACAAAAGAAGATGCCATGCTAAATTTTTGTTACTCCTTCCCATATGAATGTCCCTATCAAAGCTTCATTCTCTTAAAGGTACCCTCTGGTAATACTCTTCATTATCAATGAAAGTTTATATGCCTTTTGTTGTGCAAACAGGAATATTACAGAAACCGCTTTGAAGAACAGACCTTTATGGAAGAAAGAGTAGCTGAACAAAGCTGATAACAGAAGTACTGTTATTTCCATTTACAGTTTGACAGTTGTCCATCTGACAACTTCTTACCATTGATCGGTAAAGAGCCCAGGTTGTCAAGGAGCCTATTTAACTTCTTCCATGCTGCCAAGAGATAGAATTCTTCATAGTCTGAGCTTAACGATGACATTGATCAAAATGTTAATATATGTAGATTTATCAGGACACGATGGTTATGGTGATAAGGCCTCATGATTGGAACTTCTAGAGTAAATGTACTGAAATGATAAATGCATATTTCCCTGTCCAAGGAAATGGATTCAGTACTGCAGTTAATGTTTCATACAGCCCAACTTCATTAAGCACAACTCAGCTAATGATATCATGAATTTGTTTCATTTTATCAAATTGCATTAATTAGGGAAACGCATCGAAAGCTGATTGTGAATAAATTTGCTTTTCCCTGGAATAACTAAAAAAAGGGGTAATTGGATTAATTTGTCCCTTTTCCCCCCTATTAACTTGGAGCATGATGATTCTTTCTCAACTTTATGGCATGAACTACTTTGTGTTTAACATGATTCTCATTAACCAATTTAATTGTAGGGGTTTTAAGCAGGAACACTCACAGGCTGGACCAACGCCAGCTCTTTCCTTTCCAATCATATTAAATGCCATCTCTCCAGGGATACAGGCCTTTAACAAAGGCCTGTGTTGCCATTATTCTTTATAATGTTAAGAGAAGCAATCAACAAGGTCTTGCCATGGTTCCTTAAATTATTCACGCCTGATCCATTGTATCAAACTACAATGTTTACTGCAAAATTGTTGTCCTCTGAGTTCTGATTGTGATAATGGGGCTCTGCAGGATACATATGATTCATAGTGATGTCTCCGAGCTCTTAAAAACATTGTTGTGCTGCATTTAATTATAGGAACAGATTCTACAAACAGTTGAAAATCACATAATTTGCATGTAATTATGGCTATTATGTAGATTAGAAAGGGATAGGTGGCTTTAATTTTGCAGAAAGAGTAGGTCTTTCTTGTTTTAACCTTCTGTTGTCCAAGATTCCTAGAAATTATAAGTTTAAGTCCACATTAAAAATTAGCTTTAAAATCATGCTGAGAAACAGCTTCTATTGTACTGTTCTGTGTTCTGTGTCAAAGAAGCTCTCTCTTTTTAGGGGAATGGCTGCCAGTGGATTAGTGGTAAAGATATGACACTGAAGATACAAACAAAAGAATACTACATGATAATCCCTGCTATTAAGTGATCACTTTTATTTAATTAAAAACAAACTGCTGGTAACTCCCTCGAATATCAAAGTTTTCAAGAAATATTAATCTTTACCCAGCTGAACTGTTGGTCCACATCTGCATGAGAAAACAAAGCTTTTCAATGGTGTGTTGTTCAGGTGAGCTTCCAAATAGGCATATGAATCTGTCTACGCCATGGGCGCGAACAGGTCTGACCCAGGGCTGACAACGATAACCAGCCCCAGAAGCAGCGGGAGCGTGGTGCGGAGCTCCCTGAGCTGACTGGATGCGAATCAGCTTGGGCCTGACTGCAGGCTGAGCCACATTTGTGCAGCGGTGCATTCAACCTAATAAAGATAGCTGCGAAGCAGAGCTTGTTAGGTCAGCCGTAGAGCTGATCCGCACCATGTGGATTTACTGAGTTGCATCTCTGCTAGCTCAGGGATCTATACACCGTACTCCATGCGTGGCAGAGACAGGCTGATAAATAAGCTATGCCGTCTGGAGACTACGGGTGAACACGTAGAGTTAACTTGGCTTCGTAAATTCCTCAGCTGACAAGAGCAAACACACACCCCAGTGATCTGGGAGAATGTCTGCCTCATGGTCAATGTGAAAGGGCCACTTACAGCCGAAAGGAACCTGCAGTGACATTCTCTTCTGCGGATTTCTGTTGTTTCTGGAGCATTAGCTAGGTCATAGGTTAAGCATTTGCTGCAAGGAAACTTAATATATATATCCAGGAAGCTGCTTGTACACCTAGAAAACTCAGAGCAATATAATGACACTACCACTGTTAAACTGACTGTGCTAGTATAGATGAGTGGAGGCTCCTATTCTGAAACAAGAGAGTTTGCATTCTAGTGTAGGAAGTTTTACAAATACAGATATACTGGTTTAGATTTACATGTTTGCTAAAAATGCATACATGACCTAAAAATCAGAGCTTTCCCTTTCTTAAAGTGCTGAAATCAGGAACACGTCAATTCCTAGGAAAAATTTTCATGAACAATAAATTTGCTTCAAGGTTTCAATAACTCTTTAAAAAAAAAACAAACCAAAAACAAAAACCAAAACAAAACACAAAATAAAACCCAACAACAGTAGTTTATAAGCTTTTCTTCTTTAGCTGAAGCCAATTAGTGAAGTTATTTTTTACAACTTTTGCATACTTTGGAAGTTATTAAGTTGTAGCAGGCCATTATCAGTACAAAGAGCTTGTCAAGTGCTGACCTTTCTTAAAGCACAGATAGCACAAATGAATTCTGGTACACCCTAATGTCAACCTATTTCTCCAGACTGCTTTGAAATAGAGGAGAACTAAGCTTAAGGAGATGACTATGGATGCATATATTGCTAGGGATTTTTCTTTAACGTTATTTGTATTTATATGGTTTTAATATAAATTACACAAGTTCTCACAATCACTGTAATATTTGTAAAGGATGTATTTTCTGAAAGCCTCTGATTCTTTGTCCAAAATAGACAGTATGTAACCCACCACCAATTTGTCCACCAGCTCAAGTTTAACCATAGGCTAGTACCCTCTATTTCTATTAGCAAATGTACTAATTTGTGGTTGAAATAGAGCATATTTTCTAAATGGTCATTCTATTTACTGCATCTTCAGACAATTTGTTTCAGTGTTAATTATCCTTGTTGTAAAAAAAAATGCATCTTATTTCCATTTTTACTTCATATGACTTCCGTAAAATTTAATTAAACAAAGATGTATAAAAGTAGCAGCAATCATTTCTAGTCCTAGAGAGAACTATAGCAAGAAAAACTTGTCATATCTCCGTGGTCCAATTATCACTATGTCTAAATCACTATGAATTTTTCATGAGAGTGATGGCCACATGGGTTCTCAGTTTCCAAACTCTTTTTAGTACAGAGATAGCTTAGAAAGCATGCAAATTTTTGAAAAATATTCTGAAGATACCAGGGAGGAGGACAAGCTGGATGACAGAATCGTTAAAGCAGTCAGAAAAACCTGGTCAGAAAAAACCACCACCAACAACAACTAAAGAGAAAACAAATAGAACAGGAAAAAAAAAAAAAGAAAAAAGGAAAGATGTGAAGTCCTAAACACGCATAAATCAGAATATTCTCTTGTTGTTGTGTGAAGTAACTCTGAGCTAATTTTGTTACTGGGATGCAGATACCTGTCAAATGTTTCTGTGAAATATTATGAGATCCATCAAGAAGATCCATTATGCCTGAAACTATACTTGTCGATATCAGTTCTAATTCCTATACTTCTTCGTGTTAGAAACATATACGATTATGCTAAGAATTGTGTGACACAGCATTGTGTAATACAGGGTTGTATGTTGTCAAACAATCAATTATGCACTTAGCCCTGCAAAGCAGTACCATCAGCTTTCATTGACTTTGCTCATACCTTGAATTCTTGAACAGAAATACACAAGATACAATGAAAAACTGTTTAACATTGTGCTGAATTTTCTTTTTTCCTAGATGTAACCATATTTGAGGAAAAAGATTTTATAAAATATTCATCTTGACAGTCAAAGCCCCACAGTGCTGAATCAAACTTTTCTAAAACAGCAGTCTTCAGGTAGACATGCTTCCAGAAGTGTTCATACACTTTTTTTTCAAGTTACACTTTATCCAGCTGTCATAGGATAAACATAAAATGACAAAGAGAAAGTTAATATATCCCTTAAATGTCCAGGTATTGTCTTACTCATATGAATGTAGAGAACTAGGTTAATAAGGGAATAGTAGAGGGAAGGATGGGAAAAGGTCTTCCTGATGGTTTAAAAGATAGTCTCAGAACCCTAAATCAGGTGTCATCTAGCCCAGAACTCAGTCTTTTGTCAGCTAGATTTCTCATAGTAAAATTCTGCATGGTGCCCAAAAAGCCATTGCTGAGTGGTGACACCAAAGTCCAGGCAGCCTTCATCCAAACAACATATGTCTCATACAGCCTCTTACACAGCTGAGAACAGTTTTACCAATCTTTTGGTATAATTCTTGGCATTTTGTTTCTTGCCTTATCCTCATCCACAGTTGCACCCTGTCACTGTAGTCAAAAATAAAATGAGAGGTAAGAACTGATGTTGAATCCATCTCTCTGTTCATTTCTTGATCTTAGTCCTTTGTTTGCCGGGAAATTTTTACTAACTGCAAGAATACTCAATACGCTGGGACAAACTGTACTCTTCCTTTTGCTGGAGGCATTCATTTTTTGTGTAAATGACTAGAAACTGCAGAAGACGGTCAAATTCAGTAATGCTTCATCCCAAGTGAGTTGATGTTACCTTATCCCATGCTCTGGTGACAAATACTCAGTCTTTTTCTTGCTTATTGATCCAAATACCACTTATTTATACAAAATGGAGCATCTTCCACTCAGGAGTCTAAGAGCCACCCCTCACCAAAAAGACAGTAATGTAGTCACTTTTGCATGAGACATGAAAACATCAACTTTTAGATGTTTGCATCTTTCAAAGGAAGAAGACAGTTCTTCCACATTCTTGGTGAATGATCTGGCTCTGGGGTAAATGATGCCTCAGTGGGGCTGAGAGAGATGAATAACTTCTATCTTCCCCTTGTCGGTGGCTTGCATGAGAAAAGACTGACCTCATCAGACACCTTCCACTAGGAGACCCTCGGCTATGAGTTACCATGTAGGTACTTTCTTGCTGTCTAGAGTGCTTCTGTGCCCTTCACTTCTCTCCTTGTGACATTTTGAACTGTATAGATCACAGAAAGCTCTGCCAGGTTTGCTAAGGTTGTGAATACCAGCTGTGCCTTATTTAGGGAACACTGGTTGCCATCTGAGTTGTTTCTCGTCCAAAAGAGTTGTTTTATAATACAAGCCCACATCTCTTTGGAAATGTAGCCTGGAAATTTTTTTTAATATCTGTATCTCTAAGTGATACAGCACAGTTAAGGTATTGTTCACAAAAAGATTATTGCTGACTGTTCCAGTTAGTGCAGAACTTAACAGAGAGCTCATGTTGTACCCCCAAATAACGCATAAATTTCTTAAAATCCTGATGAGACGTGTATGCAAATTGTGATAGCTGAACACTTCAAGTGAAGAGCCTGAATCTTGCTTGTAATGTAGTTCTGAAGCTGTAGTGAAACCAGAAGATTTTTGCAAGATTTTTGTAGCTATTTTCCATATGTACCAGTGACTCCCTCTATTAGATATTATGTCCATTTTAAGGAACAGGGGTTATACGTTAAGAAATAGGGTTTCCAAACCATGGTTGATTGGGAAGAGGCCATGCATTTCATATGAAAGCTTGAGATATCATGAGACGTGCAAAAGACAGTAGTATCAGAGAAAATAATGGTGCTTTCTGCATTACCAGCCCAGGGTGAGTGACCACCCCTGTTTTGTCTGATAATTTTACCTAGGTTTAGTTTGGAAAATGAACACATAAACAGGAATATATGTGGCAGCAAGCCCCTGCTGGACAGGGAAAAGACACAAACTGATCTGTGAGCACACTAAAAGCTTATTGCCTTCATTGGGTTATGCACAGCAGCATTTGAGCCTCAGGTATTGGTTTTGAGTCTCACATCTCATCCCACCATCCTTCACTGATGGCCAAAACCATAATGAAGGCAAATGAATACTAAATATAAGGCAGTGTTTTATTGCCTAGTCTGGGAACCCTCCATTACCAGTGTTGTTGCAGCGCTTCTCTTTTGTACGTGGAAAAGCCTCTCTGGCATGTCAACAGCCTGCAGAAAAGTGGGAGTGCTTGTCACTTACAGGATCAGATTCAGGGATGCTACCTACGTTTTTCAGATGAAGGCAACAATGGTTAAGGTTTTAAGCAGCTTTCGGTAAGCGATGATATTCTTATTGGACTGGATTATTTCACCAAGAAGGCCGGAACATTTTTAGTAGCGTTAATGGGCTGGTCCAGTGCAGCTAGTCTGGTTCTGCCTCTTGTTTTTGTCAGGAATGAGAATTTAAGCCATAGTAACAAGGTCTAATAGCCAGTAGTCACCCAGCTCATAAATGTGTGTGATAGGGGAAGAAAATCACTGATTAAAAGTGCCTAAGTGGCGAAATAAAAAAGGAGACCACTTGCCATGCCAGTAGCATCATAGTTTTATGCTCTACCATGCAACAAATACAGATTAATTATTCTGTGTATTTCTACAGGAGATGACCGATCACTTACAGGAAAAAAAAATATTGATCTTTTATCTCTCTGCCTTTTTTATGAGCAAATTTGAACCTACCTTTCTTGGAACTGAAATGATGTTTTACTTACAGCTTCTCTCCACTTTTTCCACCGCTCTGTTACTGCCATCCATATACATTTTCCAAGGTCTGTAGTGAAAGTCTCACACATCTCTTAAGAAAGCATTTTAAATTGGTTGCAACTTTAATAGATTCAGGGATGTTCCATTTATTTCAGGAAAAAAAACCAAAAAACCAAAAAAAACAAAAAACAAAAAACCACCAAAACACCTAAAACAGGGGCTGTTTTTAAAAAAAGGGCTCAAAATGTCACATTCCTCGTCTTTCTTTATACACAGAAGGTGAATCTAAAGCTAAATCCTTAGGTAATTATGACTGTTTAACTCTGCAGTTCTGTGAATCCTCCATTTCAACCCATTATTCATGGTGTTTCTTGTCACCCAAATAAAAAGATGACAAAATTCCCTGACAGTATATATGGAGGCTTATCATCAGGAGGATTAGATCCCTGATGCTTTTTGAGAGAAGTCTACATAAGATCTTGACGAGTATGATCATCCCCATGATACAGAGGAGTCTGAAACATTTGGCTGAACACCTTTATGTCTTTGGAAAGAAGTGGGGTAATGTATTCATATCTTCCAGAGAAAATGAAATATGTTCTCTTCTATTAGTAGCTCGAGAGGATGATTAACAGCAACCATTAGATAAGTTAAACATTTTTAAATCACAGGACTGGATCATTGAATAGAATTGGCTGTGAACTACTGATCTTGAATCAGAACTACTAACTGGCCTCATTCATTTGAAATGACACAGAAAAAGAGAGAGCTGGGTGCATTAGTCAATCACACAGTGCCTGTGAGCCAGTGAGTCTTGAGGGGAAAAAAAACCCTATAATCTTCAACTGATGTATTTCCAGTTAAAATAGGAAAAATACAATACAGTACACACATTGCTAAATACTGAGTATATCTTGGTTATACACAAGAAAGCGTATTTCAAAGTGGAAGAGGTGGAGAGAAAAGCTAATACTATAATCAGCAGAACTGGGAACTTATCTTGATTGGACTGTCAAGTGGTACCTTGCTGAGCCTAGCAAAAGAAAAGATGAAGGACATATGACTGCGGTATTTAAAACAGTATAAATACTTCAGAGGATAAGAGTTGGGTAAATACTTTGGGAATGAGTTTGACCACTGAAGATAAATGATAATGTTGGCCTAAAAGTAAGCATATACAAGCTGGCTATGGGGAAAATTTGGCACAAATTTCTAACAAAAGTTATGAGAGCAAAAAACCAAATTTTTTTTAAGCTGGCAATCAATATGTATACAGTAGCACTGCAGAGTTCGATTGCCTGTGACAGCTGGAAGTGGCCAAGGGTATTCCTTCCAGTCCTCTACTATTTACTTGTTCCAAGTATTAGAACAACGGGTATTTTTTTTGTTGCACCAAAATTTAAGAAAGGTTAAGAATATGAACTTGGAAAGCACTGGTAGGCTAGATTCGCTTTCATCCTAGGCACCGATGGAGAATAATATGGGATAAAATCAGTAAAGGTAGTAGCATAATTAATGAAAATTAGTATAGTTTTATAATAAACACCTCCTATCAAACAAATGGTATCTTTTTAATGAGATTACATTTGGTTTAGGATAATAAGTAGGACTTTATAATATAGCTAGAGAGAGCACAAAGATATTTGTCTTAAAATGTTACTATAAATATGGCACTATTCAAGATTCACAAAACCCATATTCAATATATTAAAAACTGATTAGCTGAGTGCTTACAGTTTACTTTAAGTACTTACTGAGTGTTTAAAGTTTACAGACTCTCCAGTTGTGTGCATCCACCGGGGACCTATGTTGTTCAGTGTCTTTACCAATGTTCTAGAAGAAAATATAAAATCAATACAGATAAATTTGTGGGTGACACGAACATTGGTAGGGCAGTAAATAATAGTAGAGGCAGGTTAGTAATAAAGATCGCTATGCGCCATTTGGTAAAGAGATGGTAAGGTTAATTTGAACATATACAAGGTCATATAACAAGAAAAAGGGAATGTACATCATATTTATGGAGTGGAGAATAGTTATGTTGAAAGCATTGACTTGCAAAAGGCCTTAGAGTAAAATGAATGAAAATGGATTTGTGAGTTTGTTAATTTTTTATATGCCTAACCTGTATATTGATATTAAATTATTTATTTATTTGAAATTATTTATTTGAAATTATTTATTTGAAATATTTCCATTGCTAATTCAATCCCAAGTTTGAAATAAAAGGGATTTTTAATTGATTAGAATGTTTGGCTTCAAGGAAATAAGAAGTATTAAACATGTCAGAAGAAAGTTTAGAACTAAACATTATTTTTAAACTAAAAAATCAAAATGTTTTAAATATTGCAAGTTTGAAACTCCAGGGGCTAAAGTCTAGACATTATGCTGCTCTGATAGCTGCTCTGGAAAGTTTCTCCAAATTGCTCTGGACACATTACACACCGTGGACATACTCACGCTTGAAACTTTGCTTCAGGATCTTCCAGCACCATCATTAAGTCTCTCTAAAACCCAGGTCATGCCCTGTGCATGAAAACATGCTGCTTTGTGTGTTAGGCCCTTACTGAGATACACCAGCTGGCTTTGTAAATAACTACTATTTCAATGAAAAACTCTCTACCTTCCAGGAGGTACCCTCCATAAGCCTAAAGAATGTAGGACACCTTACTTACCCTGTGTTGACTTAGCATGTTCTGTCTGCCAGGCTGGGAAGATTAGAAGAGGAACAGGCAGTAGCTGTAGTCAGGCCATGCAGTATAGCTTGCAGGTCCCACTGCTGGACCAAAGCTGTTGGCAGCATCTGCGACTAGATGTTCCTTGCCTAATAACAGCTGCCTTTTTCTCACAATATGAGCTTTCTTGTATCTTTCTTGTTGTCCCATAGGAGTGCCCACCTCCCAGTTTAATAACTTCTGCTTATTTCACACTTGGAATCAATTATAAATCTGTATAATATAATGCAAATTTATGATAACAATGGCCAAATAAAGCTGATAGTTAAAAAAGGAAAATTCTGTATTTTTAAAATGGACCTTTTCATTGTTACCTGTGTCACACCACTGCAGTGTCATCAAGGTTCTGCCACTATCTTGGCACAGAATTACAACTACGTTGCAGCAATGTCAAGGAAATGCATACTAGCAAATGAATGCAATTTTTAATGTTTGTGCTATGTTATTTTTGTCCAAATATGTAATAGTCATTTTACAAACTATCTTGCTAGGCACAAACTTGCAGGCTATTTGAGTCATTTTCTTGTGAGTGATACAGGAATTTGCCAAGTGTTAAATCCCAGAGCCGCAGTGGATAACTATTCCTCCTTCTTAGCCTGTTTGACCTCAGTGCATCTTTCACTCCCTTGCCAGTAGTCTGTACTTCTGGACTGTCTCAAAGAAGGAGACAGGCTTTCTAGCTCTTTCCTTTCCCTATCTGAATTGCTATCTCATGCTGTACTGGTAGAGACTTTCTGTCCCCTCCTCTTTCTCATTCTTACAGAGTGTTTCAGTTCTTTCCTTTACTTTTTTTTCTGTTCTCATTGCTTCAAATGTCTTATTGCAGGTTTCAGACTGGGATATCAATGTAAAGACCAGTAAACTTAGAGCTAGCTCTTCCTCATTTCATTTGCTTAAGTCTTGTATCTTGTTTCCTTGTCTAGGCTACTGTCCACTGCATGTTATGGCCATGCTATAGCAATTTATTTTCAGCTTTAAAACCCCTGGTCTTTATTTCTGGTCTTGCCAGGCCTAAAAAATGAGGTTTTCATTCCCCAACAACCACTTTTATTTAGTTTGGCTTGCACAACTACCATCTCCAGAAATGCTCTTTATTCTTGAGCGTGCTGCTCCTGAAACCTTTATCCATGTTTCAGTTATGCTCAGAGCATTCCGAAGTTTAAGCACATAATTAAGTGTCTTCTAGCATCAAATCTAAATCCATTTCCAAAGCATTTATTATCATTTTCCATTTGACAAAGAGGACAATAGAAACAAATACTTATTTGTTTCAAGGAATAAAAAATGTAAAGTGAAACAAAAAACAAACTTGAAAATGGAATGAGCATAATTACAAGACAGTTTTTTTTTTCTTATTTATTGTATCCCTAGCTTGAGGACTAGAACTAGAACTAGAAGATTTGCAGAAATATCCCTTTGTTCTTTTTCTCCTCTGAGCTCCTTGTATGATTTTCTTTGGGTAATGACTATATATTGACTGTATAAAAACACTTCATACATTGCTGGCACTACCAGAAACAGAAAATAAGACTCAAAATAGGTCTCAGAGTGTCAGCCTATCCCATTATGAATGAAGTTCGCAGTTATGGACATACGTTTGATGCTATGTAAATCTCAGTTGAGCTCCAGATGCAGGGTGTGAGGAGTATCTAGATCTTTATTGAGAAGAACATACAGAAAGGATTAAATATGTGTCAGAGCAGTCTGAAAAGATTAAGAATCATTAGAGGTTACATGGAAACAAAAAAAATGGAGGCATAAGGTATTTAGGAAACAGATAAGAAATTAATTGACTCAATGACTCCTACGTTCTGTGATGATGGCAGAATTAATTATTGATAAAATAGATTAGCAACTGAGTATAAAAATAGAGGAAGGGTTTCATTTAAAAATGAAAGACCTGGAGAAAGAATGTTCATACCTAACACTTCACAGAACACTTAAACTTCAGCCTTCCTGAGAACCAATATTGTAATAGGACTGTACAATCTGATTCTGTAGGTTAAATTCTGGGTTTTTTTCATTTTCGTTTGCCTCTTTGGGGTTTTTTGTTTGTTTGCTCACTGTCTCTGGCCACTTGGTGGTGGTACCTCCCTGAAATGGCTGCGGGGAAACCACAGTGCTACCACACGCCTTGCACAGGAATCCTGGCCCAGGCTCACTGAGGCTCTCTCGGTGAGGGTGAGGATGAGGATGAGGATGAACGGTGCATGGCTGCCGGGAGGAATGGCAGGGTTCCTCAGCCGCTCTCTCCAGTTTCTTTGGTACTTCTATTTGTGGGGTGGGGGTGTCGGCACAGTAGAGGCCTTTAGCTTAGAGCTGTTAGAATTAGTTTCAAAGTTGGAAGTTGGGAGGCAGTTAACTGGAACAGCGCTTTCTTCTAAAGGGTTGTTGTGTTTTGGTTTTTTTTAAATTAAATTTTGTTTCATATTCCAGCATTACACTTGAGACCATCAGACAAACCCTCCTCTTTACACACAGTTTTTGCTGCTCTAATTAATTCCCTTCTTTTCTTCTCTTGTCTCCCATCCCTCCTCCCTTCTGAAAATGGATCAAATAATAGGGGCAAGCTTCCAACTTTGTTGTTTGATGTGCTTTTATCACAAAATGAAGCAAAAATAAAAAGCGTGACTTCCTTATTATGATACTGTTGGTTACTAAAATGAGGTCTCTGTGAAAAAAAAATTGTGATTTTAAGATACCAATCAGCTACGTGATAAAACCTCTCGCTCTCCAACACATGCCAAATCTTAGAAACACACCTGTTGTTGTTATATTAGTTTTAAGAACTCAAAGATGAAGGATATAAAGTATCTCAGTCACCAAGCAGACTGCAGGATAATCCACTAATCCAGATAGATGAAAGGAAATGCAGATTTTATGCCCTCTTGAGACTGGCAGCCTGTCAAAAAATAGATCCTTCTGCTCAGCTTGCCAGAGAGGGAGAGAGAAGAGAGAAAGAGAGAGAAAAGGTCTCTATCTCAGACATGCAAACACACATACGTGGACACAATGAGAATGTCTGTGCTACAGTGGTATGTTAATCAACACTCCTATAGAAATCAATGCCAAAGTATATATTGATAGATACCTCTATTTCTTTTATGATGAGAAAGAAAGTATATTGGGGGAGTGGGCAGGAAATAAAAAATCTGTTTGCACCTTAAAATATGAAGACAAAAGAAATCCTTTAGGATATCAAAAGGATTGAAATCAGAAGAGTAATATTTTCTCTTATGCAAAATAAAGGTTTTCATTACAACGGGCACTAAAAATGAGAATTGCAGAATATAATTGTTTTAGAGGAGTCTTAAGACAGCCTGTTCAACTAGCAGTCATGGTCAATAGACAAAACTTGCATATCCCAGAGATTTTGTGAGTCAGATTCTGCTCCCTTTATTCATGCCAAACATCACCTTTAATTGTAATTAATATATCTGAATAATAAGGGATTAAGTAAAAATGCATTTTGTAATGTAACAATACGCTTTCTCACATGGTATATGAGAGATTTTTCTTACCAGAGAAAGTGACAATATTACTTTAGGCACAGCAAAGCAAACCTGTGTGATCACTTCAGTTTCTTCAGCTCCCTTGCATTTAATCTATTTTTTATCTTTTGTGTTCACAGGGTGCAGAAGGTGAAGGTGGGGATGGAAAAGCATATCAGGCAAAATGTGGATAGAGTCAGCAGTAAAAGAAAAAAATGCATGCTGTCCTCTACTGTGCAAAGCAAGCATAATCGCTGACATGAAGAAGTTTGCACTTCTGGGAGGAAAAAATTAACCAGCAAAAACTCTTTACCAATGGCAAGAAAAAAATCTGAAAAAAAAAAAAAGATTGCTTCTATTTCACAGCATAAATTGGAGTTTACTGTGATTTGGATGCATGATGTCACTACTTCTACATTTACCTGGACTGTAATCTTCTGGTATCCATACTATTTGCATTCTGTAGGTTTTCATTTTGTATTTTAAACTGAGTACTGGCTGTTCCTCTGAGATAGTCTTTCTCAGAGATGATGACATATATTTAAACATATAATAATGTGCTTCTCTAGCTAAAAAGCACAATAAATTATACTAATTCCTTTGAACTTTCAACAGAGAATCAATGATGTGTTAACATGTATAGCAGTGCCAGTGTTCCTGCATTCAATAGACACAACTATGAACCTTACTGTACATACTATATTTGCAAGATTTATTTTCTTTTCATGAAATACATTGCAAATCTGACCAATCTACATTTAATGGGAACTCTCATCTGCTGGGAAAGAAGAGTCACCATTCACAACATGGATATTGCTTTTAGCGGTTGTATGAGATATTAGGGATTAGCCTCACTGTGTGTAAGGAAGGAGCAGTAGGAATGGGGAAACATTACTCTGCACTTTGGAGAGGAAGTTATCATTGTCACAGGGAGACACATGGGGAGGCACCCAGTGCACATGTTATATCCCTGTAGTAGAATCCAGGAGGCTTTTACCTCCTCAATAAACCCTTTGTGCTGCGTCACCGCAGCATTGGTGCTCCCAGATTGTCAGGGAAGCATCACAACTTTTTACTCGCGCCTTATCCTGTGTATAACTTGATTGACCTCCAGCTTCTGATACACATGGAAGCGGCAGAGGACATGGCCAGGCAAGGGTACACAAGGAGGAGCTCTGGCTTCATGCGAGGAAATGACTGTGGCCACAGCTGCACTACCTGCCTGCTGGTCACAGTGGGGCTGGTATGCCATGGCTGCACTGTGCTGGAAGAGGTTTTATGCTCTGAAAACCCTCTAGGCAAAATCTGTTTCCTTAAATGCTGTGTTAGATGAGAAGATTTGATACAGTATAAAACACCCACTGTAAGTATAATTACGAAACTCCCATGAAAAACAGAGGTCACAGCACACTTATTCCTTAGTCATTTCCATGGGTTTTTTAAGGCATTTCAGAAGAACAAAGTGTTAAGACGAGATTTCGAACAGAACAGTGAGATAGCTTTTCGTATACTTATGAAGAGAAAAAGGTACAGAGTGGGAAAAGTATGAAGGCTCTACAATCCCAGAGTATTAGTCTTTTATGTTAATATTCATCCCATTATGCAGAAATGCAAAATTAGACTTACCTTCTTAGTTAAGAATGCTCTAAGGCTTCTACAAAGATAGCAAAATTTAAAATATTAAGATAAAAATGATACATAACTGCAACACATTTTAATGATTATGTATTAAAATGGCACTGCAAGTACAATAATAATTGAACAGAATATAATTTTATAAAATACCAGTTATACCATCCATAATGTGCATGGACATGATAACTTAATCTGGTTGTTGGTTTTGTGTTTCTTGGCATCCCTCCTGCCAGTGGGGTAAGTCAAATTATACACTATAATATTCAGTTCCTCCTCATGCCTTCCTTGCCTTGAAATTGACATCAAGTATCAGAAAAAAAAAGTTTCTGAACAAACCCTCTTTCATAAGGACTCAGTAGAGGTACAAACATCACCTTCACTTTGCTTTTTTTTTACTTTAATATTCAAGTTATTGTGGAAAAAAATACTTCTATCACATTGAGAAGCATGTGGAAAAAACAAAGGAGATGATGGAGCACTGGGTGTGCGCAGTGGCAGAGGACCAGGAAGCACATCCCTTTTTGGAAGATGTCTATAGAGGGAACTTGAAATCAAATGCTTTTCTGCTTAAGAGAATTTGAGTCCACCTGCATTGTGGCAGTAAAGTGGTTGAGCCATTAAATTATACCTGACTTTGGGAATACCATTCTCTCCCATTGCTGGTGCTATAGATGAAGTCTGAGGAGCCTACACACCTTTCCTCCAGGTGTTCTGCAACAAGTTGCTCTCAGTCTGTCCTGTTGAAGACAATTCACCTTCTGTAGTATACTTAAATATTTATTGAAAGTAATTCTGTGGCCTGGTTAAGACATAAAAAAAAAAAAAAGAGACCTACTTTCTATTTGATTCCAATGAACAATGAAAGTTCTTGCAAAATGAATATTTAGTTTACCACCCTCACTGAAAAAATGAGTGATCTTAAATCCAATCCTTATTCCAGTGCAAGTTCAATTAGGTATGCAAAGTGAAATTGCCCTGGTAAACAAGAATTGGACTATCTTTTTGAAGGGGCCTACCAATTCAGATCAGGCAAAGTTGTGAACCAAATCAAGATGCCCTTCTTCTGGTGGGCTTTCTCTTCTGCAGCATTAAGGGTGCACTTGCATTAGGATTTTTCCTTAGATCAGGAGGGCATTTTTCAAGCGACTGTCCCAGTTACCTCCAGTTCCTGTGCGTTGGGTCATACTGGGCGTAATCCAGGATCACACAAACTGGGCTCCTTTGGGATAAATGTACACTGACAGATGTGCTCCAGAAACACGCCTGTGATCCAGCTGCAAACAGGAAGTCAGTTCACAGATTCAGAAACACGTTACTCTGAAGCAGCAACCCCTGAAAGTCATATAGAGGGAATGTAAAGTCCTGAGTGCTGTTTCTCTCTACAAATCCACAGCTACTGAGCTGCACTTCTTCCTAATGCAGACATAGCCCAAACTTCACCTTTGCCACAAGAGTGATTTTTTTTTTTTTTTCAGTGACTTAACCCTACATGCATGAGTCCTTTAGGAGGGACCAAACCCACAATTTCTGGCATTTTCACTTCTCATGAGAATGAAAAGACTAGCTTTGTTTAAACTATAACATGTAGGACCATCTTCTCTTTGCTACATTTACAGGTTTGATTTGGTCCATAAAAAGTTCACACGCTTATTTGCAGCATCATTTTAATTATGATTCTATGCTCAAACACTGGCACCTGTACTATATTTAGTGGATAAAAGTTGGGAAGCTATCTGGACTGATGCTCTAATTCATTTTCAGTATAGAAGTGCCATAAAAGTTCATCATGTGCAGGACCGAGCAGTTGTTTATGCTGAGTGGATAGGAAGGCTGACAATACAGTTTTTAAACTTTGTTAGGAAATGAAAAGTCTTTGCTTTACCTTTCCTTCACAAATTCCTGGATATTATCTTCTGGTGTATGACTAGTGATCATGAGCTGTTGACTAATCATAGGCTGCCAAAATTTTGGTTCAGGACTGTTTGTGTGCAATGCAATTTCTCAGATAATTCTTTTCCAATGTGGAGGCACTTTCTGTCTAGTTTATTGATAAGAAACACTAGCTGTTGGGTTTTCTATTAGTAGGGTTCCAATACACACTATTACTTTTATTAACTGTACCGCCATTACTGTATTTTGGGGTTCGAGCCATGGACTGCAGCCATCTCCAAAAGGATGTGAAACTAAGCAAGCGAAGAATGAGTGATTTACATCAGCCACAAATGCACCATTCACCCGAATGCTGCAAGCAATTCATTTCAAAAGCTATTCTAATGAATGGTATTCATACTTCTAAAATGAACCAATGTGGAACCTGCCAACTTATTTCCAGAACAATCTTTGATATGAGACAACATTGAACATATAGAGACTTTGAACAAGCAAGTTCAGAAAAGGATTGGGAATATTGGAAGTAGTTTGAAATATGAATGCTCAGATTTGTCTTTATGGGAAATTTATTAAAATTATTCTTGACTTCATTTTTTCCCTAAGATATTAACTTTTTTAATATAGACTTATTGCTGAATTACAAACAGGACTCATTTTTACTGATGGTTTTTTTTTTGGCTTTCATTTGTAACATGGCTGAGTTTTACTTTATTTTAAGCAATCTTTTTACTTCTCCTTCAAATCTCACACTCAGTGCTTTTCTACGTGATCTGAATGGACTTAATCGGACTTTATTTGGGCTGAGATTGAGTCAAATAAAANTCAAATCTCACACTCTCTCACACTCAGTGCTTTTCTACGTGATCTGAATGGACTTAATTGGACTTTATTTGGGCTGAGATTGAGTCAAATAAAAATGGATAAAGAGGAAGGACTAGAGTAAAAGGTTTGCCAAATTACATTGTAAAGGCATATATTTGGTTAATAGAAAGTATTTTCAATTTTCAGTTTCATCCATTCACACTTGTGAAACTGTGGGATATTCCCTGAAGCTCTCTACCTGCCAAAGAGTGTACTATCACAGACTGATACATTAGCCATCTGATTTTGATTACATAGATTGCATTTTGAATGCACATAAAAAGAAGTCATTGTTAGTAGCTTATTCATAAGGTTGAATATGATCAGTGTTAACAATACAAGGATAAGTCCTGACAGCGTAAAATACAATTCAATCCTGCTGTGTTTGAGTACTCTGTAACCTTTACAGATAAACATCACACCTATCTAAAACTGGGTGAGATGATACTAGTTAAATCCTTTCTACTGATCCAGGCAACTGTTTCTGTGTAATAACATTGAAGTAGCTCTATGGGTTTTCATGTGAATTAAGTGACAATAGTGTTGAAGAAAGCAATACTCCAGCTCTCAAGTGGCAACGAAGGTGAAGTCATGGGCCATCGTAACCAGGGAACCAGATTACGGTCCCTTAAAACAATTTATAGGAAAGACTTGGAAACAAATATTTGAGGTGGAAGGCATTCAATATCTGGCAAAATCTGGGACGTACATATTTATGAAAAATGAACACGTAAAACTCAGGGATAAGTACATGCAACTATGGCATAATCAAACTTGTCCCATGTGAGTGAAACTCATCTGTTATCTTCTCTTCTGTCTTGTATTTATGCCTTTTTCACAAACACCTCTCTATGTTGCCATTATTAATTCATGAACTTGTAAGTCCTTTTATTTATGTGTGCTTGGATGAAAGTGTGTGCACAGCTCTTTTGTTAGAAAAGAGCAGGCAGAGGACAGAATATTTGCCAGATTTCTCTGTTGATGTACCTGAAAACAGACATTATCCTACTAGCAGCATCCGTGCTGTTTCATGCAGAGATGAAACATCTCCAGGAGGTTATTTTGCATTTCCGTTAAAGGTATATCAGTTCTGAGAGCATTTTTAGTATCAGTTCCAGATAAAGAAATATACCTGAGTTTAGCTCTCCTCAGCATCCATTTCTGTGAAGGAAAAAAAAATAATCAGGTGAGACAAAACTGAGATCTAAAAAAAAAAAAATCAACAACCAAACAACAAAAGGGAGAGATAAAAATAATAATGGTCCCCACCCTCATTTTGCGTGGTCTTCAGAAAATTATTTTAGTGGATTTCAAAATGTCATCATAAGATTGATAGAAGGTTAAAGGATGGCAACGAAAATAAGCAAGATTCAAAGGATTCAGCAGCACAGAGTAGGGACGTACTACCTGATGTTGGCCTCAAAGGAAAAGTATATCAAGGACAGAAGGAAGCTTAGACTGAGAAGGCTGTTGAAGGTTATATTTTGCTGGCTTCCCTGAAGAGCTCTCTAAAGAATCTCAGTAGATTTACTGGATTCAGTAACATAGTTTCCTGGTGGCTGATAGGGAAAAAGCGATTTTCACGGAGATTCTGATTTTATTGTGTAGGAATGTAATATTGTGTCTTCAGCTAGCTGGACACATGGCATTGCCCTCAGTTTTCGTTGTGAGTGAAAAAGCATATCTAAAAAATATGGGTGCCTTTGAAAATCATTCTTTGTCTCTATGACTGCTCTCTGTATGCATTTTGCCTTTCACAGTGGTTTTCTTCTGGGGTGATGTGTGGCCACAGCTGTGCATTAAGCACAAACAAGTTTTCCTACAGTTCAGGTGTTTTCAAAGGATCTTACTATGTTATAGCCCACTGTCTGCAGCCAGATGCTGGAATAATTTCAGTCATTTTAGCTGCTATCCTTGAAATTAATAGGAATTTCCCCTAATTGTCATCTCTGAACCATGCTGTCAAAACATCTTTTAAAAGTTGGCAGCGTGAGACTTGGGGACACATATTTTCTGAAAGAAGTGGCATTAGTACTAAAAAAAACCCACAGAAAACATTTGAGAATGGAGAGAACTGATTAAAATAGATTCTCTGGTTTGTATCTCAGCAGGCTTAATATAAGACATTTTGTGGCTGAAGATAATTATTGGATATCTGTGTGACTAAGTTTGCAATTTTCATATTAAACCAAAAAGAAATATCTTGACTTCTTTCTTCTTCACGCTGACTTTCCTTTGAAGCTGTGTTTTGTCTAGCATTAACAAAAAAGTTTGAATGAAACAGGCTTTTGCTAAGCTGCATTTCTGCAAAATGTTTTGTTTCTAAATATAATTCTTACTTTTAAGAGATGTTTTAAATATCAAATATTGTATTGACTATGTCATTTTATACGGTGTAAAAAGTTGTCTACACATACACAAAGGACCACAGAGAAAATGGCAGATGAGACAGCTCAAACATCACCCTGCCCCAGCTCCTCCCAGGCCCATCAGAGGAGGCAGCAGCCCATCAGAGCCCCACCTCCACAAGCCCAAAGAAGCACAGAGGCCCTGGAGCAGGCAGGAACCCAAACGAAGGGCTGTCCCAAAAAAGCCTCATCCCCACTGTCCAGATATGACACCCACCATGATGGGCCAAGAGGACCAGATCCAGATACACTTCAGGAATGGTGGGGTTGCTGTCTGAGGTGTGAGACACATTATGGGATGCTGGGGAAGAGTGTTTTGGGATTGCATAAGACTTATTATGGGATTGTTAGCAAAGAAACCAGAGGTGGGGAAGGGGATGGATTTAGATGATTTGGGGAGGAATGACTGTGGCAAAATAGAGGGGCGAGGGGACAAACAGAGTTGGCCATGTGTACATAGTGGCCTGTCTGGCCGTGCCCCCATAGGGGCCATAGGGGCCTGTGGGTGGGAGGTGTCAGCCTGGGGCAAGTGAGGGTCAGGATGCCAGCAGCTGGGCTGGACTGTGGGATGGAGGGAATGTGTGCATGGGTGCCAGTGACTGGGGACACCCCGGTGAGTGACAGCAAGTGTCAGCCCCAGGTGAGACCAAGGCCAGAGCCCGTATGACTGCGGTGCAGCACCAGGAGCCCTTGCGGGCATGTAAGCGAGTGTGCAAGTGCTGGAGATGGTCTGGCTGAATGAGGTGGTGAACAGGTGACATGGACAGGGAGCTGGGGGGAGTTTCTCCAAGGATAATAGTGTGGGGGGTGTCTACTGGGGACCAGGGCAGTCCCAGTCAGCTCTGTACATGTGTGTGTGTGTGTAGGTCTGAGCACCAGCAAGTGGAGTGGGGCTCTGGTCTTGGGGGTTTACATGCCCAGGTGCCAGCAACTGGGGAGGCTGGGATCCAGAGGCAGCTACTGGGCAGACTGGGTGTCTGAGCCCAGCTGCTGGGGGGAACCACACTACACATGTGTGTATGTTATCACCTGTGAGTATGAGTCTTCTCACCCGGGAATCTCCATCCTGCTCAGCCAGAGAGGGTGTTCCGGTTTGAAGTAAAACAGAACTAATTTTCTGTTTTGTAATTTTACTTTGCAACTAAACCTCTTCTAACTAACTGAACTCTCTGAAACTCTCTGAAATTAACAGTATATTGTGGAGACACTGTTCATTCTCAGAGTGATAAGAGCTGATTAGTTGTAATTTATGCCAAGGAACAGTATGCAGAGAGGCTCTTGCTTATACTTATTGCCATAACAGCCAAGGGCAACTAACTTTGGTATTTGCGCCGTTGGAGGGTCGGAAGTGGAAAAGAGTAAAGGGGTTGCACCTGTGGGGAGGAACGGACAAGACAGGTGACGCAAAACTGACCAACAGGGTATTCCATCCCATCTGCCTCATGCTCAGTATAAGAGCTGAGGGATCTCAG
The DNA here is from genome assembly GCA_008711295.1 of Anarhynchus alexandrinus. Lineage (NCBI taxonomy): Eukaryota > Metazoa > Chordata > Aves > Charadriiformes > Charadriidae > Anarhynchus > Anarhynchus alexandrinus. The sequence continues at coordinate 3,322,737 of VUYV01000024.1, forward strand.
TGCTCTGTCTTCAGTGGCCGGCGTCCGAGGAGGACTCTGTCTGTTCGTTTGCCTTTGATCCTGATCTGTGCATTCATGAATCCAGATCTGGAATCCAGGACACCATCCATCTCTGAGTCCATTCTGGGACTTTCCCAGTGCTTGCCAGTGACGTGATTGTCATCCTGGGAGCTCGGTATGGTTTTGTATATATTTCATTATTTTCTTTTTATTTAATTATTAATATTTCATTAAAGTAGTTTAGTCTCTTTTCTAAACTCATAAGTTTCTCTCTCTCTCTCTCCTTTCCTTGGAGAGAAAGGTTGGGGAGAGCATCTGTTGTTTGTCTCAGTGGCCAGCCCAGCCCAATCCATGACAGCAGAGAAACAGGATGAGGCCATTGGTGCTGCTTGTGTCCATGCGAGTGCTGAGTGTGCCTGTCCAGGTTAACCTATGTGGCCAGACATGTATACATGTATGTACGCATCCTAACTGCATATATTGCATGTATGAGTTCTCATTTTGTATAAGCAGGCAGTGGATATCTCCTCAAGGTAACCCTTCTGCTTGGCAAGAGATGGATTTGATAGGTCAAGAGGTCTTTTGCATCTCCAGCCATTGTGTATTTAGGAATAAACTGAAATTATCAAAATGATGTAACTATCATGCGTTTCTTCCAGGACATGTGACTGTAACCTCAAACAGTCCTTTTTGTCAGAGTATGCTATTTTTACAGTTTTCTCTCAGAATAAATACAAAACCACATCAAGCTGGGCTGCACTACAAAGCACACAATTACAGCCATGGGATCCCCCACTTTAGCTAGCAGACATATTTGGCACAAACAGTGCCATAAACAGTGAAATCAGTAGTGTCACCAGTGCCTAAGAATCCTAGGTGCCAAACTACTGTTTAATTTCATTTGGGATCCTTGAGATCCAATGCATTTTATAGCTTATTTTAATTTATTTCTTAATTTTCCAGTGTTTGCTTTCAGTCTTGGGTAGTTTAAAAAAACACTCAAATTTAAACTCGTAACAAAAACTGGTTATGACTTTGCAGTACTTGAAATCTGCATCTGAAATTTTCCTGATGGAGTCTGCCTTGACTTTAAACAAAGCATTGTCTAAATCTGTCTTTTCAAATTCTAGTCATTCACACTAAATGAGCTGTCTTTGACAGCTGATTAAAATATCTAAGTATTATTGTTTTTTACTGGTCACTGTTGTGAAGAGTAGTATTAATGGATTTTTTCCCTCTACTAGTAAATTTTCGTGACAGTTTTGCAAAGCAAATGTAAATTAAAAGCCTAATATTAAATCGCATCAGCAAATCCCTTCACTTAAATTCAATTAAGTGAAATAATAGAACAATAACTATTATTAGTCGAAAGAAACTTGTCATACAACAGCATAACCTTTTACTGTGTTATCATTAGCTAGCTGCAGTGATAATTGTATTCATTTACACAATTTACACTATCTAAATGAATGTTTTAAGGCATATCAAATCCCATGTCTAGTGAGCCCATTTTTGATGATCTGATAATACACACTCCCTGTCCTTTAGGGAAATAGATGCTAATACACTTTTATCCTATTTTGTGATTAAAGTAAATGGCAAAACTCCATTTTAGTTAGAAAGACATGAAGTCTAATGTGTTTCTTGAAAAATCAGTACAAGGCAAAGTTAGACATTGCAGTGCAATGTTTTTTGGTGGACAGACACTGCCAATCTGCAATTACAGACATCTTCTGTAAATAAACAAGTGAACAGTGTGTGATTGTCACCACTTACCTTCCTTCCCTTTTGATGGGATTTGCGCTTTTCAAATTTTCCCAGTTCCGAGGTTCTGAGGTGAGGAATACAAGCAGGTTCAGAAAACAGCTGTGCCTTGTTGGCCTCCAAGGAGCCATACTAGAGTACAAGAGGAAGAACAAATGTACAATAACGTGCTGTACAACTCAGTGGCTGGACACACAGAGGGACTAATCCTGTGAAGCAAAACTGTTTTTGCCTCAGGCTTAAAGCAAAACAGAGCCATTGAAGTCAGTTTGCATGGCAGGCTACAACTGTAATTTATATTAAAAATATGTATTAACACAAATTATGCCTTTGTCTTTATTGCATTACCATATAACCTCATTTATGCAATGCTGAAGTTCTTTGATCCATTTTTTTAAATCATGATGAGTAAATAGGAAAGAGTCTTTCTGTTAAGACCCAGAGGATTTCTCCTTCTTGGTCCGTTAAATGGAGGCTACTGCTTTCCTCCCAGATCCAGCCAGCAGTGAGGCACTTCATACTTCAGTGAAAGATGTATGCATCCCTGCACTTTCTTGATTTGCAAGCACACACATCTGTGGATCCTTCAAACCCTATCCAAGGCCTTGAGTCCATCCAGAATCTGTGTGTAGACCCTAGGTCTCCTGTCCCTTCTCCAGCTCTGACCTTAGGACTTCCCGGACCCTGGTCTTCTCCTCACTGGCTAGTACAGCTCAAAGTTCAGCAAATTGCACACTGTCATGGAATGGAAAGCGAAGTCATACAGAAAATAGAGTTTAATGGAAGATAGGACAGACTTTGGTGATTGGGTGCAAGGCTTAGTTAGACAAGACTGCTGATGAGCCCATTTGCACACAAATAAATGGCCTCTTTTATTCTGTCTTTTCCTTCTAATTTCCCACATTTGTTCCTCCCTGATCTACTATGAGGCTCCTATCTCTCTGTCTTTGGCTCATCCCCTACAATCTGTAATAAGCTTTGCACATTCCCACAATCCTTTTAAAACATCCCAGAAGAAGTTTCACACACAACAAAGTCCCCCTCGAATATCCTACAGTAGGTTTGTTCTCTCCTGTCAGACCCACGATAACCCTGTTTCCTTCTCATGGGGTATAAAGTTCTGGTTGGCACTTCCTGTGTGGCTGGTTTCTTCAGTGGCCCATCAGCCAGTGACCGGAGAGCTCTGACCTTTGTCGCAGTCTCCATTATCTACTACTCATTACAGTTTGTGTATATGTGTGTTTGATTCATTGATTTTCCTGTTTCTTGTTTGTCTTTTATGCTGAATAGCAGTTAAACAGGTATTGTTACAAACCACATGACCTTGTAACCCAGGTAGCCTTGCAGGTATCCCCTTTCCCCAAGGTTCATGCTCCACCAATCCAGAGCTAGTAAGATTAACACTTTATCATAAATCAGGATCTATCTGCCTGCAGCCTCCTTTTCTTCTGGAAACTCATCCTTGGCCATCCACCTGCACTGAATCCTTTTGCTAACAACACACATACCGCAGATATCTCTTACCACAGACATTATGTTGGGCTATCAGTCATTAAATCCATCCTTATGAGAGCCAGATAAATGATCTTTGAGGAAGGGACATCACCGTAACAGCTCTGCTCTCTCAATTTATTTTGCCTTTCAGAATATTGCTATTTTCTGTCAGCTGCCATATCTGTGATGTGGTAGTAGAGGCTTTTGGTATGTCTTGATTTCTGATGGTTTGTAACCACTCTTACCACAATGGTCTCAATGAAAAGGGTATGCGGCAAGACAGCAAGGACAACCCTTCCTAAACTGTCCCAGTCTTGTATTGCATGATTATTTATCACTCTGTCATTCCTATAAGTTGGAGTATGACTGGAGGATATTCTTTTCACTGTTTATCTAGGTCATTATTTTGCTCCCAAGCCATTAAAGAAATCTCAGAGAGCCTTGAGTTGGTGGCAACACCTATTCTCACCTCAGTGAATTGTTTGAGGTCCATGCTTGACTGCTCATGGATAATATCAGTCCTTTGGGTAAACATGTATCTGCCATTCCACTGCTAATATTCAGTATGTTTGGTGACAGTCAGTTCATTCCTTACACCATAAATTGGTGTAAGAAATACTTAGCAGGTTCCCAACTTGCATTACAAGTATTTGGAAACACTACCAGCATCTGTGTAAGACCCCTGAACATAGTCCTATGTTCCGTCCCATGTCCTCTGTCATCTTGTCCATGCCCAGTCTTTCAGGACTAGTCTTCTGATAGCTTCCAAGTAAATATGATTTCAGCCAAAAAACCCAGCCAAGGATGGAAGAGTGTATAATGTATTGTCTGAGAAAATGCAGGCACTGTTCCATCCTCTGACATGACTCCAGCCAAACCTCCACTGGAAAACCAAGTGGGATTGACTTTAGTAAAATGCTGCACCTGTAGTTGCGTAACTCTACTGACTGTTTCCTGAATACTTACTTGTTCTCTTCTTTGAAAATGGAGGGGTTGCAAAGAGGATTTAGATTTTTTGTGAAATGTTGTGTTGATTTATTACAATGGATATTTAGAAATACTCACCTTTTGAAAGTACTCTTAAAATGGAGTAAATGCCAAAGTTATAAGTGCATCTGTAATATTGTAAAAAAAAAAGCATATATCTACAAGAGTACAGTATCATCACTGCCTCTGTACTATCTAATTTCTTATCATACAGTCTTTACCTGTTTACTATCAGTGGCTATATAGTTCCCTTGACAGATAAGAATGATGTGATTTGGCTTTACAAAGACATGTATAGAAATGCACATAGCACCTCAGGGTAGTGCACAAGACTAAGCAATAACAAAAAATAACACACTCAGTTAACAAAATAATGTTAAGGTTTTGCACAAAGTACATATAGTGAAATGGAAACAGATTAGAATAAAGATAAAGAAGGGTAAAGATTTAAAAACAAATAAGGATAAAGAACCTGCAAGACCACAGAGTAAATCTCACCTAACGAACTAGAAAAAAAATCATGGTAAGGGTTTCTTTTGTAGGAAATGCTTGATTTTAGTAGACAAAATACAGGTATTAGAAGAGGAAGACACTATTGAATTTAAGAAAATGTTTTGTAATTAAAGAAATTTCTCACTATTCTTTTGAAATTTTTTCATTTAAAACTTGCTTACATCTATGGACCAGTAAATTGCCAATTACTTATGCATACTGTAATATCTTCCTTCTCAGCCCAAGAACTGATGACAGCCTACACTCAAGACATTCACCTGGGAAAAGATTTAAATTCCTAGTTTGAATTGCAGCAGAGGACATTCTGGATATCTCCAACAGATCTTAAAACCCCAGTCCTTTCTGGGTTAGCATTCTCTTGTTCTCTTCCCCTTCCTCACTCCCAATATTTTTCTCATGGGGAAAAAAAAAAAAAGAAACCAAACAAAAACCCCAACAGAACAACCAACTATATATTAAGATATTCTTGATGTGGAATAGTACTAGAAGAAAAATTTCTCTGAGCCTTCTTCCTCTGTAATCCTGTGTTCCATACTTGCAAGGCAAGGCAAAGGGTACCTAATCAGAGAGAGACTACAGGTAGCCCTCCTGCTGCTTAAGTTTCATTAAATAATTTTCCTTTGCACTCCTGCATCTGGGCGGGGGACTGCTATTGTTTGGCTGATTTTCACTGATCAGTTTGTTAATGTGTTTATTTGCTGGTTTACGTGTTGGTTGGAAGCAAGTGATGAGTACATCAATAGGTATTTCTTTTACACAGTTTTGAAAAAGATCAGAAAAGCCTGAAGTTAACATGAAATAAATGGAAGGAGGCTCTTCCTTTGTTCATAATTTCAAGGCTTTTTTCTATGCAGAAAATTGTCTGGTATTTTTCATTTCCTAGCTTCTTACCAGGTTGTAATACAAAGTACAGATGTTTCTGAGCATCTTTCTCCTATTGTCTGGTTACAGATGCCTGCAGCTGCCGTACAAAAGCAGACACTGTCTTCACATTCAACTCCTTCCCTATCTAGTCTTGGTGAAACCTCCGCCTTCGTAACTTAGGTGTATGCAAGGCAAGCAAGGTCTTTCACAGCTCAGGAGCTGCATAGCAGCATCTCTGTTATTTCAGCTTTCTGTTCCATAAGGAAGCTTTGCATTTTTTATTTAATATTTGCTGTGAATTAAGGGTAGTGTATATTCTACTATCATCAGCTAACCATGAAAACCACTGTACTGTGAAAATGGTAACAAGTATCGAGACAGTAACAGGTAAAAAAATTCAAACACCTTCCCCTGAATTAAAAAGTACGTCAGCTGTGCATAAGCATCTGTATCTTACTGCAATCCAAGAGAATGGTTAACATTTACTCAAATGTATTAGATTACTGAGACCCACCAGTTTATTCTTTTCTATTTAGGAAAAAAAAAATCTTTTAAGGCCAAAATGAGAATGTTTTGGCGGTTTTTCTCCCTCCCTGTAAGACAATGTGCAGGTGGGATTCCTCCACCAGGCTTATGACTTCTTCACTCTTTTCAAATACGTGCTGTGTCAGTCACTTCCCTACTTTCAGCAGGCTGTTTGTAAGATACCTTGATGACTCTCTTCAGCATCACTTTTGGATCCCCAATCAGTTATATTGATTTCTCCACTGTGTACAGTGTTGCTGCCAGCATTATATCCATGGAGCATTGTTTAACTACTCTTTTTACTAGGTTTCTCACCACTGATCTTTCAAAACTGGTGGTCCAAGTGTGTCAATTTTTTTCACTGAAAGGTAGTTTATTTCTTTTCACACTGTATACGTTGACTTTTCCTCATGCTGTCTTTATGGCCTGTTTACAATAAAAGAAAAATAAACTTAACAGTGGAAACAGGCTCATGCTTATAGAAATTAAAAGGTAGCAGAAATAACAACAGTTGTGAAACTTCATACAAATAACAAGCTCTGTAGCCTCTGTGTTAGGAAGAAGGATATACTAAGATGGAATTCATCTGCTTTTACACCAAATGTTTGGTCAAACAACTCAAGTGATCTATAAACTGGGTAGGGTCTACAATTTAATAGATTGTGAAATATTCAGTGAACGGCACATTTCTGTGGCTTAGTTTCTTCTCTTAATGAAAGTACGGCATGGTACTTTTGGAAACTTTTTCCCGGTTTGCCTTAGGTAGCTCCTGATGAGCAGAAGAGGATAAGAACAGCCAACATAAGATGGCAGAGGCCGCCTTTACAGCTCATACTCCAAATGAGGTTTTTCTGATAGAGGGCGGCTGTCGTCACAAAAGACTTCTCTGCCTCTGTGTCCTTCCTAGACACAATTTATAGTGCCCCAGGACCCAGAAAATAGCTGTAAGGAGGAATGAGTCAAATTGAGACTCATGGCTTTTTGCACCATCTTATCCCTAAATTGGCTCTGTTCACAGCAAAAAGTGGAGAATAATTTTGTTGAGAAACTGGAGATGCTTAGCCAAAACTCCATTTGCTGGCCCCTATTACCTATGGCAGAGTGTAATTCTTTCTTCAATTTACATTCTGAAGCATCCTAAATATTTTTTTTTTAATTTGTTTGTGTCTATTTTTATATAACTGTTCTCTAGGGATTTATAGAGTCTTCCAAATTGTCATACAGTAGGGGAGATGGTAATTGCTATAGCACATAGCCTTATGATTAGGCTAAAAGTGGTTATTGTTGAGGGCAAACTGTGGACAAATGTTTTTAGGAAAAAAATGTTATCAAGATTGCTTAAAAATAAATCAAATGATAAATAAGAAATAACTGCAATAAATTTTGGGACATGGTTTCCACAGAAACAGAAGACACAAGAACAACAATAACTGTTCAGCTGAGTTTGTTCACTTATCCTCCCAGGCTGGACTTGTCAGCAGAATTATTGAAGCAGACCATAAAATCCCTCAAATATGTTATCTGATAACAAGCCTCCCAGAAGCTCACGAACAATCTTCACTGTCTTTGTGAGATTAAACAAACCAGCTGGGACTCACTAAAAATGGTTCATGGTATACAATACTATTAGTAGATGGTTTCCATTAGCAATAGTTTGCCACAAAACTGCTCTGTACTGTTTGTTACAGTCACTGAATCTTCATAGACATTATACTTTTATGAATACAATAAACAATGCTTACATAATACTCATGTGTGTAAAAAAAATTTGACATCTTAGTCTATGCCAAAAAACATTGGCAGTCAAACTCATTCATCAGTGTAACATTTTGAATTTCAAAATTGTGCAGTAATTTTCTTGGTGGTTGTCAGAGTGTTACAAATTTGGCTGCTTTGTGTGCAAAATTCCGATATATTCATCTGCAGCAAAAAGATTAGAGCACATGCTTAATTCTGAGCATGTAACATCAAGGTGTTCAGTTGAACACACAGAAGTATCTTAAGCATATATATTCTCCCAGCATATGCATACGTGTTTTTGCTGGAGCAGGACCAGAATACACTGGGTCTTACAAACCATTAAACATGGGCTTAACTGTTGTGTTGGATTGTTGCCTTTCAGTCTGGTTGGCTACTTTTTGCTAGTCATCTCTGGAATTCGATATTCTCTACTTCAGCTCTCGTAACTGCATCAAGCCGTATACTCTGATTTTATTTGATTATCCTATCACTAAAAGTATCTAGGTGTCTACAACATATGTGGTGGTAGATAAGTTTATAAAAAAAAATAATAATTTGTGCTTTGATGGGTGGAAAAAAATACGATGAAAAGCTTGTGGGTTGAGATAAGGACAGGGAGATCATTCACCAATTACTGTCACAGGAAAACCAGACTTGGCTTGGGGAAATTAATTTAATTTATTGTCAATTAATAGCAGAGTAGGACAATGAGAAATAAGAACAAATCTATAATCATCTTCCCCTCACCCCTTCCTTCTCCCCAGGCTCAACTTCACTTCTGACTTCCCCACCTCCTCTCCCTGAGCAGCGCAGGGTCATGGGGAATGGGGTTTGTGGTCAGTTCACAAATCTTTGTCTCTGTTCCTCCTTTCTTCTCACGTTCTTCTCCCGCTCCAGCATTGGGTCCCACCAATGGGAGACAGTCATTCATGAACTTCTCCAACATGGGTCCTTTCCACAGGCTGCAGCTCCTCAAGAACTGCTCCAGTGTCGGTCTTTTCCATGGAGCCCAGTCCTTCAGGAGTGGACTGCTCCAGCGTCGGTCCCCCATGGGCTCACAAGTCCTGCCAGCAAACTTGTTCCTGAGTGAGATCCTCTCCACAGGCTGCAGCCTGCTGCCAGGAGCCTTCTCCCATGTGGGCTGTCCATGGGCTGCAGCTTCCTTCAGCTGCAACCAATTTTCCTTCACCCATTCTTCTCATTCCAGTACTAAACATCCTGATTGCAGCTGTTTGGTTATATGTGATGAAGTATAACCCTGATATTTCCATATATTTGTGTCAAAGTTTTCTTTTTTGTCCCACAGAAATACTCTGTGAGCAAATCCATTGTAAATTACTATTACCTATCACTTCTTCTATTGTGTCCATAGTTTCAGGAAGGCCCTTCCTGGATGCTAACATGCAACTTTGTAATGATCTCTGTGAACAGGCTATTTACTGGTTGTGTATACCAGCACAACAGGGAGCCAAACTTTTGAAACATTCAGATGCTTCAATAATCCAAATTCTAAACAGCAAAAAAGCAGGGTTAGCAACATGCAGTTTAACAGATTTATGAAGGGACAGGTGAAAAAATTACAGATGAAATCATAACTGGATGTGTCATGAGATAGTGCCCAGCATTAGTTCATTATAATATTGCATGAATATAACACAACAGCATTCAATTTGGAGGTGGTGAGATGATTTATGTGAATTATTTCATTTTTTTATTAGGATAAAAAAGGGAATATTTGGATTTGCTGAAGAATTCCAGAAAGATTTTGCCACAGAGGATAATCTCTCTTCAGTATTCTCTTTCTCACACTATGTTTCTCCCAAACCACAGAAGTCAAACATTCAAGGAAAGATGTTTCAGCATGGTAAAAGGAAAGAGGAAAATGATGTGGCCATACTGACCATGCCTCTCACATTCTAATAAATTTTGGTCCAGGGGAATAAGTTTGCTACTTCTTTCATTCCTTCAGCACAAAACATTGGGTAGAACTGTGCACTTATCCTTGAGATGGTAATAAAGGTATGTAATGAAGTGTAAATGTCATGTCTCTTCTCCGTGGAGCTCATACAGGGGCTCAGAACACACCTTTGAATTCCTCTTTCTACTTAACTTAAAAATTCAGTTGGTCAAGTTTGCACACAAATATTGTCAAAGGCCCAGAACTCCTTCCTAGGAACTCCAGGCGTTAAATGGTGACTGATGACACATTTCTGTGGGGAGAAGGATGTTTTTGCTCCTTCACGATAGAAAAGATTTCACCATTCCAAACCTTTCTGCAGCTTGTAAGTTGTTAGTTCGAGTTCACGCTACTTAGATAAGTATCTGGCTTTTGTCATGGGAAACGAGCAACTTCAGTGACAAAACAAAGGAAACTGGAACTTCGAAGCCTGGAAAATTCTTGTGGCAGCAATAGATGTGTAAACATCAGAGGCAGCAAGAGGTTAATGTTCACTGCTGTTTCAGTAAGTGACTTTCAGCCCGGTGAGATTTCATTGTATAGAAGCTGATCCAGTTTGCTGTTCTGCAGGCAAGAAAGAGCTGGCTGAGTTAGGTACCTACAATCAGGCAGGTTGACTGAGCTTATGTCTTTAAACGAGGAAAAAAGGAAGGAAAAAAAGTACAATGTACATGCTGTTCCTGCCATCAAGACAAGTATTATTATTGCACATGTGTGCAAGTTTTATAATATTTCTATTTTTAAGCAATTTTGAAAGTGCCAGATCCATCTATTTTCTGGCTTCACTTGTGCAACTCTGAAGCCAAAGAACTTGGCATCCTTAATGTTTTAGAAAGCCTCAAGTTTTGCAGAAACTTGTTCTTTGACCCTGACAAATGGCAAGAAAAATAACAGATTTGGCATAGAAGTTTCATTAAAGATTTGTGAATAAGTCCCTTGGAACACAAATGAACTCCACAACTAACTTAAGTCACAAGATCCAATAACTGGATGACTGCCAAAAGTCAGCTGGAGTTTTTTTTTCAGGTTGATAGTGCAGCACTTGCAAAGGTAATTGTGATTTAAATTAAGAATAGAATTCTCTTAAAAAAATTATATGCTGCCAATAGTTTAGTAAAGTATTGTCTGGTTTTTATTTTCTCATTTTATTTTTCTATATACGAATCGGACTATAATATTTTGGGAACTCAATAAATAAGCAGTAAAAAAGTAAGGTATTAAAATTTACTAATAATCAGGAATCATTATATAAATTATGCTACATTTAACCAAGGTGAAACATATATTTAAGAACCTCTGGCCCTGTCTCTTTGTGGCATTTACGTATACATGTGTCTTTTATGTCCTTGAATAGTCCCAGTAACTTAAAAATGTGTTTACTTTCTCTGCTGAATCATTGCTTTGTTTGATATTCTTCTGCTGCATGCAGCATTCTGCTTAATAACAGACAATGGAGAGCTGAATATTGTAGGTTGTTTTATTGGGTTTACATGGCAAGGTTTTGGCAGCAGGGGGGATGGGAAGGGCTGCAGGGGTGGCTTCTGTGAGAAGATACCAGAAGCTGGGATATTCTTAAAAACTAGGAAAATTTTGCAATGTTAGTGCAAGCATTTTGCTCCTTGTATTAAAGACTAATTTTACAAAAGACTCCTAAGGAGACAACACGTCTCCATAAACCAATTATCATTTTTTCGGTATTCTGAAAACAGTGGTCTTCACACTTTCTATTCCAAAATCCTTAACTATTAATTATTTAGAAGTTTCTTCTGATATAAACCAGAAACCAAATGTATGTGTTTATCATCAGGTAATAGAGGTAAGAGAGAAGAGGTCCTTTTATCTTTTATTTTTAGTTACAGATGGCAGGTAATCTGCTGTAACTATCTTATCTATTGTTTTTCTGTATCATTTGACATCTTCAATAACTTTGCATTCATTTCCTTAATTTGATTTGCCTGTTCTAGTTAGTTTGGGGAAGGTGATGGAAAATGAAATAAGCTTTTTTCACCGTTTCTGAAAAGGAGAAAATATCCTTACTTCATTTACTGAAAACATATTGCATGCAATACTAAGATAACTAGAAATATAACTCAAGTTGTAAAAGGCAATGCTTAGAAGCGTGCCAGATGTTCTTAAATAAGTGGGAGACTCCCAAAGTGCAGAGACATCATCAGCAATCAAATTAATCCAGCATTTTAACAGTCTAAAGGGCCAGGATATTATTTAACAATATCTTTTCTATTTTCTGATGTCTTTTGAATACTCTTCGCTTCTCCACACATACTGTACTTGCTCAGAAAATCTGGATATATTTTGTGGCACTCAGTTTGTGGTTATAATTAAAGATGAAATAATGCTTCATGTCTCAACTGAACAGTTTTCTCTTCAAATCCTGATGTTGATTGTAAATAATGCAGAGTAAAGTGTGTAAGGCGTGGAAAATATGTGACTTCTGCACGTGAAACAGGGTAGTAGGATGCCATATCATTCATATCTCCATTCTCATTCCTGTAATGTTTTACTCATGAGAGGAACACTTTAAAAGTCAAGAAGCAATCAAGGGGTGAATAATCTCACAACAGCACTCAATGCAAAATGGTAAGCACCTGTCTATTATATCAGAGAGGCAGAGGGAGGGAGGAGAATCTTTTTTTTTTTTTCATTTGTTTTAAGCCATGCAGGTGTTCTTTGCCTTTTCCTTGATTCTTTAAACGAAGGCATCTGTGTAATGAACCTAATTCAAAATAACTATAATTTGCATATTCTTTCTTCTTTTAGTAGTTTGTGGGTGGAATCAAGATGAGAAAACAGATGCTTATCCTGTTATGACACTCACAAGGATATGACCTTTGCCCACTGGAGTGCTTTGATACAGATTTGCAAGAAATGTCGAATCTTACTGAGTGTGCTATGGAATCAATGCCTTGTTATTTTCCCGTAGTAGTTTATGAATGAACTATGCACAGAAACTGCATTTTTTCTATTGCATTTTCCTGTTCCTACCTCCTATTTAGTGAAAAATAGCAGAGTTGACTCCCTTTACTTTTGTTAAAACACTTTTTGAAGCAGAAGTGCAAGGCCATAACTCAGAGAAGACACATTTCCAGTGTACCGCGGGTACAGGATTTGAGAATAAGAGATGTTGCCTAATATTTTAAGGCCCTTTCTGAGAGCATTAAGTCATTGGATTTTCCTCTATGCCTACTTGCTTCTCCCGCTTTCTTCAAATTCTGCTTAATGAACAGCGTGGTACCACTAAATTTATCAGAAGAAAATATACATGTCTCAGCAGAATGCAATCAATGCAAGTTGTCTTGCCAGCTCATGCTTATCAGATCCTCAGAAGGAATAAACCCTTCTATTTACATGGGTAGGCAAACATCTACCAGCTCAGGTAAGGAGGGACACTTTTGTGATAACAGCTTGATAAAATATTGGCAGTATGCTGTTGCAGTTAACACTTCCTTTTGGGCATTATTTAACAGTGTTTGCCAAGAGTAAATATCAACTGGCTGTGGAAGCTCAGTCATCTGGGAAGTGGTTCATCCAGAACAGAGCTAACATATATTGTTGGGCTGTCTGGGGAAATCATCATTAGCTGGTATATTGACTAAATACGAACTCATAACACCCAGCCAACACTTCAGTCTTGCTCCTCAAGGATCAGCAGTTGGTGCTACATAACCCAAGGGTCCTTGAGACATCGGCATGGTAACATCAGAGGGCTGGGACCTTTAATCCTTCCTTCTGAGCTGGGCTCTTGTTATCAGATCAGCACCCCTTCTGCCCAGCAACAGCTAACACCACAAGGTAGCAGGATCTCTCTCTATCACAGCTGAGGTTGCTTAGCACACCTCTGCAGTGTCCATCGTTCTGAGTGATGCATTCATTTTAATACTAAACATATATTTTTCATTTGAACTACGTAAACTCTCATTTCTATGGCTGGAAATTATTTGCATTAGAAATAGCAACCTGAAGCAGGATTTGAAGGAAGATTTAGACATCAAAGAGTGAATCCTTTACTAGGGTAAATATTTTAGGTCTTTGTTACAAAACTGTGCTTAACAATTTGCTTACATCTCTTTGATGCTAATTACTCAACAAGGGAACACCTCACAACCAAAGTCACTTCAGCACAGCACTGTAAACGTAACTTTCTTTTCATGTTATTCCTGAATTCCTGTAACTTCTTAAAGGCATGTCAATTAAGCAAAGTAGCCACTATTTTGTTTTCTACCCTCCTACCAGTCAAAAAAAATCTGATTTCACATTGCCACCAGCTGATTCTCATTGCCCCATCAGGCTGATTTGAGCAGCTGAGAGAAAGAACATTCAAAGGATTCCTTGAGGGGGGCAACGCTGGTTTTCCGCTACTTTTACCTGCTGTCACAGCATAGTAGACTTGTTGAGGGAAGGAAGAAAAGACAGTGAATTGTCTGATTCTTGCCAACACAACTGTGAGCAAAAGAAAGAGAGAAGAACATGAGAGGACTCCCAGAGAGCTCAGAGCGGAGAGGGAGGATGGCAAAGTAAGCAGCTCTGGGAGTGTGATGAGTGAGGGAGAAAAAGACAGAGAGAGAGAACTGAGAAAATTCCACCTGCCAGGGGATGGCAAAGAGCTCATCTACATCCAGCTCAGGTTCAGTGCTAAGGAAAGGGAGACAACAGGCAACAAATGCAAAAGGATATGTTGGCAAGATATTTGAAAGCAAAGAGGATAAATCCGAGTAGTGAGGAAGAATCAAAATTGCAGAAGAAAAGGGGTGAGATAGTAGATTAAAAAAAGATAAAAGTTTAGGAGAGGCTGGATATGATGGGCCACACCAATGGGTCAACCAAGATCAAATGAGTAAGGTGACATGAATTAAGTACATCATTGGCAATAAGTTGGTAGATAGGATAAGGTTTCAGGGAAAGCAAGTGAGTAGAAGGAAGAAAATTAAAAAGGTCATGAAAGATTGCAAAATTGGTGGAACGGGAATTTTTAAATTATGGGAAAGGAATGAAGAGTTGAGGTTTTTTTATGAGGGTGGACTCTGCTGGTGTTGCAGTTGAGAGACAGAGATTAGTAGGGTATTATCACTGAGACGGAGCATAAGAAAGCGGAAAAATATTTCAGGATACATTATTGCTAGGCCAGAAGAAAATGTGGAGTGACTGGACAGAAAGGGAAAACCAGAATAAGGTAGAGGAAGAAAAATTATAAAAACTTAATAGTTTGTGGGAAATGAAAAGTGAAAAGGGTACAGCAGTTAGAGTCCAGAGGAAAATGCTAAAGAATGGATGGAAACACTGGGATCTAATTTTGATTATACTGTTAAACGAACTGTAAAGTTCAATCAGAGTGAAAGGCTGAAACTTTGCAAGCATTAGAAGGGAGATATAATGCCCGATTTATCTGAGACATCACTCTGGCTTTGTGTCTATCTCTCCTCACATTGTCTATAGAGAAGATGTAGTGATAGGAGTCTAGAAATAACAAGGCATCGCAACTTTGACTTTTTAATATGTTTGTTATTTAAGACCTCCCCTAGAAAGAGTTAGCTATCCTGGAGGTTAGAGCATCAGCGGCCAGCCAACACCAGAAATCTCAACATTGCTAGAGGTGTCAGAATTGCATCAGGAGGAGAAATAATTGGGATTTTTAGGGAAAAAAAACCTGTAGAGAAACTTCCCCAGTGTGCATTCACAACTTGGAATCATTAGCTTCAGAAAATCTTGGCTGAGTGTTAGAGCTGCTCCAAGCAGAGCAGAGTATTAGAGATTTTTCTGGAAATCCCAAAACTTCAAATGCTAAATTAGCTATTAAATTTAGTTGGATTTGAAAAGCAATAAAAGTCTAATAACTACACTGTAGATAGCAGTTAGGCAGTGTAGGTAGTTTTCCTTCAAATAACTGTAGAATGAACAGAGGGATACTATTTTCAAATGAGTAGGAAATTGCTAAATTAGCCGTAAAGTTGATACAGTAGCACAGAGATGAAAATTTTATTTAAACCTTGACTTAAAACACGTTTGCTTGCTTTGTATTATTAACACTTCACATCAACGATGCATATGGTATGTGGAAAACAGATGTTTAATGTTGTATTTGGTAGACAACAGGTGCCTTTTTTATTTATTGCCATACTAATGATAAAAATATAAACAAACTATCCCAATCTTTTAAAGAACAAAACACTTCAATAATTTTCAGTCAGGATTTTTGATGACATGGATTGTCTTAAAACACCTCAGTTTGTTGAATCAGCGTCTTCTGAGAAGCAATTTCAGGAGGTTATTCCTAACAATCTTCACACTTCTTCCATGCAGAAATGAAGAGTTTTCTTGAAGAATAATATTCACTGATGCCAGACAGCATGTGAAGCAGTGGGATATTACAAAAAGATGTGCCTTACAAATGTCTGATGTTATTCCAAAATAAATGAGCTCTTCTTTGAAAAGCTTCATCCTTAGGAGAAGAAGTTGCTTAATCAAGTGAACTCAGGGTCTTAACTCTTGATGATAAAGAGTTTAAACGCCCGCGTATAGCATCTTCCCATAGGTCCTTGCCAAAGACCTTGATTCTTTCATTGATTGCACAGGGAAGGTAGGTCTCTAATTTGGATTCTCTCACAGACCCTGCTAAAGCCAGGAATTTACAGGTTTTTAGATGTCGAGTGGAAAAAGGTCATTGTGCTTCAAATATAACTGCAAAATTCATGTCCTTCCTTACATCTTTCCTGGAATCACTCCATATTTGAAAAAAAATCATTTGCGATACTATGATTTTAAAGGTCCCTTCCAACCCAGATGATTCTATGATTCTCTCTCAGGCCTCTTCTAGAATTCTGTTTGAATAGCTTTCAGTTTTCTCAGTTTTTTTCAATATTGAGAATTAAACACAAAATAAAAGATAATTCTTGGATTGTGAAAAGTGCAGTATTGAGTAATATAACCCCTAGTTCGTTTAAATTATTTTTTTTATGCGAACCATCACATTGGCTACTTCAAAATGCACTTTTTATCAGTATTTTACAAAATTCCTTTGAAATTAAAGGATTCTCTGAACTTGCTTTCTAGTAAACTAGAATTCGCTATTAAAACTAACCCACAAGGAACATAAATACATCAGAAATTAATTTAAAACAGGAAGAATTCCTAACAGAAATTTCTTAGAAATATTTACACAACAGTAATTTTTACTTTTACTTCCCTCCAACTGTGCCTTAAGGTCAGACTTAATTATGAATAAACAGTAAGCAGAACAGACAATCGGCCATAATTTTTCATTTGTTTTGAACATAACCAAGGCACAATTTCTTTAAGCTCTTGTCTCAGCTTCTAGCCTTTTGAGAGTTCCTCTAATGAAGTGCAGAAAGGAAAGGATGATGCTATTCCCTTAGTGTTCTTCATTAATACTATAAACTAAGTTGGTATTTGGGACTAACATGCTCTCCTGTTTTCCATGGTGCTCTTTCAATGCAATGATGTAAGCTGTGATAGCAAAGGTGCTTTTTAACCCTTTCAGTAAACCATAACAGAGTATTCTTTGGTGAGATTACGTCAGTCACACCAGCAGTCATACAGCTGGCTGACAAGGACCTCTGGAACCTACTAAAACTGCATGAATCCCTTCCATATTGTTATGGGGACTCACTCAACCTTTATATCAATATTTATCTCAATTTATTTTTCCTCATTATAAAACAAAAGCTGAGGGATGACAGGGACAGAAAAGAGGATGTTTCTTGATCAGAATAAGTTGGAAAGAGCCAGGAAATGCTGGAGGATTGTTCCTTTGCTGTTTTGAATTACATATAGTAGCTTCAAATACTTCTCCAGTGTTTTTGGTGATATCATTGACAGCAGAGTATAAAAATGTCATGAGAAAGCCTCAATTCCAGCAATTAAAAGGAAATTGGGACTTGCCATTACAGCGTTACATCAGTTCTGGCTTTTTTTTCCAGAGAATTTGTCTTGGCCTTCACACGCGACAATGACCAGCTCATCACTCAACCTTTTTCTCTTGCTATTTCTCCAAATATGAGTTGGAAGACAGAATAATTTCACACTTTTGAATATATCTTTATTCAGGTTTGTAAATGTCCTGGTTTGAGGTAAAACAGGACCAATTTTGTTCAGTACCATCGAAAGTTGATAGGGCAGACATTCATGCAGTTATACCAGAGGGTAAGTGTGACTTTAACATGTGGGTCCACACAGGGAGTCAGCCAGTTACCTATCCCCTATTTCTGGAATATCCCTGAATGGCATTTCAGATGCAAGTAATAACATAATATGCATTACTTTTCTTACTGATGACTATCAAATAAAGTTATGTGAATTTTTAGAACTCGTAATAGAAGTTGTCAATCATATCTAGCATTCAGCTTTAGTTTTAATGAAAATTGACATCTCAAATTGACATTTATTTGGGGATATTCATGCTGACATTTATTGCTACTGATGATAATTTTTCATTGGTTTTCAAATTTCATAGAATCATAGAATGGTTAAAGTTGGAAGGGAGCTTAAAGATCACCTAGTTCCAACTCCCCTGCCATGGGCAGGGACACCTCCCACTAGACCAAGTTACTCAAAGCTCCATCCAGCCCGGCCTTAAACACTTCCGGGGATGGGGCATCCACAACTTCCCTGGACAATCTGTTCCAGTGTCTCACCACCCTCACCGTAAAGAATTTCTTCCTAATATCTAATCTAAATCTACCCTCTGACAGTTTAAAACCATTACCCCTCGTCCTATCACTGCATTCCCTGATAAAGTGCCCCCCGCCATCTTTCCTGTAGGCCCCCTTTAGGTACTGAAAGACCACTGCAAGGTCTCCCCAGAGACTTCTCTTTTCCAGGCTGAACAACCCCAAGTCTCTCAGCCTGTATTCATAGAAGAGGTGCTCCAGCCTNCTCGCTCCAACACGTCCATGTCCTTCTTAAGTTGGGGACTCCAGAGCTGGATGCGGTACTCCAGGTGGGGTCTGACCAGAGTAGAGTAGAGGGGCAGAATCACCTCCTTCAACCTGCTGGCCGTGCTTCTTTTCATACAGCCCATGATACAGTTGACTGTCTGGGCTGCAAACACACATTGGTGGCTTGTGTCGAGTTTCTCATCAACCAACACCACCAAGTCCTTCTCCTCAGGGCTGCGCTCTATCCATTCTTCACCCAGCCTGTATTTGTGCTTGGGATTGCCCAGACCCATGTGCAGGACCTTGCACTAGTCCTGGTTGAACTTCATGAGACTTGCACAAGCCCACCTTTCAAGCCTGTCCAGGTCCCTCTGGATGGCATCCCTTCCCTGTATTGTGTTGACTGCACCACACAGCTTGGTGTTGTCAGCAAATTTGTTGAGGGTGCACTCAATCTCACTGTCCATGTTGCCAACAAAGATTTTGAACAGCACCTGTCACAGTACCGTCCCCTGAGGAGTGCCACTCTTTACTGGTCACCACTTGGACATCGAGCTGTTGACCACAACTCTTTGAGTGTGACGATTCAGCCAATTCCTTATCCACCGAGTGGTCCATCCATCAAATCCACATCTCTCAAATTTAGAGACAAGGATGTCATGTGGGACAGTGTCAAATGCTTTACTTTTTACTTCCTTGCATCATTTGGTGTTCCCTACATATAAGTCTAGATGCAAATCTTGTGAAGAAAATACACTGAAGTTCAATTACAGTTTTCATACATATTTACATAATTCAGCCTCAAAATGAAGTTGTAAGATTTGTAAATTTACAAAATATGAAAATAAAAAGCAGAATTCACCAAGTCTTTAGTGAAATGAGTTTCATCAGATTCTTGTCTCTGCAACAACCAGAAGCATTACTTTGGTAATTTTCACAGTTGTCTTTACTGAAGTAAAACAAAGTCAGATGTTCATGTTCAAGCTGAAATTTATCTTTTGCCCAGAATTTTCTAAAGCGGAGTAAATTAATGTGCAATGCTTATTGGTGTAGTAGGCATAGATCAGGCACAAAATAAAAGGCGACTAAGCTTTGGAAATGGTTGCTGTTTATACTTTCAATAGTAAATTATTTCTGCTTTCCACACCTTTTGTTGTGGAAATATATTTGCATTAGCAGTTTGTGTGACTCAAATCTTTGACATTTGAATTTTCCCTCACACCTAGCACTTTGCACTTCAAAACAAAAACCCATCTCCAAACAGCTTTCTTGAACTTTTTTTTAGGTCTGGTTATATTAGATTTGTCTCCAAAGTGGAGAAGAAATTACTCATTTCTACTATATTATGTTTTTTTAAATAACACTGCCTTTACAGTTGCCTCAGCATCAGAGAAACAATAATTTGCATCCTTGTTTCTATTTATTTTGCTCAAGATGCTCTCATTTGGTTTGTGGGTCAGGGGAATCGCTTGCTTTTTTTTTTTTTCTGAATAATACGCATTTTCTCTGGAGTTGAAAGTACAAAACAAAGTGTTGCATTGATTTCCCTTTGATTTTTCCCATCTTTGAGCAGGTGTTTAAGTTTCCTCATGCTTCAGAGGTGTCAGTTGGATCTTCTGAAGCAAGGGAATTGGCAGCATTTTTCCAATTGTTGTGCATGTATCATGCTGACACCAGCCAGGAAAACTACTGTGTCAGAACCTGTCTTGGGGGAATATGCAAATACTTTTTAGCAACTCTATTCTCTGCATGTCACGTCAAATTAGAGGCTTTCCTTCTTTTTCAATTCATTTGAACTATATGAGTAATAAACAAAAAAAGATTCAGATCAATATGATCTCCAGTCTTTAGTGTGAAATCCACTGCTACATGTGGATGATGAGAAATTTAAGGATCATGTGTCAGGTGCAGTTACTCTTAAATTGGAACCACAGCAGGTGTCCACACAAGGACTGCTGAATCAATATTAACAAACACATCATTTCCCACAAAAATTCGTATTCTTGCAGAGCACTGTTTAGTAAAATAGGCCCCCAAATGACACATTTCCCTGTAAATTATTGAAAAGTGGACAATGTGGGATGTAAATAGTATTAGAGACGTTCTCCTTGTAACACGGGATATGCTCTTAATCTTGCCAGGATTCTGCATGAGATTTGCTTCTTCACACACATAGCTTAAAGCATTTTTCTTGATTTGCAAGAGGAGGGGGACTTGTACTAGTGCTTTATATGAGATGCCAGCCATTGGGAAAATCTGCTCTGCCAGTGTTTGCAAATCCTGACCACAAAATTATCACCATTAGCATTTTTCTCATATCTTTTACTCCAGATTCTTTTGGCTCTGCACAACGTTCTTCCAGCAACCTCTTCCACAGCACTTATGAACTACCAGCTAGTCAGGCTAGTATCACATCACTCCCTTTTTGACCTACTTAAGAGAAGATTCTTGCAAGTCAGTCTTGCAGTCTTATTGGTAAGAAAAATTCAAGAGCATGAATATTCAAAAAACCAAAACAGTTTACCATTTTGAACACTGACATCAGATTTCCATCAACATGTTCATTTAAAACCAGGACTTGCTGGCCATTATCAATTTAAATAAATACATAAATAAAACCAGAAAGCCTGATTACATCTCACACAGAGAAGAAAAGCCTTCCCAGGATACAGAAAACAGATAATACTCACATGGCTCCTTTTGAGTCTTCAGACAAATTCAGATCAATTGTTCCTTAGGATGCTGCCTTTCAAGTTGTCCCATTCCACCCTCTCCCACTTTAATGTTTCTCTGAAGTCTTTTGAAAACTTCTGGGGTTTTTTTTTCCTTTCAACCATCAGTAGAATTGCAACTGTTTTGAGCTTACTGAGAGAAGTTTTCCCATTCGCTATTGTAGTCTATAGGGTTGATGCCGTGTCTCTTAGTAAAAATATCCTGAAAAACTTACAGGACAAGGTCACTTTCTCTATAAGTGTTACTGCTTGTTTAGGTTTCCTTTCTGAAAATGAGAATCAAAAACATAAAACAATGAAAGTAAGCAATAGAGACCTTGGACAAGTACATATAGCAGAATCACCTTGATACATAGGCAGTAGAATAGCTAAAGGAACAGAACATAGATTATAGTCAAAACACTTTATTTTCATCATCCGATCTGTCTGTCTTTCATTTCCTCTATGACTTTGAAGAATTTGCATGAGTTTGTTCGGGTTTTTTGCATAATAGGCTCAAGCTTCTGACTCTTTATGTTCTGAGGATTAAGGATGAGACCAAAGTGGCAAAAAAATGAAGCATTTCTTTTCTAACCTTCCAAGTTTTCAACCTGATTCCTCACTAGTTAGCTAGTGTTTTTCATGGTGCCTGAATCACAGTCATTTTTCACTCCTCGATTTTCTGCATGTTCTGCCCTTTTCTTTCATCCATTACCTCAGCAAGTACAGAAGTACTTTGTAGAGTTGATCCAGTCTTTTGTTCTTGCCTCCAATAATTAAGATTTCCAGGAGGCCATCCATCCATAGACTGGACAAAGCCAGACCTGCCTTTAAGCTCTTATAAGCCCAGTATACTCAACTAGGTGTACCAGAAAGCTTCTGTATTTATCATTCAAATATGTTGCTAAATTTTGCCATTTTCTTCATAGCTTTTCCATCTCTACAACAGTGGAAGCAGAAAAAAAGAAAAGGTGGTTCTGATAAACTTTACTGATAAATTTAATTCTTATGTCTTTTATCTTAGCAGAATCTTTATTACACATATTTAATTTTTCCACAGCTACCTAAAATGGATTAAATTGGTAGCTTGAAATAAACTACAATATCTTACTTCAGTTAACTTTTATTTTTGCATCTTGCACCTATCCCACTTAATTTACATTGTAAGAAATTTGAGACATCATACTCTTATGGAGTATTTAAACAGTCCTATAGATGGAGTAATTTCTTTCAGATTTGAATATGCTAAAAAAAAATATCCACATATGAAATCATGAATTGACTTTGGTTTCTGCAATTTATGTCTTTCATTAGGCATTACATTAACTCCATCACATTTTTATAAGCATTTTAAAGACAGAATGCCACAGAAAATAAATTATTTGGTATGAACAGATTTGGGGCATGATTTTCATAAGCACAAAGGTTTTTTAAGCACTGAGCTTTCATTTGAAGCCATCACACTTTGAGTATCTCCTCCTTAGTAAATAATGCCATCTGAACCACTGTTCACTTTGGTGTATGTCACATAACAAAAAAGCATATACTGATTTATCCCCTAAAATAATTTTTATTTGAGAGTCCATGTAGAAAAAAAGTCAGAGCGTAAAATCACTGGGCAAAGAAAAAAACCTGCTTATACAAATTCATCCAATTCTGGGAGACCATGCAAGCAGTTACTGCCAGCCAGGTGTAATATGCAAACATTTTCTGAGTCAGTGCTTCTTGGCTTTCTCTGAAACTTTGGACATTTCAAGTTGATTTTAATGGTTTATTTTAGAACCAATGATTACTGGTTTAATTTGATTTGGGGGTTACAGTATAGCCAGCCAACAGATTTCCAGAAGTGAAGAATAATTTGGAAACACATAAATTACTGTACCTGAGAATCATTGACCTAGGAGGAAGATTGACCTACTTAACGAGGACGTGGAGACACCCACCAACACATAAAAAGGCAAAGCAGGAGAACAGCTTGACAGACTGTCAGCTAACACTACAGGTGTCCCAATGAGATCTTTATATGTAAGGAAAGTTTGTTCATCTGTCTGTGACTGAAATTAACTCTGCTTCCATTTTTGCCATGTAAAACCAACAACACCTCTGAGTGCATTTTATGTCTTCTTAATTTATTTTTCACTGTACTCCTCCAAGCAAAAGTTATATTATCATTAACTTCCTGTAAACTACTATTATTATATTAAAATTGGTAAGAAATCAGGTTTCTTTTTGAAAGATTCATCCAAAGTCCTTTCTCTCTAGGTAGGAAGAAAAAATCACACAGAACCTTAACTATGAACTCCTTTAGGGAAAAGGAATTTTGGTCCATACTGGATTTATGTTATTTTTATATTCATTCTTCTCAACAAGTTTGATGTGGTAAAACATTGTGGTTTTCACCTTATTTACCCCTCAAACCCTGGGAAACATATTTTAGGAGCTTCACTTTTCTATACACAGTTACCACCACAGAACATACTTCCTGGATTTTCCCACCTGAGAAATCACTGAAGTGATCACTTACACTTCCTTAGATAACCTATTTCTTTATTAGATCATACACAACTATAAAATGCTACAGTATAACATTATACTCCTAGACTGGTTTATATCATATGCATTATACTATATATATATAGCAAGCATAAATACAGGCTGGGCAGAAAATGGATTGAGAGCAGCCTTGAGAAGAAGGATTTGGGGGTGTTGGTTGATAAGAAGCTCAACATGAGCCAACAATGTGAGCTCACAGCCCAGAAAGCCAACCATATTCTGGGCTGTATGAAAAGAAGCATGGCCAGCAGGTTGAAGGAGGTGATTCTGCCCCTCTACTCTACTCTGGTCAGACCCCACCTGGAGTACCGCATCCAGCTCTGGAGTCCCCAACTTAAGATTGATATAGACGTGTTGGAGCGAGTCCAGAGGGGATCTGTAAAGATGATCAGAGGGCTGGAGCACCTCTCCTGTGAGGACAGGCTGAGAGTTGGGTTTGTTCAGCCTGGAGAAGAGAAGTCTCTGGGGAAACCTTACAGCAGTCTTTCAGTACCTAAAGGGGGCCTACAGGAAAGATGGCGGGGGGCACTTTATCAGGGAATGCAGTGATAGGACGAGGGGTAATGGTTTTAAACTGTCAGAGGGTAGATTTAGATTAGATATTAGGAAGAATTCTTTACGGTGAGGGTGGTGAGACACTGGAACAGGTTGTCCAGGGAAGTTGTGGATGCCCCATCCCCGAAGTGTTTAAGGCGGGCTGGATGGGGCTTTGAGTAACTTGGTCTAGTGGGAGGTGTCCCTGCCCATGGCAGGGGAGTTGGAACTAGGTGATCTTTAAGCTCCCTTCCAACTCTAACCATTCTATGATTCTGCGATAGTGTTAAGTGTAAAATTAGGGCCTTAGGAAGAAATACACATCTTGCACAGAAATTTAATAAAGCAAATATTTTTCAATGCACACAGCAATCGGGAATCTCGATGGATGTAGATACAATAGACATACTGTCTCATGAGACCATAAGATGGGCAAAAGCTGCATACAATCCTTTAACATCAGGTAGGGAGACAAAAATAATGGAAGCAAGGGACTATATTCAGCATAACGTTATGGAACAGATAATTAATTCTTCAGTAGATTGCCATTCTGCCTTCTTTCTTTTTTTTTCTCAGTCTAATCTAATACATTCAATCTTTAAATTTAAATGCTATATCAATAAGTACACGTACAAAATAGTTGTACTGTACAGATACATATGATGGTGGGATTCATGCTAGCTCGACTAGTTTTGAACATGTGAGGGGAGTGTGAATTATTGCTATAGTGACAGTGGGGTGCAGTTCGCTGGTCACGAAGAGAAATCATTAACTCCTCACAGCATCAATTTGTTGCGAGGACTGTGTTCACAGTGGTGCTAGACAGTATACTGAGCACTCGCAGCCCTCACTGACATCAACCAAATAAACTGTGATCACTCAGTGCCAATGTTACTCTGAACATAGGACTACCGAAATTCTTCAGAACAGAAACTTAGATTTATTTCACTGTTTATTTTAAGGGCATCAGTTACCAGGTTTCTCCAAGGCTACTCATTTAAGTTAATTCTGGGCTTTGCCAAACCTTGATTCTTCCGTTGCTTCAATTTGTGGGAAATATACAGAAATAAACATTATAATATAATGTAATATCATATAATCGCATGTTTGTTCAGCACATCGCCAAGGAAAAGAATCCAGTATACACTAAACCTGTGATCTGTGCTCACTTATCTCAGGCCTGAAGTGAACAGCTAGCATAAACGTCATGATTAATCACTCGCTGAAACAATCAGACCACACAAATGCTGTCTTTAAGATTGAAGTGACAAGCAAGCTGCCTCATTATGGGTTTTTTTTTTCCACACAATTAACATTTTCCACTGGTATTTGTCTTGCTGGTCTGTTTAAATGGACTGGGTATGGAGACCTTTCCCTCACCATCCCAACTCATTGTTTTCTGCCTGTGAAATCCTCATGCCCCAAAGGCAGACGCCAGTGTGCAGGACCCAACTGTGGGTACTGCGCAGTGTCCCGGCCGTCCTGCCCCACAGCGTAGGTGCTTTAGCCAGAGTTAGAGAGACTTAAGAGTAGTTGACAGATTGCTGCCGGTTTACTAATTTGAATGGAATAGTCACACTGTAGACATGGAAATAGCACCTTTCTGTTATCCTGAAGGCTTTCATCTTAGAACAAAAGGCTGAAATTTGCACAACATGAACTAAAAATAATCCTTTGTAAGTTAGTCCTTTTCACAATAACAGCAATTTTTTTTCACTATGTCTTCTCATTAACAATATCCTCTTTTGACTCTGTTAACTCCTCCATCTTTTTTTCCTTTTTTTTTTTTTTTTCTGGGCATTTTCCTGTTTCTTTTGGTATATTCAATATTTTGAGGTTAGCCTACTTTGCAATGTTAGGGTTTATATATATTGATCCACTCTCTTAACAATTTCATCTTACTTGTGAATTACATCCTCATCTTCCACTAATACTAGATTCATCTGATTTTTTTTCCATTAGCCTGATTATTTTGCTGCCTTTAATGCTTTTACTTCTGCAAATGGATTTCTTGATTTTTTTCTCTTTTCACATAGCAGGCTGCCTTGTTCTTTTTCATTTGGTTTGTTGTTGTTGCCCAAGCTGTTCATATGCCAATGTTAATTTATTTCAGTTTCGAATGGTTTTCATTTTAAAGTAACAGAGTGGAACCCTCTAATAGCAAAATAGCTGCCTTTAAAGAAGAAATTCAGGGAGGTCCACCAGAGCTAGAATTGCCATTGGAATAAATTGTTTCTTTCATTTTCTTTCTATAAATTGTGCTGATAAAGAGGTGTCCTAGGCTTAACAAAGAATAAAGGGTTAATCAGACTCTGCTTTGCTTCTGCTAAGTTAAACAGTTGCATGTGGTCCGAGGTATTAGGCCATGATCTAAGTGGAAACTTAATACGACGTTAAGCACATGAATAAGCATATTCCCATTACCAGTTACTTTTCAAATATATCTCCAAACATGCTTATCTTTGCCTGTTTTACCTTAGTATCTGTATGGCACAATGTGGCAGCAACATGTGCTGAGGGAAGGCTTAATAGGGAAAGAGAGGCATGAAAGCTGTCCTCCTTGCCATCCAGTGAGGTTGCAGCTTTACAAGTCCCTTCCTTCACCATTTAGATGGAGCTCCTTCCACCACTATATGCAATGCATCACTTAGATTATTTTCAAATACTTCTATTTTTAAGGACAATAACTTGTTTCAGAGTTACCCTGGGCAGTGTCATTGTTCCACAGTGAACTATTAAGTTCAGGTACGTGCTATACAGAAGCCCACGAACAAATGATATGAGTCCTCTGAAAGAAATGAGATTCTCATTTGGACATGTGTCTGAGCACTCCACTGGTGGTGGCAGGTGAGGAGGGATTGCAGTTCTCCAGGAGCTGTGATTACCTTTCAGGTTTCCAAAAGAAAATGGACAAAGCTGACTTTCCTGCTTTTCTCCCTGTCCTCCTCCAGTCCTCTTTTACAGGACAGAGGGTGATTTGCAGCAAAATAGAATGAGAAAACTATAGTCAGAAACAGATGCACCTAATTTTTCAGGAAGGTCTTGACTTAGCTTCCACCTGTACTTTGAAGCAATCTTCATGAACTAGTCATGTATTTCAAAACACCCAGGCTCACTTATTCTATCTTTTTGTGTTGACTTAGTAGAGGTGACAGTTCCCACCTCTGTGCTGAGTCATTTGTGGATACTGAAAGAGATGTTCAGCTGTCAGCATGGTCTTTGATGACAGAAGACCAAATCTATCAAAAAATATACATTTTCCCAACTCCCAGTGTAGACTAGACTATATTCATTTTCAGGCCAGTTATCATCTTAGTTAAAAATTTATAACTTTAAACCACTGTGGGTTTTGAGAGTTTTAACTTTACCATTATTGGAGCAGTATTTCATTCTTACTGTTCCACAGTGGTACCCATCTTTTAACAAGTTTACCTGTTAACTTGTCTCCTAGTCAAGAAAAAAAAAGTTATTTAGACAGACTTTATTTTTTTTTCAAATTGATTCAAGTTGTGTTCACCCGCTTAAGTAATAAGAAGATTACACTGGATTCACCACAGGTGAATTATCCTCATCACCATAGATGAATTATCCTCATTACCCTTCTGAACCTTTTGTATTTCAAGGGAGGTCTGAATCTTCCAGTATCAAATGTATATTATCATTGAAGATAAATTAAAGGTATTTTTTTAAATACAACAACCAATAAAAATCATATGGAAAATGTTAACAGTTTTAGTCATATTTTTTTTCTGTGGATTCCCAATAGTGATGATTACCATATCCATTGGCGTACTGGGAAGGCTTCCCACAGTAGAGATAAATAACGCTTTCTAATGAACAGTGAACAATAAATAGAAAAATAAAAATAGATGAGGCATAAGAGACCAAGATAAATATTTCTCCCCGTCTGGCTAATATTAAAACTTTATACTAGGCAATAATACACTTATGAAAAGGTTAGGAGAGCACTTGAAAAAGAGGGGAAAACCAGTGTGATCTATTAATAATTAGAACATTTTCCTTGAGCACAGCAACAAACTTAAACCACAGAAAAATATTAAAATATAAAGAATTTAAATTAAAATATATCAATTTTATTTATTGCAACACCAGACTTTTGAACGATCCAGTATCATTCCCAAAAGACACTGCTTTGTCAGCTGGAGGAATAGATGGCTTGAGATACTGAGATGATGTAAAAAATTATCTTGATGTGCATGATTTCAGTTCCTTTCCCAACACAGAAGGAGAAAACTGTAGTTCATTTCCTTTCTTTCTGGATTCCTATTGTAGGAGAAATTAAGCACATGAAGATTTAAGGAACCAGAACTGCCATTTCATTTGGGAAAAAAAAAAAAAAATCTAGTCCATTGGTCTAAATGGCTAAATAAAATCATTTGGTAAGGCTTCACCTGTAAAAAGAAACTATACAGGATAAATCCATGTTCAGCTTTGTTTTTATGCTGTGTATTCTGGCCTCATGAATTTACTTGGAATGGTTCAACAGATTACCAGACCTGTGTTTCTCTTCTCTCCCTGTGCAGAGCTGAGTGCCAGAGCATTTGCTTACCCGTAAGGCCAAGAAAGGCTGTAGAGTGGAGTGCTCGCGGAGGAGGACAGCTGTCAGAAGGAAAGAGTCTAGAAGAAGTACAATGTGTGGATGCGGCTGCAAAGGCAACTGCATTTTGAAATGTTCTCCAATACTTTGTCTTAAAAAGGAACTAGTTCAGCTTTAGGAGCATGGTAGAACTTGCCATACTGATAGCCTCAACAAGACATTAAGACAAACACACAGGCAAGGCAGTACCCAGAAGCAGAGCAAGCAAAGAGAATACCACAAGTTGGGCTTCAAGAAAAGCCAAATTTATATGCAGAATACCATGTGCAAACGTGTAAATGATTCAGTGCAGTGGATGAAGATGAGAAAATGAAAGCAAAGCTCCTTTATGGAGTAGGGGTGGGGCGGAAAAACATGAGAAACAGTTGCTTGAAATAATGAAGGGGATACTGAACCAGTTGATGAAGGTATTAGATAACAACTGATCCCAGACAGAGCAAGACTGCAGAGCTGGAAAATTTTACTTGAAACCAAGAAGCACAAGACAGAGTAGATAAATTACAAATCTGAGATCTATGACACCCACAGATAACTCTCTCATAAACCTATTTTCTAAGAAATAGTTTTTCTCTAGTGGGACAAGAGACTCCAGCTGATGGAAGGTATTCTTGAGAAACAGGGAATGCTTTGACGGAGCAGAGCAGACTGGACTGTCCAGCAAGAGCAACAAATAAAAGAAGCTTGTGATTTCCAATAAACATATAGGCTCAATGAAAGGAACCAAGGAAACAGAAGAGGGAATTAATCACATCAAATTTTAGCCACCTAAAAATTAGGCATACTCTAAACTGGTCATCTCGGGTTAGTGAAGAAAACAGGTTCCTCTATTGAGTGAATTATTTCAATCTAAATCAAAGACAAGTGGGGCTAACAACTTTCTAAAAATGCCTATATCTTCCCACTGACAAGTTTTAAAATTTTGCTGCAGCAGGTCACTTTCAAATGACCAATGTTAGATGAAATAAAGGATTTGTCTGTAATTATTACACTGGGAAATAACATGGAAAGAAGGGGCAGAACAATGTGTTGCCTTTGAGTCATGATCTTAAGTTTTTGAAACAAAACCACATTTTTTCCTAAAGTGACTTCTGAAACAAAAAAAAAAAGGAAAATACAAGCAGTGTTTCAGAAGACAGAGATATCCATTGAAGAAGATATCTGCAGTTTGACTCTAGCAAATGTAATGAAATCCAGTGCACAGAAACTGCAGAAGGAGGCAACCATTCAACTGCCACATTTGCAATGATGCTATTAGATTAACGACCAATTCAATTCCAGCTGGTATACAGAGTCATCTGCAATGTAATCCGAGCAACACTGATAAACTGCAATATTAGATCAATGACCAATTTGATTCCAGATGGACTGTGGAGCCAGCCACGATGTAATCGTAGCAACACTGATAAGCAGAGAAATATGACAGTGTTATAATGATGTACACTAAAACTATCTGAGGCCAGTGGGAAAATGCAGGCTGTCAATAAGACACCATAAAACAAGAGACAATGCCGTTTGGAGTTTGGAGTAGCTGACAGACAGAAGCACCAATTGCTGTAGGGAAGCAGAGCAATGCAAACTGTTCAACTGATCAGAATACAAAACGAGACCATCCTCAAATCCAGATACAGCTGGTTCCTTCCAGTAATCTGAAGAGAACAAGGAATGCAAAGACTAAAAAAAAACCTCATCTTCCTCCCACTAGGTAGTCCATAGGCATGAGAAATGTGAAGTTAATTTACCCCAGTGCAAATACCGTCCTTTTTATTGTATTAAAAAAAAATATCTGGCATATTGTATTAAATGAACCACCTTCTTGGCAACTGTTGCCACACTACCATAGAGGCCAGTAACTGCATATGCTTGTAAACATAATTAGGATCTTATAGATCGTCCAAAGTACACTGGAGTATCATGTAGATCCTCCAAAGTACACTGGATCAAACACTAGAGGGATTGGCACCCATCGCAGTTGTACCTGATGGCGCTGTTATTTTAATGGATAGAGATTCCAAGAAAAATTATGTCCAGAACCATGGTATTATACTGCAAAAAATTATAAATAGACTTCGGAAGCCTGATGCTAGGTTGAGTTCAGGGAGGTTGAAGTTGATCAGAGCTGATCCCTTGTTTATGCATGTTTACCTTTTAGGAACCATAGTAATATACAGACAGAGAAACCAAAGCAATTTGAAACATGCAGGCCAAAAGATATGAATAGTTGTTTTCCTATTTAGTACACAACTATCAGGAGTCTCAAAACCCTTAAAATATTAACACAGCCTAATGCAGCACGGCATTTGCAGCAAACTAAGTTGAACGAGTAAACAATGCAACAGATCTGAAGAACAGAGCAGTTAAGCAGAGCACCTTGACATCCATTGTGTTGTGTCTTCAGAAACAACCACAGCTGCGAAACAAAAATTGTTAGCACTTTTAACAGTTCCCAAGCATGGCAAAGATGACAGGCTCAAATTGTCAAAGAAAAAATTATGATAGTTTTTTCATTGTCTACACAACAACAGCAGATGGTTGTGTTTAGTTTCCCAGGAACCTTAGAAACTGACCAGTCGAGCTCTTCTTTCCTCTCCCCTTCAATAAAACCTTCAATGTCTCTCAACTTGTCAGATTCATTCCATATGCTATTCATGGTTTTTTGGCTTGATACAACATTTGGCTTCATTGATTCTATCCACATCATGGTACCCAATATTTGCATTTGGTGGAAGCAGACTCTGGGGAGGACGCTCATGCAAGAACTGTGACCAAAAGACTACCTAACACAGTAGACTTGAGTAAAGTGTCACAGCAGAATTCAAGTGATTCAGGATTAAATGGGAATGACGTGGAAGGCATCTTTCAGATGTTAGGCACTGATAAAGCATTAGGAAGATGGAGGTAAGAGACACTGGGAAGAAAAGAATCTCCCCCTGGAAGCATTGAATCATCCTAACACATCTCCTAGAGCCTAGTAACACCTTGCAGAGATCCACAGGTCTGTAAGTCATACATCAGAAACAGAACAATGTTTAAAGGAAAGAACAATTTAATGGGATTTTAGATGAAAGGGTAGGGGTTACAGAGAAGAAGAACTTGGAAGAGATGTCAGTAGCACTTCTGCAGCAATTTCAGTTGAGAGAAAATCTGGTTAGATTTTAAAGAATTGATGCAGAAGGAGCAATGTGCCTTAAAAATCTGTGCACAATCAACAAGATACAAGATGGATCAGAGAGAGAAAAGGAGAAAACTTAGATTTTTTCCTCATACTTTCCTGGAGCATTTCTTGTAAGGAAAGGCTGAGAAAGCTGCCATTATTTAGCCTAGAGTAGAGAAGGCTCAGGGGATTTCATCGATGTCTATAAATAGCTGAAGGGAAGGGTGTAAAGCAGACAGAGCCAGGCTTTTTTCAGTGGTGCCTAGTGATATGACAAGAGGCAATGGGCACAAATTGAAACGCATAAGATCCTGTCTGAACATCAGGAAACACTTTTTCACTGTGAAGGTGACTGATCACAGGCAGAAGTTGCCCAGAGCAATTATAGAGTCTCCATCTTTGGAGATATTCAAAACCCAGCTGGACACAGTCCTGGGCGACCAGCTCTGGGTGGCCCTGCTTGAGCAGGAAGATTGGACCAGATGATCTCCAGAGGTCCCTTCCAATCCTAACCATTCTGTGTGATTCTCCATGATTGCTGTCAGACTACCTGGCTGGGCACAGGTAGCACTCCTGGAAGAAAGGTGAAGTAACAGCGATCCACAAAGCAAGGAAGGCAGAGTCTGTGAGGTTGCCCATAATCCTTCCTTTGATCAGTGACTAAAGTTGGGCACAACCTTTCACTTGATTTATCATAAATTCATGCAAGAACTAATAACATTATTCATCCAATGTTTTGCTGCTTAAGACAGAGTTCTACAGAAAGGATTGAGCATGATATTTTCACCTTGGCTTCCTTCATGCTTTTGAACCATTTCTCCAATTTCAGGTGTTCCTCAATTGAGATTAATATGCTGAGGATATATTGATTGAGTGTCACATCACATTCAGTGAATTCCTCTACACACACACAAAAGTATGTTTTATAGAAACAGAACGCCATCTGATCTGTAATTCCTCTTTTTTCCCCTATTTTCCACTTATCTTTTACTCTGGAGATTCCATAATTAATTACCTTTCCTAAGTAAATGTGGTTGAGATATATTTTAAAGGTGATTATTTATCCAAAGCCTAGAAGTGTTGAGGAATATAAACACTCATTCCCTGACACAAAATGAAAAAAAAATAATATCAAGAATTTTAAATCAACAATAACTGTGTAATTGAAGACCCTACAGTAAAAGCTTTAAAACATCCCAAATACTTATTTTAATTTCAATTACTTTCATTCTGAGCCTAATCAGAATATTATTTACAGGCCAACACTACAAAAATATCCCTTTATCTTAAGAAAGCCTATTGTTCATTGTGTTCTTTCTGTCCCTCCCAGTTACAATTGTAGCCACAATCAATATGATCACCAAAACAATCTGAAGGATTTACTCCTGTGGCTATCAGTAGCAGGAATATTGTCTCCAGAGGAAAAGTAAATCTACTTAGAAAAGAAAAAAAATCTAAATAAAATATCCTGAATGTAGTTACACAGATTATCCCTCCATATACCTGGCCAAACACTTTTTGTATTCTGTTGTGTATTCTATTCCTTGTATTCTGTTAGTTGTGGATTCCCTCTCGCAGGAAGTGTTCAAGGCCAGGCTGGATGGGACTTTGAGCAACCTGATCTAGTGGGAGGTATCCCTGCCCATGGCAGGGGGTTTGGAACTAGATGATCTGTAAGGTCCCTTCCAACCCAAACAATTCTATGATTCTGTGAATATGCATACCTGTTGTGTGACTTGAATATTCTTCTTCCCGTAATTTATGTCCTCTCAATAACAGAAATAGAATTACCAAAAATGCAGCAATGCCACATTCTTCCCCATGCCCCACCTCATTACAAATGCTCGTAGGCCTAACTTTCATAACTAGGTCAATAAAATTGCACTTTTTTAATTATGACTGTTTCTGAACATCATATGTAATATTATGTATGTAAGACTGAGAAATATGAACAAGGCCCGGTCCTTAGTCACTGATAACATATGATTTGAATTCCATTCTGTGCAAAACATTTACATCAGTGTAAACTTGCAGTTCTATTCACATCAGTCCAATTCCCCTTGGTTTAATTGAAAGCATATATTTGTCTTACAATATATTTCATTCCCCTGTATGATCAGAGCAGGGACATCAAACACCTATCTTTAAAATGCATAGTCTACAATACGTTCAGCAAAATATTGACATAAGGATGGGAGAAAGAAAATCTAAATTATAGTCATTATACATATAAGTGACCTTAATCAAACTCTCTTGAAACTATGAGTCATTATCTTCAAAAAAGAAAGGAGTGGAAGTCCATAGTTTAACAGAGATATTTTTGAGAATTATTATTAAGAATTGTCTACTGGAGCATAAATAAATAATGCGATCCCCTTAAGTTCCTGATAAGACAACCATCAATAATCTTACCACATAAAGCAGACCATGAGGTAGATGAAACATAAGGTAGTTAAGTGGAATAACATGTTTTTTATTCCTTTTTTTCATCCTTCATCTGTCTCAGGGTCCAATGACAGAACAAACATTGCAATGTTGTTTCATCTGCCTCTTGGTCTGCTCTATGTGGTGAAAGATCAACATCTTTACAGACAATTTTTCTTTACCTGGCAGCTGTCCTCAAATAGAGAGAGCTTAGTCCTCAGTGCCTGCACCAATGGCTGTCCCGTTTGTACTGGTGGTTGTTTGTTGGGGTTTTTTTTCTGATTATTCTTCTGGAATTGAGTCATGTAACACTTATGTCAAAGTTCAGTCATCTTAGTTTGATGGCCTTTTTCAAGTTCCACCTCTTTGCCATAGAAAGCAGGTTCAAGACTTCACGAGTCCTGAGCAAAACATTTATTAGAACTGCTCAAAATATATGGGGTTTGTTACTACTTTTTGAACAGCGCTCTTAGATACTTCTAGAATTATTTTTACCAACTCAGATTTTTACCTATATTCCTCAATGAAAAGAATGATTCAAAGTTTAGGTAAATTTGATTAGAATTAAAAAGAAAACATAAGGCAGTAGTATAAGGCAAAAATTATAATAACACAGTGCTTCTTTCTTTGCACATATCATTTGATAAAAAGAGCTACAGCCAAATAAATCTTAAAGCTGCTCTTTTTATTTCCTGATCATACAAATCTAATCCTCATCTGTCTTATGTCCATGCCAACATCCATGCAAACAGGCAGGCTTTGAAACATGCCTTGAAGGTCAAGAAACAAATGGTTTAGGACACCAATGAACAAAGCATACTAAAGGGGAAAAAAAAGAGACTTTTATATTACATCCCATATATTTTGCAAAGAGAGGGATCAAGCTTTCATTATAATGACAGGAATGTGGCTCAAGCTGACAGAATGAGAAGAGAGAAAAATCTCTCATTGAGTGTTTTATAAGTTAAAATCAACATTGCAGTTTTCACATGAAAACCAACAGGCAGCTAGAAAGTTCTGAGAACATTGGCAAATAACCTGATTTGAATAATTGATTTTTCAGCACAGTGACTGAATGAAAAAATTAAATTTGTTTGGGGTCAACCAGCTCTTTTAATTCTTTAGTTTTTGTTGCAAGAATAGAGCCTTTTCTTTTCTTCTTTGTTTTTCCTTTGAGGTGAACAAAATTTTTAATCAGACTCCAAATAAACCATTTGATTTTTGTGTCCTTTACCCTCTTATTAGAATTAAATGCTGGTATATTAATTTCAACACACTTGTTAACATGTCAAAATTAAATGTTTCAACATTCACAATTTTTTTTCTCTTCTTTTTTTGCCTGCCAAAAGTGTTTGCTGAATTTGGCATCAGTTTACAATTGATTTTGGCTAAGCCCAAACTTCAAGTTTCCATTGATAATTTATTTGTTAAAAAGCTTTTCCTTGTACTTTTTCTAGTAACATTGTGCTGTCCAATATCTTTGTTGGATATCCAGCAAACTTCTGCATGTGTAAATGTACTTTGCTTAGGTATAAACATTGTTGAGAGGGAAATGTAGCCTTTTTTCAAATGCTCTGCAATTCTCTAATCCCATGGATTTGGTAGCAGAGCCTATCCCTGAGGGTTACCATTACAATCGGCTATTTGGGCATGGATGGCAACCGTTCCTGGATACCGTAAATAAACTCAATAGATGGTATCAGTTACCTTTGTAATGTAATTGGTCAAGAACCGATGAGTATCCAGCTCAACCATTGACCTGGGTAGGAAGCTGACAAGCAGTGAACAAACATCAAAACAGATTTAGAGTAGAAACAACCTTGCTATATCTTCTGTTTCACTTCAGTGCTAGGGAAGTTTAATTGATGTTGAGACAAGTGTTGTCCTGTCTCTCCTGTGAGAGGGCTTCACCTGTTAGACAGTGGTTATGTACAATGCATTACCTGAATTGAGTTTCTCTCTGAGGTGCTTTTTTTCCATTAACAGTAATCACATATTATGTTTTAAAATAATCAATAATCAGGAACTGAAGTCAGTGGCAAAACTTTCACTCACTGCAGTTGGTGATCTACATTCTTCTCTGATATCTTCTGAACAACAAAAAAATCCCACTATATTCTTGATTCCAAATAAACTATGCTATTATTCCAATTAGATTTCTTATATTCTTATGGTCTTATATCACATCATCAGTATACTAAGCCCTGCCATTTTATGAGTTTTGTACAATAAATTTTTTCATGGTAGAATAAATATTGTTGCTTGGCAATAAATTTTTGTTAAAGCCCTATTACCATTTAATAGAGTAGAAGATACTGTCATAAAAATAAATTAATTTCAAAATGCATTCATAAAACAATACGAAATGTTTTCAAAAAAAAAGAAGATTGGAAGGGGTTTGCCAGCTCATCCTACAGAATCTACCTCTTCTCCACTTCTCCACACCTCATTCTTACTTGGAATTTGAAAAATCCAAAACCTAAGAGCATCTAGAAGGAATTTAACACTGTGAAAAAAGACTATAATCACATCACTGTACAAATCCGTGACTCCTCTATATCTTGAACACTGTGTACAATTCTAGTCTGTGTGAGAAACCCTGCAACAGATTTTAAATGTTCAGAGGACGGTGTCAAAGGTGTCCTATATTTGCCAGAGTTTCCAAATATTACTCTCTTCACATATAAATTCAAATTAGGGATAAAAATTGCTAGTAAGAAAACAGACATTATATTTATGTTTATGAAATTGGAAGAAAATGGGGGATTATGATAGCCAAAGCGTCATACACCTCAGAGTATCATCCAATCAACCTGTTTTTCAGGACTGCCTAACCTGGACACAGTAAATTCATAAAGCATCTTCTTTCACAATCCAGAAATTCTCTAACTGGAATTTATAGTTGTGCTCACATTTTCAGAAGTGCCTTTTCTAGGAAAACAAACATATGTGTCCCAAACACTGTTCCTTCACAATGCTGTTTTGAATGCATTTTCATATAATCTGAATAAAATATGCATCAATCCCACTGAGTGTCCTAGAAAGATAAACATCACATTGTTATATTCATTTCTGCATAACAGTCTTGCAGTTACAGCATTCACCAGGAATTCAAGGCCACCTTCAGTCTTGAGATGATATAAACTTCCCTCCTGGTCACCAGTGACTCAGATTTTGATGTTGTGGGGACTTCACTGCTCTTCATCTAGATTCATAATTCTTGCCTTTCTGGTCCCCATTGACTCAGACTTCAGGAGGAGGGATGGAATGTCTCTACCTCAGAGTATGGAAGAGCTTATGGTTGGATAGTTAGGGTGTTGACCTTAGACATTGCCCTCACACCCCACTCCCTAACCATAGTGGGAAAGTCCTGAACGCAGATATACTACGTCCTCTGGTACATCAAGCTCTAATGTGTAAACCTTCTTCCACACAATTTTTTAACCAGATAATATAACGGTTGAAGAATCATTCTATAAGGAAGTTTGGACCTAAAGTGCAACATAGTTTTTCCTCGTATCATGAAATAAGCATATTGCACCTGAGCTGAGAGCTCCCCTGTAGCCTCACATGCAGGGGGGCTGGAACAATTATACAGGTGGTGAGAAGCCTGGCAGCAGCAGCAGAACCTCTCCCTTGCTATGATATCCAGGATGGACACAAGTACAGATCCCAAGAGATAAATGATGATGAATCTAGATGAAGGAAAAGTGTGAATTAAAGAAGATATGATTCACCTTAACATCTTGTCTAACACCACCCTTCGTTCACTCTGTCATGTTTGGATTTGAAAGCTAGACCTATTGAGGAACTTCCCATTCTGAACATAGGTCCTACCTTTTGTGCAACAGAAGATAAAAGAAAGCAATATACAAGGGTATAATAAAGGCAAATGTAGTGTCAGCACCAAAGCTACCCTTAAGTGTTCCAAGCTTTGAAGCTATTTCTGAAAATGATCAGCAGGTCAGGAAATATTTTCAAAATGTAACATAAATTGGAAGGATGCACTAGACCAGGAGGGGAAAAGTTGACAGACATCAAGCAGCACAGATCAATTTCTCTACCAAACAGGGAGGCCAAGCATACTTTTCAAGTCTATCCCAAAGGTTCTCAGTATTTGTCTTTGCAGATAGCCCTGCACAAAAAGTCTGAGTGCCTGGAATCTAAGGTTTTCTTGGAACACATGAATGTGAGAGGGAAATTAATTCAGGAAGCAAAAACAGACAGAAGCAATTTAGCTGTAACTTGGCTTTACCTGCCTAATGTGTGAGTTTCCATCTCTCTTGCTTTAAGAAAGATTAAACTAAGCAAATATCATATTCCTGAAAAGATTCAGTCACATACTGGCAAGTATTTTAGCTTTCTGTGTTCCTTTCCATGGCTGACAGAGGTACCGAAGTGACTCGGAATACAATATTTAAAGGAAAAATCTCAGTCTGAGGACTTTTATAAATCTCAAACAAAAATTAAATAGGCAACAAGCAGAGGGTAGATGTAATAGTTCCACAAAGGAAACAGAAAGATGAACAGACAATAAAGAAAAAAAAAACCTCAGTAAAAACCATGGCTGTGCAACAACTTGGAGGCAAACATAACAGAAACATGCTTTATGTAGTACATAAATATATAAATAAACTTTATAAGGGATGGCTATTGGGCCTGACCTATTTCTTGCAATAAGAAAGCTTTTACTGAGTTCCATGGCGTAGAATTAGGCCAAAGGCGTGCAAAAGATTCAGTGTTTAATCTAGTAGCAGTAAAGAAGAAACTGGTGTTTTCAATATCATTTAGCTCAGGTTCTCTCAGATATTATCTAGCTGAATGTCTCATGTGGTCAAGCAGGTGCTAACGGCAATGCTAACAGTGCCAAGCACAGATCAACCCGGGAACTAGAGTAGAACAAATACCTGCTTGTTTCAGAAACATGTGGGGAAAGTAGTTGGAAGCATCATTGTTTTCCTAGTTGGCATATGTTTTCCAGCAGAGTCCATTCCAAAAATGCTTGAAGTAATTGGCACCAGAGGGAAAAGAGAAGGGAGGTCAGATTAAGGCTACCCAAATCAGCAGAAAAAAAATCTTCACATTGGTAAGAGAGCAGCGGTACGGCCACTTACAAGCAAAAGGAATGGTTGCTGTTGCCAGAAAAACAGCCAAGGCGGGGTGAAGTGCTTACTCCTTTGAAAAGATCATTCAAGAAGACTGGTAGTCTTGGGGCTACTCTTTTCCCAGTTCAGCAGGACTGTTTCAGGGGTGCAGGGGCAACATCAGAGCAAAACTATGTAGCACTGAATAGCAAGTGAGAAACACTAATGAGACCACATTTAACCACCTCAAACACAGCTCTTGCTTGTTTGCAAAAGGGAAGAAAAGTGAATATAGTGTTAGCTGGGAGTGTGTGGTAGGAGATTTGGCACATGACAATAGAGTAGCAGAGGGAAGTGAGTAGATAAAGTAGTTTAAAGACCATATGCTCTGAGGAACAGGAATAGGTGGATAAGAAAGTGAGACTGCACATTTGTCCATGTGTCGTCGGCACTAGTGCAGTTTCAGTGTATCCCGGTCCTGAAACAGGGATTAATGTCACCCAAAGTGAATAATAGTTCTGTGAATTTATTTAGCTGTTATTAAGAATAAATGAACTACCCAGGATTTTTAGAAAGGTGTAACCTGTAAAAAGTACAGGTTTCTGGAAGAGGGCAAGAGATTGCTTTTAAGCTGATGCATATTTAGATGCGAGTCACACATGAGTTGAATGGATTTTTTTTGCCTATAAAACTAAGTAGTCTATCCACAGACAGTAGAAGAGAAACGTACTAAAGAATGAAGTCATTTATTGTGCGAACAAGTATACAGGTGCTGACTGAATCATTTCATGTTGTTGAACATACATAAAGCTGAATTTCAAGATCCATGAGAAAGGTGTTTCACATCAGAAAATCCTCAAAAGATTGGAGATAAAGCTCTGGAAAAACCAAGGAAAAGCTGAGAGAGAAAGAAGTCAGAGGCCAGTGACAAGGTGAAAACAAAAGACCTTCAGGGGTTTGAAAAAAATTGCTAAGAAGATTACTGAAATGTATTTTTCACATTTGCTGTCTTTACACCTGTGAACGTCTATGTTTCTGGTCTTTGTGTATGGGCCTGATCCAAGGCTCACTGAAGACAACCTGGAAAATCCCAGTCACTCCAATGAGACTTGGAAAATGATCTTTTGGTAGATAACAAGCACTATCAATAATCATGCAATAAGTATTTGTAACAGTCTCTTAGAAAAACTTGGTCTGATTTTTCACACCTGGAAGAAAGCGTGATTTGCTGAGCTGTAACATTTCAGAGCTCTATCCACGCTTCCATTTTTTGCTTTCCACTTGTAATGGGGAGAGCTCAGAGAAGGCAGCCTCTGCTTCACTCAGCTGTGAAAGAAACCTACCCGATGCATTTCCTGAGGATTTTCCCTTTTCTTTTCATGATTATATTTACCAAAACCCCTATACCCAACTCTCAGTTGTCTGTGGGTGGATAAGCTAGGCTGTAGTTTAATTTTGCTCCATGGGCTGATAACCTAAGCTGGTTCTGCGTGAGCCAGCTCATGTCCTGGAGTGGTATATCCTTATGCTTCTGCTCTGTGTGGATTTGCCATTTTGGCTAGTGTTAGCTCAGGACAGTCTGTGCTCCACTGCCTGCAGCACCCCTGACACTTCTTGTTTCTCTCCACTACCTTTCCGTTGTAACTTCTTATCAATGAATTTCCAGAAGGTTTAAAAATCCAGTGGTATGGCTTTATCTAGGCTAGCTCACCCATCTTTTCCCTGACTACTGTTTTCTAAAAAGCTGCTTCTTTTGGATGATTTAGGCCCCTGTTTCTGCAGAGCCTTCTACGAACTTCTCATGAGGCTGTAAAAAGTATGAATTTCAAAGAACAAAAAGTAAGAATAAAAACCACTCTGTATTCTAAAAAGTGAGCCCCATGTGCATATCAAGACATTTATTGCAATAAATCAGGCATCTCTTTCGCTAGACAACTATATGAGAGATAGGCAAGGGATCCAAGTACCATGGGCTGCATTTGGGTTTGTAAGAAGGAACCTAGTCAAACTGTACCAATGGGAGAGACTGGCAGGCAGCTCCACAGAAAAAATGGATTAGTGGTATTTCTAAAAACAGTTAATAGTGGTCCTAAATGTTTTGATTCAGCTTGTTTTTCATATCTTCTTATGCAACAGCTCCCAGAGACAAGTAACTCTTGTTAACCTTTTTCAGATTTCTAGTCCACCAGATTCTAAGTAAAATCTTCATGATGTGACAACAATAAAACAGAAAAAGTAAAAAAAAACACACAAAAACAACTCAAAGAAAGGAACACCAAAAAACTTTACATTAAGATCTCCTTATTTGCAATTCAGTTGTCTATGTTTTAGAGGACTGTTCATGGTATAGACAGCTGACGTTAGCAGCACCAAAAAAGGCAAAGTACAAGAAAAAGTCAAAGATAGATTCCGTTTGAACTTATTGAGTTGTGAAATGTACAGTTTAACCTTTAAAATTTTCTCCACTATTTTCCTCCTTTACCTGATAAAGAGATGGGAAGACAGGGAAAATTTTCTAAAAAGTGTTAGACTGCATGGAATTGTTTTAAATTCATGCACAAATGGAGACTTTCCCAATCAACCTTATTTCTCTTTTTAAATTTTTTACTGTTCATTTAAAAATGCATATCCTCAACCTTACTTTCATAATGATTTTATTTGTCATAATGGTTCATGTCTAATTTCCTAAAAAGGTTTGAGTAGTTCTCTGTGATTTTAAAATATGCATTTTCACCCAGAGAGATTTATGCTTGAAAAAGCTAAGCAAGAGGTGATCTGGGTAAATGGAACACTGCATTGGGAACTTCAAATTCTTTCTTTGAACTCAGTTAAGAAGTGCTCAGAATAAACTAGAATTACTGACACAACTTGCCTGTCTTCCCATCCAGTCCAGAGCCAAATCCAATTAGTGCTAGTTAGCAACGTCTTCCTGATATGAGAAGAT
This sequence comes from Anarhynchus alexandrinus, assembly GCA_008711295.1. Lineage (NCBI taxonomy): Eukaryota > Metazoa > Chordata > Aves > Charadriiformes > Charadriidae > Anarhynchus > Anarhynchus alexandrinus. Next base: position 3,365,509 of record VUYV01000024.1, read on the forward strand.
GGGTGTAATGTGAAAAATCAAAGCAAATGCACACGTAGAAATCATTTATATCACTTGGTGCAAGTTATCTCACCAGCTGGGGCAATCCAAATGCAGTTGCTCAGGATAAATTCTACATCCCGTTCCCATTCCTCAAGGTAGGTTTTAGCAAGTAATTGAAGATGAAAAGGGTTCTCTGAGACAACGAAGGGTTTTCAGTGTTTCCAAGATGGAAGATGGGGAAAACAGCAGAAATCTGGCATTTCTGTTCATACCCTTAAATCTCTTAGAGGCTCTCCTGCTCCCTCCACTCAAGAGGAAGAAATCTTTTATGGCTGTTTTGCTGTCAATCACATACATGTAATACCCCTGTTCCTGTATAGGGAACTTACAGTTTTAAAGGCACAAAAGTGTAACACAACTCTGGGCCACTGAGATCTTGCCTGGAACAAACTCCAAATAAATGTGTCCAAGGCAGTAATGACTTGGAGAAATGTTTCTATGGGCTGTATACAAGCCATTAGACTAGGATCATTTTGCTATAAAAATCTATGAAGCTACAAAGGTATATTCAAGGAGGTAAACAGTTTCCAGTAAATCCACAGAGGTTCAGTAGGGAATTGCATATACATATTTAGTAATCTCAAAAGGTGCAGTCTTAAGAAGGAAGAAATACTTTTGTATCCCTGAGCTTATAACTCAATCTATTGCAGATATCCTTAGAAATCCAACCACGGGGCCCAGCAGATCGGGTCACTGTAGAGGATATTCACTTTAGATAGAAAAAAACATTTTGGGAAAATCTAAAACCATTTTTTTTTCTTTATTACGTATTTTATCACCTAGTTTTATTTAAGCAGGTTACAAGTAATGATGAGTGAAGTAAGTTAACATAGTAATATGAGAATCTTACCATTAATGTGTCTCCTTTATATGAGTACAATGTCTCCTTTATAACAGGGCAGTGTTTTGGTCTGTGAGGCTTTCTTATTCCTGTAGAACTGTCAAAAGAATTCAGCTCCCATTTAGGCACCTAAATGAAGCAGTTCTGGTCTCAAGAGCATGCGTTCAAGAGATCCATTCTTCTCAGTGGGACATGTGGAGAGTTGAATACTTAAGAATATCTCTCTGGTTCATTTATATATTTAAATGGAAATGAACTTTTCGGACAATCCGTCTTCTCATATTGGTATCAAACCAGGAGTTGCTGAGTTCCTGATTGCTTTTGACAATCTGTCTTTTAAACTGTAATAGCAAAGACTATTCAATGTTATTGCACACACACAAAAATAACTGGTAAAGTTTTTAACATGATTTAGACAAGAACTAGGTATTCAAACAGTATTTCCATATTTAAAATTCATAAATAGCACGCTTATCACTTTCATTTGGGTTTAGCCCACCTGCGAGTTCTGATTGGTTCTAACAAAAATTATTCCTATTAGATATTGCAACAAAAGCACTAGTACTTCTTTTCCCCTAAAATGAATGTAGACCAGTCTGTCTTTTACTGGATAGTGGGTGCTAATATGACTGAACAGATATGAAAGGATTGAATTTTCTGAGACAGAGGATATATTTCTGTAAAATACAGTGATTTTCTACATCAGAAATATGGGTTACAGAGTTTGAAGTGTTTTTTCATCCATTAAACTTCATGAATTTCAAGAAAATGCACCTTTCCAGATTGGTACCTTGTGAAGACTGGGAAACTTTCTCAAAAATTGGAAGTCCATTCCAAAACAATCAATTGCTAATAGTAATAACATATGCCAAAAAGACCAAGCTCAGCTATGCTCTACTTAGCTCAGGGCAAGCACTTGACCCTCTGTTTCCCAGTTCCTAGGGGATGTTTCTAATCAGCTGGCTGCAGAAAGCATCACTAAATGAGTCATTCTCTCCACTCCTTCCTTTCCCTCTCTCCCTGCTTCAATTTTAGAGAACTTCTGAATAAAAGTTTCACCAATTCAGTCTTCATATCAAGTCTGTGGCTGTGCTTACCAGCTTACACTCAATAAGAGACAGCGGTGTTTGTAGAGCACAGCAGCTTTGCGTTAACTCTGAGTTCAGTGGTAGAAGGTGAGATGTTACTTTTACTACTTTCTGCGTTTGGGCACTTCTGAATGGAAAGAGTTCTTATACTCTCAAAGACCACAACACTACACAGTATTTTGGAATGCCACTGAGAGCCACTTGGAAAGTTGAAAATGTGCAGAATACAGGTGTTTGTCCCTTTTAGACAGTTACCTCAGAGACAGTTCAACTTGTTCTTTCTATGCTCAGTATCTACCCATATTAAAAGAATGCAAACTTTTTTTTCTTTCATACCATTAGCTTATACACAACAAAAGAACCTGAGGACATTAAACTGGTCTATTCCGGTAAGGCTCCTCAAATATACCACCTTGATCTATAATACTATCAATATTTAAAAACCCCATCAAAAGCACTTAAAATTTCACTTTGTCAGTAGCATATGGATAAATGTTTTTGCTGTGGCTTAATGATTAAAAACTTTCTGGATTTGGATTTAGATTTTTAATACCATTAATTTTTTATGAATGATTGATTTTAATGGACACTGCTTCAAATTGCTTCTTTTAGTACTGAATGAGGTTGTCCTCTTCTATCAGACATTCACAGCTCAATAATGTCATAATAACCTGTCGACAGCAAAGAGCATGAGTATCTGCAAGAAGCAGTAAACAAGAGTGAACGGCTTCTACTTCTGAGTTCTGGGAATTTTCTATTACATTTGGATACAACACTCCAGTGAATTAGTCTTGCTAGCCTCAATTTATTGAGAATGTAGAAAGCAGGTTTAAAAATGCTTAATATAATTTTCTCCTTTTTGTTTTTCTTACAATATGCACCTCAAATCTCATCTAAGGACATTAAAAGGTATTAACGCTATTGTGGAAATATATGCGGGAGTTTCAAAGTTGTTTTGGTAAAAAAGGGACCAAATAGCACCAAGTGGGATTTTAATAAGCAATAAGGTAAGTTAGAAATATAATTCCCATTGAAATTGTGCATTTAGTGAGCTGGACAATTACTAATTCAGACATTTAAAGTCAAAACACAGAGCACAAGTTATATCTTTAAGTCCTGGAAGATTTGGTGGTAATGGTGAATAATCAGCAAATATTAACTCACAGCATGATGTTTGGCCTAAAGAACAAGAGAAAGGGACATGTACTGAATAAGAATAAAGGGGTTATACTACATTAACACTTCTGTTGGCTTGGCCAATATGGGCATACCTTGATCATTTCTAACATCCACAATTCAAGATGAATGTTGAAGAATGGTCAAGTTTTAGTAAAGTACCATGAGAAGATTTGAAAACATATCATGCAGTAAAAGTCTCATGGAAATCAGTTTATTTAACCTACCAAAAAAGATAATGACTAACAACCACCATTTGTAAGCATGCATGTGGGGAATAAAATGACATTGAAAGGCTTCCCAGTTTATCAGTAGAACTATATATGTCTGGAAATGTAAGCTAAACAAATTCAGACCTATCAAACACACTTGTTTAATAGTGAAGGTAATTAACCTGGAACAGTCTTGCCTAGATTGGTGATATGGTCTTCCACAGTCAGACTTTCTACATTGTGTTCTGATGTGTCAAGGTATATTGTACCAGCAGGAATCAAATCAGAAAATTCTGCAGTCTGTTTTACAGAGCAGGGGAAACTGGATTTCAACAGTTCATTCTGGATTTGTAATGTTAAAAAAAAATATTTGCCAAAACAGAACCTTTTTTCCCCCCTGTATCCATCTGTATTATAGCATCATTAATGAATAGGTCATTTTTCAAAGTGAGACACATGAATTCCAGGCCATTCATTACCCAAGGGATTTAAATTCACAATTCTCTTTCTCCTAGAAAATCTGAATAAAGAAAATAGTGAATACTTTTACTAAAGCTTTGCCATAGAGTGAATTGAATCTTAACCTGCATCGAACCAAGGGACTATAAACCAGACCATGGCTCAACAGGGCAGTGCCTTGGACTCTGACCCGAAGGTGGGAATTTAGTGCTCTTCTCCTTACTTGCAGGTCTGGGTATGTGTATCATGATAAACAATGATTGTTTAAAGTAAATATTTGTGAATGTAGGAAATCGATTTCTGGGGTGCTCCCTCTCCTTTTCTTCTTTCTGCCTCTGAATGTCCTAGTTGTTAAATTACAGAATGCTTCTCCCAGAAACATCTGAAATATAAGCAGCTGGGAGAAGTCTCAAGATCACTAGCCCTTGTTCTCATGGGAGACTCCAACTTACCAGATGTCTGCTGGAAATACAATACAACAGAGACAAAATAGTCTAGGAGGTTCCTGGAGCGTGTGGGAGACAACTTCCTGACACAGCTGGTGCAGGAACCAACTAGGGAAGGTGCCCTACTGGACCTGTTGTTTGTGAACAGGGAACAACTTGTGAGTGACGTGATGGTTGAAGACCATCTTGGGCACAGCGACCATGATTGATAAGAGTTTTCGATTTTCGGAGAAGTAGGGAGGGGGGTCAACAGAACTGCCACCTTGGACTTCCAGAGGGCAGACTATGTCCTGTTTAGGGGCCTGGTCGATGGAGTCCCTTGGGAGGCAGTCCTGAATGGCAACGGAATCCAGGAAGGCTGAACATCTTCAAGAAGGAAATCCTAAAGGTGCGGGCTGTCCCCATGTGCCAAAAGATGAGCCAGCAGGGAAGAAGACCAGCCTGTCTGAACAGAGAGCTTCGGCTGGAACTCAGGGGAAAAAAAAGAGTTTACGACCTCTGAAAAAAAGGGGCGGGCAATTCAGGAGGACTACAAGGAGGTCATGACGTTATGCAGGGAGAAAATTAGAAGGGCCAAAGCCCAACTGGAACTCAATCTGGCTGCTGCTGTAACAGACAATAAAAAAATGTTTCTATAAATACATTAGCAACAAAAGGAGGGCTAAGGAGAATCTCCATCTCCTTTATTGGATGCAGAGGGGAAGCACAGTGACAAAGGGTCAGGAAAAGGCTGAGGTACTTAATGCCGCCTTTGCCTCAGTCTTTAATAGTAAGACCAGTTGTTCTCCAGATACCCAGCCCCCTGAGCCAGAAGACAGGAACAGGGAGCAGAATGAAGCCCCCACAATCCAAGGGGAAATAGTGAGTGACCTGCTACACCACTTAGACACACACAAGCCCATGAGGCTGGATGGGATCCACCCAAGGATACTGAGGGAGCTGGCAGAAGTGCTCCTCAAGCCACTTTCCATCATTTATCAGCAGTCCTGGCTAACTGAGGAGGTCCCAGTTGACTGGAGGTTAACAAATGTGATGCCCATCTACAAGAAGGGACGGAAGGAGGACCTGAGGAACTACAGGCCTGTCAGTCTGACCTTGGTGCTGAGGAAGGTTGTAGACCAGATCATCTTGAGTGCCACCAAGTGGCACACACAGGACAACCAGGTCATCAGGCCCAGCCAGCATGAGTTTATGAAAGGCAGGTCCTACTTGACAAACCTGATCTTCTATGACAAAGTGACCCACTTAGTGGATGAAGGAAAGGTTGTGGATGTTTGTCTATCTAGACTTCAGTAAAGCCTTCGGCACCATTTCCCACAGCATTCTCCTGGAGAAACCGGATGCTCATGGCTTGGACAGGTGTATTCTTTGCTGGGTAAAAGACTATCTGGATGGCCAGGCCCAAAGGGTGGTGGTGAATGGAGTTAAATCTAGTTGGCAGCTGGTCACAAGTGGTGTTCCCCAGAGCTCAGTACTGGGATCGGTTCTCTTTAATAGCTTTATCAGTGATTTGGACAAGGGGATTGAGTGCACCATTAGTAAGTTTGCAGATGACACCAGGTTGGGAGGGAGCGTTGATCTGCTTGAAGGAAGGAATGTTCTACAGCAGGATCTGGACAGGCTGGATTGATAAGCGGAGACCAATTATATGAGGTTCAACAAGGCCAAGTGCCAGGCCCTGCACTTGGGTCACAACACCCCATGCAGTGCTACAGGCTTGGGGAAGAGTGGCTGGAAAGCTGCCTCATGGAAAGGGACCTGAGGGTGTTGGTCAACTGCTGGCGGTGTGCCCAGGTGGCCAAGAAGGCCAATAGCACCCTGGCTTGTATGAGAAATAGTGTGGCCAGCACAACTAGGGGAGAGATCATCCCCCTCTACTCGGCACTGGTAAGGCCACAACTTTTTGGGTCCCCTCACTACAAGAAAGGTGTTGGAGCATGTCCAAAGAAAAACAACAAAGATGTTGAAGGGTCTAGAGCACAAGTCTTATAAGGAGCAGCTGAGGGAACTGGGATTGTTTAGTCTGGAGAAAAAGGAGGCTCAGGAGAGACCTTATCGCTCCCTACAACTACCTGAAAGGAGGTTGTAGTGAGGTGGGTGTTGGTCTCTTTTCCCAGGTAACAAGTGATAGGATGAGAGGAAACAGCCTCAAGTTGCATCATGGGAGTTTTAGATTGGATATTAGGAAAAATTTGTTCACCAAAAGGGTTGTCAAGCATTGGAACAGGCTGCCCAGGGAAGTGGTTGAGTCACCATCCCTGGAGGTATTTAAAAGATTTGTAGCTGTGGCATTTCGGGACATGGTTTAGTGCTGGACTTGGCAGTGTTAGGTTTACAGATGGACTTGATGATCTTAAAGGTCTTTTCCAACCTAAATGATTCTATGATTCTATGATCTCACAAGCAATCAGTTTTAAATTTTTCTACACTATGGCACAGTTTCAGGATGAAGATGTTCCCCTAGGAAATGACAGACCTGGGTTTGACTCCACTCTGGACTTTAGGTAACAGAGCCAGATATCCCTCCTCTATAAAGTACTCTAACCAATAGGCCATTAGCAGAAAACACTGCCTCCTTTGCCTCTTTATTGGAATGGAAACCTCTTTGGTCAGTTTCTTTCTTGCTGAGCGCAGTGGTACCCACCTGCATGAAGTGTGGTCATTCTGACAGCTATGTTACATTCAAGAGTTTAGGACTTCTTTCTGCATGATGTTGGAAGTTAGGAAGACGCCAGGCATCAAGCTGTCCATACTCTTCTGGAGACTCCTGTAATCAGGCCTCTAAGTAAGTCTCGTATCAAAGGGAGGGAATTATCTGAATCCAGTCATCTCCAGTGTGATAAAGCCCATCAAGCACAGGCTTTCTGAATTTATTTCTTAGCCTAAGCCATCTAACTTTCACTTAAATCCTACTTTAAAAGCCCAAGTGGTATTTATACATCCAAGTGTATGTTCACCCATATTGCTCAATTTCAGAAGCAGCTCATGTATGTAATAAATGAGGTTATAGAGCCATTAAAGTACAGAAAGTTAATTAGGAAATTTGTGTGATGGAAATAACAGTCTGCCAAAGTATGAAGAAAGAGACAGTGATGAAATCAGGTTCACTTCAGGCTTCAACATTTGGTGCTCATAGTGTCCTTTGTCACTTATTTTTTTCAGCTTAAGCATAGATGTTCTGCTTTCAAAATGTCAAGAAACTTCTGGAACTTTGTTATCATAGATATACTGGTCCCTTGTTATCTGATTCAAATTAATATTTATGAAATATTCAAGCTTGAAATTTGCCTTATATGATGACTTTGTATGCAAATGTTGTACCTGTATAAGCCGTTCTAAATTCCAAGTAGGGACTGGGACAAGAAAAGACATTCACATGCTGTCTAATTTAAGGAGCCCCTTCATAACCACCTGGGATGAATTTGATTTTAATTCCATATTTAAAATTGTAAGAACAGTAATACACTAAGGATAACATAGCAAATACTTACATAAAAAATTGTAATTATTTCTGATAATCTTGTCATTCCTTCCTGCAGAGAAAAGTCTCACTATATATATCCTAGGCAATAGAAGTTGCACAATCTCAAAGAGAAGTGTATACAATTACGGAAGTTTCAAAATCAAATACCAATAAACCTGTGGGTGTTTATTACAAAGCCTTCAAATCCTTCAAATTCTGCAAAGCATGATCTTATGAAAAACCATTTAAAGGTGGCAACTTGAAAGATATGCAACATAGAAAAAATTTACATTGTGCTTACTTCTATGAACCTGTGAAGCTGAAAGGGTTTTTGCAGACTCATTTTTGAAAAAATACTTTTCAGAACTTTTTCTGTCAACTTTTCAGAACTTGCTAGAAATCAGATAGATGCAAGAAAACCCAAAACTACCAGATGAAAGAGGAAAATAAGATATATTATTTCAGTGATCTTAGCTAACTCTAGTGCCAGCTAATGTTGCCCGATGAGTTTACCCCTTATTTTATGGATGAAATACTATCTTTTTGATTCTTTAAGTATTTCACTGGTCTCCTTTGATCAATAAAGATGTGAACAATTTTGACACTTATGAATGATTGAGGAGATATGATAAAGGTCATATAGATGTAGCTTAATAATGTATATTTAAAAAAAAAAGATAATTTTTTTTTGGGGGGAAACATATGTCATTTGAAGAGATTGTTCCTAACTGGCAAAAGAAAAATAAAATTCAGATAAAACTGAACGATGTTGTACAGGGCTTTTAGTCTGATGAAGGATTCACTCAGATTTTCCTGTTTCAGAAAATTTCATAAAATTCCGCTGTGTTTCATTAAGTTCAAATGCACCCTACTGGGGAAGGCATAATGCATGCTATGCTTAGTCTAAATTTCTGTGCATGCCAATGTTAGGTGCTGGACACCTTCAAACAGAATGGATTATGGCAGACTCCTCCTTGCTCTTCCCTAGCTTTTCACAAAACTTGTAGGAAATAATTATCTTGGAAACCTCTTCTCCTCTTTGAAATCTGTCAAAATTGTGCAAATGATTAAAAACTTTTTCTAAGGGCACTAACACATAAAGATTAACCTATAACTGTATACGTACTTGCATAACTACTTACATAAGTGCATAAATAAGTCTCTTCTCCTTATGAAAAGTAAGTCTCATTCTCCTTATGAAAATGAGCTAAACAAATAAGCAAATACACACTTGCTAGCATGGTTGTAAAAAGGAGTTGGTCTGTTTACAAACCGCAGTGTGAATTATGTATGAGGTAGGAAACTAGAAAGACAATGTAGTCTGAGCTCTGTATTAAAGGGCTGTATTTAGTTCTGACAACATCAATGGAGTTTTGGCCATTTCCTCCAGAAAATCTAATCTACTGACAGATAATGGAAAGTCTTCTTTCGCCAAAGCGATAGGGACTAGCGTATTTAGGGAAGCTCTGTTTCCCATGCTGCATGTACGATGAGATTAGCAGCCAGCTCTGATGCCTTTGTGACAGCTCACATTCTTTTCTGTAAGAGGTTTGCTTTCCTCTAACTGTATCATATTATTTCCTTTGTATCCCCCAGTAGTGACTGCTAAAAGCTGAAATTCTAGTGGTTAAGTGTGGCTGGAAATAGTAGTGAACAACAGTCAAAGATTATTTTTACAGTACCTGGAGACCCAAAATAGCCAAAGATAAGGAATTAATTTTTTTCAGCTTTGCAGTTATCAAATAACTATTTTATGGAAGCTAATTTAAAGTGATATAGTCTTTTTTATGTAGCTGTTAGGTAGAAAGACTGGTGGCATTCCCAAAACAGGCAGGGAGGCTCTGCTGAACAGAAGTGTAGCAGCGGAGGACAGATTCAAAGAACAAATGTGAAATTCATGAAACAGACCTGAGATTTATATAAATGTATGTGTTAAGATTCAGATCACAATTGAAAGCAGAACAATTAATATATGTGCTTCGAGTGAGTTCCAGCATTCTTTTTTTCCATAAGCAATTGTTGAAAAAAGCACAATATTGATGAGCCTGGAGCATTATAGCACACACAGACTGTACCTGTACTGCTGGTTTTATAAAAATTTTCTGCCATTAACATTTCCCCTTTGCTGAAGCTCTCAGGATTTTGGTACTAAAGGTCTTGATCCTGCTGTAAAATGTATGCATATAGCTGCTAAACTTAGCCTTCCAAATCTGCTCAAGGCCTCTGGGTTTCCCTTAGTGAAAAGTAATTATTATATCCCTGCCAGGATTTTTTGGTCTTCAAATATTTCAATTATGCAAGTCTTAGTCTTGTTCTAGATATTTTTCACCCAGCTGGGAAATAGATATTTTTGTAACACTGTCCTTTCTTTCTTTTCCTGTAGAGGTTCAGATAAAACCTTCCTAGAAATAGCTTCTGATATCATAAAAAAAAAAAAAGAAATCAACTCTTGATATCCATATGTATGTTTATAATTGATAAATTTAAATATATGTAAACAATAACCACTCTTCCAGAGCTTATTGCTTAAACCCAGCTAATTAAAAACAAAACTCAAGCTGATTAAGATGACTGTAATTTGTCACAGTAGTACCAGGTTGGTAGATAGTTTTACTTGTGAAACTGTCTCTGATCTCGAACGTGCAAGTTGCAAGCAACTTCTGATAAAAATTTGTTTTATAGAATTACCTTACCTGAGAGTTATCTAGCAATATTCCTTACGGTAAAGACCAGGAGGATCCCATGAAATGTTCTTCAGTGTTGGTCCCAGGCTGTTGCTGAAGGGACACTCACAGATGTTAGAGCCCCAACTCTTTTCTCAGCGTTTTTAGGGATGTTTTTTCCAAAGCCAACTTTTAGGCTCCTGGTTCATCAAGTTCCTAATCTCTCTACAGAATAATACATATTCAGTACTTGCCACTTAAGCTACAAGAAATTCATTTGTTTACACCCTTCCTTGCTGCCTCTCAGGTTTGTAGGAATCCGGCCTCTCCTTCCTGAGCACTATTTGCTTAAATCTAGATTAAATTTGCAGAACAATTGGTAAAGTTCAGGTTGCAAATCTAGAAACTTTCTCACAATCTGCTAAACTGTACCTACACCCAGGCAGCAGACGAAAGGTCTTACAGGAAGCAGGTTGCCCTCCTCATGTGCTAATTTCCACAGGTCATAGGGAATTCTGCCTGTTGACTCCCAAGAGGAAGGCTTTGTAATAAAAACTTGTAAGGAATCCTGCAGGCAAATATGCTCTGATGGGTTTTTCTTTTTAGTCATCCTTTTTTAAAAAATGAAGTCACATCGAACAGGGCATGCCTCCACAGCTCTGTCAGACGAAAGTGTATTTCTGACGCAACACTGAGAGCTGCTGTCTGTATTCTTGCTGCCAATAATATTTTAAAACATGATGGAGTAGCTATCAGAACCTCTGTCTTTGCAGATAAGAATAGATGAGTGGGGGCTTGCTCCTCTATTGTTCTTATCTGATCCAAGAATTGTGCTGGCATCTTTGAAAAGATAGAAGAGATTTTTTCTGAACAGAAGCTAATTAATTTTTCCAATAAGCAAACAAATTTTGCTGTCATTCTGTATGTAATTTGGAGTTTTAAATAAAAAAAAAATATATTTTTACTTGTTTGGAAAGTTCTTTTTTGCTTGTTTGCTTTTAAACTTTTCAGATTTATGAGGGAAGATTCCCAACTTAGTCTCTAGAGGAAAGATAGGCATTATAATTTTTTTATTACTGTAAGTTAGCACAAAACAGCTCTGCTCTGGGAATAAACAGGGTCTGTGTTCAGCTCAGCTGACAATATAAGGACTGCATCGGTTTTGTAGGTGACGCAGGCAGAGAGATGTTAGTCTAATTAATCCTGTAACAGCAAAGGTGTAAGCTTCACAATTAGCCGCTAGGTGATTATGCAGCAAAAGCTAAATGCCATGGGAACTTTACTAACACAAAGTGAGATGTCAAGGGACTGTATGCTCTGTTAAATCCAACAGCAGCTGAGCAGGATTTTGTGAATGAATGTGACGAGTGAGTGTCAGAATGAGGCACCTAAAAAGTGCCTGAGTCCTGCTTATAACCCTGGCCCAAAGCTTCTTCACTTGCTGTTTGATTAGATGTCTTAAGCTTCCCAGTGAAAGCTTCTATTATTGGGTCCTCTTCCTTTCATAGAATCATAAAATCATAGAATGGTTTAGGTTGGAAAGGACCTTGAAGATCATCGAGTTCTAACCCCTCTGCAGTAGGCAGGGACACCTCCCACTAGACCAGATTGCCCAAGGCCCCATCCAGCCTGGCCTTGAACACCTCCAGGGATGGGGCCTCAACAACCTCTCGGGGCAACCTGTTCCAGTGCCTTTCAAACCTTAAAGATCCAAAACCCAAATGCAGACACTGACACCATGGAGGTGTTGAGGAGTAGAGGGGAGGAAGGAGGGGTGTTTTCCTTCCAGAACCACGTGCAGTAATTTGCTTTTCTGCTGCTAATTGCACGAAGGAGAAAGTCTTTCCAGATCTGCTTTAGCATGAAGATCGTCTGTGCTTGTCTGTTCTGGAGAAGGAGGGTGCTCTTTTCAGGAAGGTTTTGGTGGGAGTAACTAATGGAGCACCTTTTGTTGCACTAGGAGCTTCCATCACTCTGAAGCTTGTACTTTCAAAAGAGACAACACTTTCTCAATGAACAAAGATACAGTGGTGCTGGGGTGAGCTTCTCCACCTCAGGAAGGCATAGGTGGTCACATACTGAGAAGACCATCCAAATGTTTTTTAAGTTTCTCTAACTCAAATCTACTCAGTCAAAGAAAATCCATGTTTGAAGTTTCACACTATTTTAACCGTTTAAAATATTTATGTCTCAGTTTAGTGTGAGGTTTTTAGCTCTCAGAAAAGTTTGAATTAAATCCATCTGATTCATTGTGTGCCTGTGCGTGAGAGGGATATTGAGAAAGAACCCAAGTAATTTTAACTTGTGGTTTCATTTTTTAATGCACTCATCTGAGAAAAAAAAAAAAAAAAAAAAGAAAAAAGTGTATTTACACCACATGTTGTGGGTAGTATTGAAAAAAACAGATTCTGACAAAAAAAATTCTTAAATGTTCTAGAAGTTTTCTCATTCCCACTTCCTGAAAAAATGAAAAAGTAAATTCAGCTTGCACAGTCATTCTCATGCTTCCCCATGATGGGCAAGGATTTTCTGATTTTCTAGATTTCTGAGGTTGTGGCTATGCAGCTAAGGCAGACAGTGACCTGTTCAGGCACTGAAACTTGATTGCCTACACCATTTAGTTACTAGAAAGGTACCTGGTGTCTGGACCTCTTGCTTGGCCCTATGGCAGCACTTACAAACCACTTACAGTTGGTAGGAGCTGGGGAGCACTCCTAGTGGGACAGCCCTGCATGCAGCCATCCTGTTTTGGAGGCAGAGTATAGAAGTGGCCAGACCACCCTTTTTGGCCCAACTAGCTACCACTGCATTTTGCAGAATCATGGAATCACGGAATTTTCAGAGTTGGAAGGGACCTCTAGAGATCATCTAGTCCAACTCCCCTGCCAAAGCAGGATTGCCAGAGCACGTTACTCAGGACTGCATCCAGGCGAGTCTTGAAAATCTCCAGAGAAGAGGACTCCACAACCTCCCTGGGCAGCCTGTTCCACTGCTCTGGCACCCTAACTGTAAAGAAGTTTTTCCATGTATTTGAACGGAACTTCCTATGTTCCAACTTGCGCCCATTGCCCCTCATCCTGTCACTGGGAACCACTGAAAAGAGTCTGGCTCCATCCTCCTTCAACCCACCCTTTAGATACTTGTATGCCATAATAAGGTCTCCCCTCAACCTTCTCTTCTCCAGGCTAAAGAGTCCCAGCTCTCTCAGCCTTTCCTCATAAGGGAGATGCTCCAGTCCCTCAACCATCTTAGCTGCCCTACGCTAGACTCTCTCCAGCGTAGAGACAGCGTTCCCTATCCCTCTTGAACTGGGGAGCCCAGAACTGGACACAGTATTCCAGTTGTGGCCTCACTAGTGCAGAGTAGAGGGGGAGAATGACCTCCCTCGACCTACTGGCCACACTCTTCCCTATGCAGCCCAGGATTCCATTGGCCTTTTTGGCAACAAGGGCACATTGCTGGCTCATGGATAATTCACTGTCTACCAGGACCCCCAGATCCTTCTCCTCAGAACTGCTTCCCAGCAGGTCCACCCTTAACCTATACAGGTGCCCAGCATTCTTCTTCCCCAGGTGCAGGACCTTGCACTTGCTCTTGTTGAACCTCATGAGGTTCTTCTCTGCCCAGCTCTCCCGCCTGTCCAGGTCATGCTGGATGGTGGCACAGCCCTCTGAAGTGTCAGCCACCCCTCCCAGTTTGGTATCATCAGCGAACTTGCTGAGGATACACTCTGTCCCCTATTTATATGTGCAGATATGGGCTGAGATTCCAGGTGTCCTTTGTGGCAACTCCTTCATTGCAGTTTGCCTCTTGAGAATTTGTTTGATGTCAAACACTAAAAAGATGTTGTCATTAATCATCAAAAAAGACAGAAGACAAACCCCAACAAGTGCATTACTGGACAGGAAGAAAAATATATCATATGCAACCCTGAGCTATGTAAGAAGTGTAAAGAGATTGATATTTGAGCCAGGGCCACAGTACTTATTATGGAAGGGGTTCTTTGGACCCTTTATGTACATACTGCTTGGGGGGTACATCAAAGAGAATAAGATTGGCATCATCTCTTTTCCTATATCTCAAACATCTACAGGTTTCATGACGCATTGCCCTGATAGATTCCCTGGTGGAAGCTATAGCTGCAATTCCACCTTTATGGGTAAAATTAAGGTCTAAATTCTAAATTAAAAGAAAACTCCTAAGGTTATCAAAAATGGTCTCAAATGGCACGTGGCACCTATGTTTAGGCAACAGAATGGAGTTTCAACTGAAAGATTCATTTCACCTGAATGTATTTGTGTATAAATTTCTTGACTGAGACTGTGGTTAGATAATGACTTTAATCTAAGACAGTGTTTTTCTAAAGCTTTAAAGTGAGCAGTGCCACTTGTGGCTCCCAGAAATGCTTGTACTGGTGGTAAGGTTTTGAAACTACCATGGGATCCTAATCAGGGAATATAACTGGATGAAACCTAACTTTGTCAAAAAAAAAAAATAAAAATCATCCATATCCATATCCAGTTTTATAACAAATCATTTACCAGTTCTCACTCCCATGACACCAAAAATATACGGAAATAAGCAGAGACAATGGAGTAAGGTGGGACCACCTTTTTGACAACAACCTAAATTTATGTTCATTTAAAACAACCGCATAATCATGTCTTTCATGACATGCATAAGCAGTCATCAAGATTCCCTCTGCAATCAAGGGTAAAGAGAAGGCAGTTCCAGAGAGTGATTCATTCCCTTTATTTTAGGAGAGAATGAATCACCCTCTGGAGTTGCCTGTCTTTCTCCACTGATTATGGATGGACAAAGCCTGATTTAGACTACCTACTTTTTGATAACTAGAGAGAGAGCATCATATCCTTGGTAGCCATGAAAATGGACAGAAAGGGACATTTAAAGAATTGATAGTTTAAAAAGAAAGATATTTATGAGTGGCTTATTTACTGATGTTTGACACCAACATTTCCAGAAGTTAATGTTTAAGGTGAAAAGATATTTTGTTTTCTCTTATGATACAAAGGTATTTATTTAGCACTCAACTGGAAAACAAATGAGTCTAAACTGTTTCTCCAGAAGAAACAGTGTATTTTAGCTTGTAGTGTAAATTCTGTACTACAGAACATACAAATTTTGCTGAGTTTTATACCTAAGGATAGGGAATACATCGGGAAAGAAAGAGTAATATGTTTCATAGCAAATGAAAGAACAGTCTCTAAAATGGGAAAATGAGTTAAATTCTAGACTAGATAGGATTGAGGTTGCATTGCTTGCATGATTTGCCCAGGATTTAATGTATTGTTATGTCACAAAATGCTAATCACTATTATCAATCACAAGGTCAATCACAAACCTCATTAAAAATGACAAGCATGGGATTTACAATTCATTTAGGCAAGGTGGAGAAGAAATTAAAAATGTTTTGCTTGGGAGCAGCTGAGGCAGTGCAGGCCAATACCTCCTTGGTCTCTTAACCCATGATGGGCTCTACGGGCAACGATGGTGGTAAACACAAAGGCTAGAGAACTGACTGATTAGCCGTAGCAACACAGTATCTCATGATACAGAAAGCTACAATTTAATGCCTTAAAACAAGGCATACTTCATATGCTGGTTGTCAGCTGGAGACTCCTGAACAGGAAATAGATCTCCAGCATTTTTTCCAAGGTCTTGGCTATTCTAGTACTTTTTTTTTTTTTTTTTTTCACAGCTATGGGCTGATCTCAGGTCTCTACAGATTTTGTATCTTATATATCTGCTTGTATGTCTTTTGCTTGGAAGGACAGGACAGCTGCCAGCTTATTGCATTGGACCTGGTCTCCACTGGGACTCATAAGCTACATCTGTGCCTGTAAATAAAACTGCTCAGACTCTGCTTTTTGACACAGGTGACATCCAGCCAGTGAGCTCTCCAAGCAGCATCTGAACTACGAGTTAGGAATGGTGCCTGTTCCCTACCATCCCATAACTCAGCACAAGGTGTCTGCTGCCTAAAATGCAAATTGGCCTAAGCCAGAACTATGCCAGAGCCTGTGCTGGACAAGGGCTCATGCCCACTATCTGAGCCCTCAGAATACCAATAAACTAGTAACTCATTTACTAATATAAGGTTAGGGATCACGTACCTTCCAGTATGAACATCTGCTGGCTGTCCCGTTTATGTTCACTGTGCTTTTGCCCATCTCTTCCTTGGATTACCATCTCCACAAGTTGCAGTGTGGAAATCAGTTTTTCATTTCTGGATGGCTCCACTTTTAGCTTATAGCTGGCCACCGTAGGCCATTGATAACTCTCAGTACATGAGACTCCCATGTGTGATCTGCCAGAGACAGAATAGTAGTCTGAAAACCCAGAGGCAGTAAGAAGGGGCTAAAAGCAACCATGTGAACACTTGGGAGTGAGATGGAAGGAAGAGATGGGGTGACATTGAAGGAAAACATGGGGTGAGATGGAAGGAAGATGTTACTGGACTGTGGGCAAAGAAACACACTGTACTTTGCCCCCAGAGTTTGGAGGAAAGAACATTAATATCCATTCCAGAAGGGAAATGATGGCCACAAAATATGTGACTCGTGTCACCCTTTTTCCCTGCTAATGGGAACAAACCAAAAAGGGCCAAAAGATTTCCTGATTGCTAGAACTGAAGGACCAATGCTGCCATTCAGAAACCTTGGAGCTCTTTTAATAAAATAGTCAGTGCTACTCCATGTAGGTAAGTGTTTGAGAGCAGTTTTGACCAACAGCTAGTCACAAACTTCTGGACTATATTTATATATGCTTGTCCTTTTTGTGTGAGACTGAAATATGGTAGGGCCTCTCTTGTTAATATGGTTATAAAAAGCCTGCAGTTGTTATATCAGCAGCATCGAAACTGGAGCCCTATATGAGAAGAGTAAAACAGTAAATATTTACTCAGAGGGTTCAAAATACCAAAATTATCAGCAAATAGGTGCAATGTTGCTAAAATTGCTTGTTTTGTCCTTGAAATACAAACAAGGACATAAGGTGGTTTGAAGCATTGCTTTTCCTCTAATAGAAACAAGTGTATTACAATGCACATTTTTCCATAGATATTTCAAGAGTACTTAAAGAGTATTTAAAGATAAAACTGATTCCAGTATCAACACAAGAATTTTGCAGTTTAATAGAATATTACAAACTAAGGAAATTATAAAGTACATCAGAGACAAAACAGCTCATCTAGTAAAATTGTCGAAGTACTGCACTATATACTTTACCCTTAGTAAAAAATGTTTTTGATAGTTATATCTTTTTCTACTTTCCCAGTAGAGTGTCTTTTATCCCCCTAGGTTGAAAAAGTACATTAATCTTCTTAATATATGGCTTTTGTTCAAATCATTGAAATTTTTACTTATTGAGCAGATAACAGTAACTAATAGTCAACACTATCATTTGTCTTGCAGACAAGCTGAGGATGACAAACTAGTGTCATCTTTCTTAATTACTGGTTTATCAGGGTAGAGTTTAATGCTAAATGACATTTATGGATTAATGCTATGTAATCTGAATATCCTGATGGAAATGACTTCAGAAAACAGACAGGCTGAAAGCAAAGTTCAGGGAAAGTGATATTACCCAGGGACTATCTTGGGCTTTTGAAACACACTCCACAAGCACTAAAATGTAGTTTTTAAAGAGTCTGTAAGTTTCAGTTTACTTGCATCACTCTGTAAAATTTTATCTGGTATGTGATGTTAACTGGGACAAACCCAGCTAAGACACTTCAAAGAACACTCCACACTTATCTTTTCAAGTAGGCTCAACAATCTGACTGCATACTATGATCCATTATGGCAGTACAAGTCACACAATTATGCTCCAGACAACATGTCATGCAGGTTACATCATGCAGCCCAGGACACAGCACAAGAGATAAGGGTTCAGAGAAAAGTCCCAAGCCTCTGTTCCAGCTAAAAGAAACTCTGCAGTCATAAAGCAGAGATTTAAAAAAGTTCCTTGAATGCATACTTTTAAAGATGCATTGTACAGAAGGAGAACTTCCTTTTTAGAATGCATCTCATGTGGCACCCCATTGTATTAATCTTTGCATTACCTTCCAGGGCCAACTGTGACAAGTCTCAAAACGTATTTGTGTCATGAAAGATGTCATTTTATTTCCATTAAGTTGAATTAATCCACCTGTTCTTTCCTGCTGAGATTTATACAAGGTAGTATAAGGAAAAACTCCAGCTACTTTAGACCTGCAGAGCAGAATAGAATGGATTTTGCTGTTACAGAGAGATTGCAATACTGAAAGTATCCCAAAATATTTTATAGTATAAAAGAGATGGACTCATTCCTAGAATGTAAAATCTATTTTAGTTTTCCTATATTCAGTATCTTGGATGTCTATCCTACTTAACATTAGTTTGGAGAACTGAGCTTGGACAAGGATTTACATTTCAAGCAATATCAAGTCTTAAAAGCACAAAATAGCTTTAAGAGCTGTGTTTCAGTCTCACTTTTAGATAACAGTAACATTGCAGATGAGGAACAGAAACATAGCATGAAAAACTGCTACAGTGGTTACACAGTAAATGGGAACATTTTGATGTTGGAATTTGCTTTGCTAAAAAACAAAAAAGTAACCCGGTCAGAAAAATCATAGAATCACAGAATGGTTTGGGTTGGAAGGGATCTTAAAGATCACCTAGTTCCAACCCCCCTGCCATGGGCAGGGACACCTCCCACTAGACCAGGTTGCTGAAAGCCCCATCCAGCCTGGCCTTAAACACCTCCAGGGATGGAGATTCCACAGCTTCCCTGGGCAACCTGTTCCAGTGTCTCACCATCCTCAGAGTGAAAGATTTCTTCCTAATATCTAATCTAAATCTACCCTCTTCCAGTTTAAAACTGTTACCGCTTGTCCTATTGCTATGCTCCCTGATAAAGAGCCCCTCCCCATCTTTCCTGCACACCCCCTTTAAGTACTGGAAATCTGCTATAAGGTCTCCCTGGAGCCTTCTCTTTCCCAGGCTGAACAACCCCAACTCTCTCAGCCTGTCTTCTCTTCTGTACATTTTTCAAACTGCAAAAGCTCATACTCTGTGTTTCTTCCAGAAAAATGTTAGAAGTAATTGCATCATAAATCCCTGATAAGTTATTCCATATGATCTTAGAGTGTGGTTCAAATGAAATTATTAATACAAATCTTATTTTTTTCTCCAGTGCTCTGTTTAGAATACCTATATCTATATTCTGCCTGTTAAGTGTATATGATGACCATCAATCATCTACAGGTCAATTTCAAAAGTATTGGTAAATTTTAGATGTATTCAATATTCTACAAAATTTTTTACTTCACTGGATCATTTTACTTACTGCATCTAAACATGTCATGTTAGTATGGTCAGTGTCCCTTTCTTGTTCCTTCCTTTCCATTTTCATATGACTGACTTAGTTTGATCTTAGCTTATGGGACATTTTTGTCTGTTGATTTGTGTTTATCTTTCTTGCATAATTTTCCCATCCTTATAAGCAGCTGCGTGGCTGGCTATATACTTTGACAGATGATTTTTTGGCATAGTTTTCGTAACCTGTTGGTCAAATTTAATTTTCAATGTTGTATTTGGTTGCCACCATGTCAGACAGAGCCAGTTCCAGCCAGCTGGTTTGCTGACAAGACTTGTGACCCTGTGGGTTACCCACGCTGGAGCAGTCCATTCCTGAAGGACTGCACCCCATGTAAAGGACCAATGCTGGAGCAGTTCATGAGGAACTGCAGCTTTTGGGAAGGACCCATGATGGAGTTTATGAAGGACTGTCTCCTGTAGGAGAGACCCCACAGTGAAGCACGGGAAGAACGTGAGGAAGAAGGAGTGGCAGAGATAATGTGTGATGAACTGACCACAACCCCCATTCTTCATGCCCCTGCACTACACAGGGGCAAGAGGTAGAGAAAACAGGAGTGAAGCTGAGCCTGGAAGAAGAGGGTGGGGAAGGTGTTTTTTAGATTTGTTCTTATTTTTTATTATCCTGCTTTGTTTAATTGATAATAAATGAAAATAATTTCCCCAAGTTGAGTCTGTTTTGCCCATGATGGTACTTGCTGAGTGATCTCCCTGTCCTTATCTTGACCCACAAGCTTTTAGTCATATTTTTCTTCCCTTGTCCTGTTGAGGAGGGGGATTAATAGAGCAACTTGGTGGGTACCTTGCAGCTAGCCCCTCCCAGCTGAATGCCTCCCTGGAAATATTGTCTATTTTCTATTATTAGGCTTCAAACTCTCATGTAGTTCTGGACTCAAAGAATACATAATGCTTTATGAATGGAATCAATATATATGGAGACATGATTAAGAATTATTCTGCTAATTCACTGTCCTGGTTTCAGTTGGGAAAGATTTACTTTTCTTTCTAGTGATTGTTGTGAAAGGGATGTCAATGATGCATATTGGTTTAGTTGTCACTAGGCAATGTTTATACTTTTCAAGGACTCTTTTCAGCTTCCCATAGAAGCTGAGAAGGAGCATAGACAGAAAAACGGAATGGCCAAAGGAATATTCAGTACCATAGTATATAAATGGGGGTTGACCAGGGTGGGGGAATCCACGATCACTGCTCGAGAAGGTACCAATTTGCCAGGTGGTAAGGGTGACTTGTGTCATTATTATTATTATTGTTGCTGTTGTTATTGCTGTTCTTGTTGTTGTTATTGTTATTTTCCTTTTCTTTTATTGTTCTATTAAAATGTCTTTATCTTAACCCATTAGGTTTTTTCCTTTCCCTTTCTCCTCCTTTTCTTCCTCTTCTCCTTGCCCTTCTGGGTGGAGGAGGAGAACTGCACAAGCTGCTGCATGGTCCTAGCTGCTAGCTGGGATTAATCCACAATAATCAAAGAATCACAGAATTGCTGAGGTTGGAAGGGGACTCTGGAAGTTATCTGGTCCAATCCCCTGCTCCAGCAGGGCCACCTAGAACCAGTTGCCCAGGACCATGTGCAGATAGCTTTTTAATATCTCTAAGGATATCTCCAACCTCCCCCAGCAAATTAATTTTATTTAAAATGTAAGCAATTTTTAGAACATAGATTTGAACAGAGACGAGTGATAAACAGTAAAATCATTGCAACTTTATCTTAATTATCTGGAAAGCAGAAGGCCACTGTTAGGGCAACCCCCTATCTAGACAGCTAACCAACATGGACACGGAGACAGCACTTTCACCACTTTCAGCAAGTCCAGAGCAAAAATCACTGATACCTAAGAAGCACACAGTTTTCCAAACTACCTCCCCTCTCCCAGTGCAATGACTTCTTTCTAGGGTCATCTGTCTGCCTAAGAGGGCAACAATGACAACCTCTAGTTAAATTTTTCTTCATTTCGGTATTTTCCTGCTGTGTCTTGATTAAGACAAGACTGCAGTTCTGTAAGGGTTCCTCACTGGTTTGATGTTATTCAGCAGACCACAAAATTTTACACATAGTGTAAAATACACAATCTAGAACTGACGAGCTCTGTATGCATCAGATCTCTCCAAGTAAAGGCAGAGAACTGATCTTCTTCTTTGCAGTGCAACAGAGAAAAGGAAAGCATGCTGGTTCCCTGTATAGGATGAAATAAGGAAGGATAATTCCAGAGTTAGGGAACCCAGTATTAGGTTATGGCATTAGCTTGGAAATCTGAATACCTGGATTCAATTTCCTGCTAAGCAGGTGCCTTCAGACTGCCTGGGTGAAGTCATTTAGTCGCACATAACTTCCACTTTGTCAGTAAATTTATGATAAGGGTATTCTCACACGATGAGAATACATACATTGAAGGTTTTCAGGTATTGGGTATTCAATGATAAAGGATATGAACTGCAGAAATATGAACAATGCCCACACACTTGGCACAGCAGAATGTTCTGCTGTGCGGATTTTCCTCCTTTCTTTCTAAAATGGGGCTGATATAGAGCTCAGTAGAATTTTAAACAAACTTGGTGCCTTGTGCTTTTTTTAGTCTGAAAATTGTATTTCATCTCTGTGAGGATTCTGATCTCATTTGAGATCAAAACCAGAAACTAACACTTTTCACTGAAAGAAAAATTTGGAAAAGATATACTTATTATTTTAATTAAAATAAAATATTTTAAACTTTACTGAATGTAAACACCCCCCCCCCACCACCACCTCCTTATTCTGTAGTTCTTTGTTGTATTGGAATATCCCAGCTGTTTTACTACATTTAATATTGAAGTCACTTCAGTATTTGTTTTACTATTCATGCTAGTTTATTCACACCTTTGACATGTTATATGGATAGCAAAGGGAAGGGAAAGGGATCTGTTGCATTCCCTGCATATCTCCTTTTCAACCCTTTTTCTTTCTCTGTTTTCCTAGAAATAACAGCTTACTAGACAGGACAGTTCAGTATTGCAAACGGTTAGTGCAAGTTTTTTATCTCTAGCCTTTAGGCTAAAGCATCTTTTTAAAATGTTGTATTTATTGGTTTTTTACATTCCTTATCACCATAACAATTGATGTCCGCACAGTACTAATGGATTTTGAGGCACAACATTCCTGTAGACACTAAAGTGGTATCACAATTTTGCAGACTGGGACTGGAGACAGTGAGGAGAATAAGGAAGGTAAAAATACTAATAAAGCATGCAATTTCTACAGAAATTCAGCACTGATATTGAACTGAAATTGGGCTACTAACTACTTTTTGTGATTTTTTCCAGAAGAATAAGTGACTTGCCAGAACTGTTACAGAAATTCAATGGCACAATTGAAAACAGACTGCAAGTCCTCTTAGCCAGTACCTTCCCCACATCTTTTCTCTTTGAAGTCTACTTTTTACATTAACAACTGGTTTTCTAGTTCCATTTGTTGCTTTTGGAAGCCTCAATTAAATTACCGCTGTTGGGTCCTTGCTTTTATTCTATCCATTTGTAACGTGCACTCATGGCATAGCACCGAAATTGGGGAAAGCAATTTTCCTCCGATGCTACTTGTCATAATTAAAACTGTACTACTAAAAAGGCCCTGAGGAAAAATGACATGGCCCAGGTCACATCATATCCATACTGCTAAAATCTCTTCCTTCCTCCAAAACGGGCAACCTCATCCATAGGGACTATATGAAACAAGTTCCAGGCCCTGTGCCCTAAAGAGTGTGTAGTTATTCATACAAAGCAGAAGAGGTTCAAGCAGCAGGACCCACAGAAGGGCACAGCCCCTGGTGACAAAGGCACTTTTATTTGAGGGACACGAGTTCAGGATGTTGATCCAAACTCAGAAGACCAGAAATCTGACCACAGGTCTTTGCCTTACCAGCTGAATATCCTCATCTCAGGCTATTTGCTGTTACAAGACATCTTTTTGTATTTAAGTCTCCAGATCTTTATTGTATGAGACTAACTGTGGCAGGAATGGTCTAGGAATACCTGCCACATCTCACCCAAAGGCCAGATGTTTGGGGAATGCTCAGGGATGCTTCAGAGCTCAGTCTCCAAGCAGTTTGGCCTTTAGAGACTTATTCACATGTCCACAAAATACAGATAGACTTTCAAAAGGGATTTGACAGCCTCAGTGGTAACAAAATGATGGGACTGAGTATCAAAATTGGCATTGAGAAGTCTAGGTCTCTCTTACAAGATTAAACCTCAAGGTTCTCTATGCTGTGAAACAGGAATCCTACTGGTTGAAATACCCATCTGTTGAATAAGAACAATATTTTCTAGGAATACTGGGAGAAAAAAATTGTTAAAGACTCTTTATCATTATGGTGACAGGGACTGAGAAGTATGCTGTTTGGACATCTAAATACAAAAAACAGTGAAGCATGTAATGACAAAAGTGTGAGGTATCTGAATACCTCCGTTCCGTTTGTTCACTACTTACACTATTTTCTGTCATGTTTTGTGGGTTGGGATTTTTAAAGATTTTTTGAGGGGAAGGAAAAGTCAAGTATTTCTGAATAAAAGGACAGAAGATAGCTTAACAAAAATACATAATACAGTTATCTAGGATAAAGTTCAAGGTGCGTATATAGAAAATGTACGATAGTAAGGTAATTGTATTACACCTTGACTTAGTGTGATGTGACACCACTGTTGTGAATAGAGGTACATGAAGAAGTAAGAAAAATTTAATACGCTTTATAGTGGATTGCCCATACTGGACAGATATCCTTATTAAGGAAAAAAATAAAAAGGAAAATAAAAAATAACTTGCTTGTCTAAGGGGCATGAATTTGTTGGATTAAGGAGCATGAATATGTGGTCTACATTTGAGTTTCTAGGATGTTGTACATAAAATGTGGTTTTCTTCTGTGTAAAACTTGTAAATAAAATAAACCTTTTCTTCTATTAATAGGTAGAGCATCTGTATTACAGAATCACAGAATGAAAGAATCACAGAATGGTCAGGGTTGGAAGGGACCTGTGGAGATCATCTAGTCCAACCCCCCTGCCCGAGCAGGGTCACCTACAGCAGGTTGCACAGGACGTCATCCAGGCAGGTTTTGAATGTCTCCAGAGTGGGAGACTCCACCACCTCTCTGGGCAGCCTATTCCAGTGCTCTGCCACCCTCAAAGTAAAGAAGTTCCTCCTTGTGTTAAGATGGAACTTCCTATATTCAAGTTTGTATTGTTACATTAAAAGCAAGGAGCTTATTCGTGGTTGTGAGATTCAATGCTGAAACATGTTAACACTAAATGGAATATAAAATTGGCGGGATAATAGAAATGGAATCACAGAATCACAGAATGGTAGGGGTTAGAAGGGACCTTCAGAGATCATCTAGTCCAACCCCCCTGCCAAAGCAGGTTTGCCTACAGCAGGTTGGACAGGAATGCATCCAGGCAGGTTTTGAATATCTCCAGAGAAGGAGACTCCACAACCTCTCTGGGCAGCCTCTTCCAGTGATCTGCCACTCTCAAAGTAACATCCTCATGTTGAGACAGAATTTCCTGCATTCCAGTTTGTGCCCATTGCCCCTTGTCCTGTTGCTGGGCACCACTGAAAGGAGTCTGGCTCTTTTCTCTTGACACCCGCCCTTCAAATATTTATAAGTATTGATGATATCCCCTCTCAGTCTTCAATTCTCCAGGATAAACAGACCCAGGTCTCTCAGCCTTTCCTCATAACAGAGGTGCTCCATTCCCTTGGTCATCTTTGTAGCCCTCTTCTGGACTCTGTCCAGTAGTTCCTTGTCTTTATTGAACTGGGGAGCCCAGAACTGGACAGAGTACTCCAGACGTGGCCTCACCAGGGCAGAGTAGAGGGGGAGGACGACATCCCTCGACCTGCTGGCCATGCCCTTTTTAATGCACCCCAGGATACCATTGGCCTTCTTGGCCACAAGGGTACATTGTTGGTTCATGGTCAACTTGTTGCCCACCAGGACTCCCAGGTCCCTCTGTGCAGAGCTGCCTTCCAGCAGGTCAACCCCTAACCTGTACTGGTGCATGGGGTTATTCCTCCCTAGGTGCAGGACCCCACCCTTGCCCTTATTGAATTAAGAAGAACTTTTATTTATTTAAAAATATTTCACTTACCTACACGCTGTGTAATTGAGGCCCACAAGGAAAAAGAAAAAGATCAAAATATATTCTTTCTTTGAGAGCTGAAAAAAGTCATAATTTGGAATTTTCTCTTTAAATGACTTTGAGTTGGCAATTTTTTGTTTGTGACAAATATGCATAAGTTTTAACATATTCTTTTGAATCGAATGTCAAAAAAATCTTAATATCCTAACATGAGTCGTATTGATATCGAAATGGAATTAGTATTAAATTAGTAAAATTTACTGGTGGCTTCTATGCTGTATATAGTTGTACACATCCAAGGAGAAATCCTGAGTTGTGACAAACACGTGTTATCCTGACAAGGTAGATCATTACCATTTTATAGACAAGAGATTTGATTCCATTTTATTGCTGCACTCGATCAAAGAGTGTGAATGACAGCATCTTCTGGGATATTGGTACTATGTCCACAGCAGGGACAAGGCCAGGGTCAACCATGATCTTATCTGGTCTGCCTAACAAAAGTTCCTTTCAATGGACACCAACAGCATGTGGAAGAGAGGTGTGGGATAAAGGATGAGAGGGATGTAAACATATCAATCTTTTCCCAATTTTTAGCCAGAACATAATTAGTATATGCATGCAAGTACAGAGTCTGGGAAACACTGCTGCTCCTGCTGCCATTACCAGAGTAACTTGTGCAAGGTCATGAAGCAAGTCAGTGTCAGAAACTTGCATCATGACTGCAAGCTCCAGACTATGGTCCTTGCATTGAAAGTGAAGGCATTTCAAATTGTTCAAATACTAACCACTTGTTAAATTATGATGAGCTAAATAGACTGCAGTCATTAAGAAGGATGAGTTTTCTCTTTTGTGATTCTCACTCTGTAGAGATGAACACATGAATGAAATTGTATTCTTGCAAGCAATATATCTTCAATAAAGGCAATTATTCCAAAAAGGTAGAACCAGCAAATTAATTAAAAACATTGAATAATAATTAGATTTAAGATTTATCTTCAACCATGGAAATCAGAACTACTATAAAAGTGCTAAAATTAAAAATCTGTGTCAAAGAATCAGTCCGGATAAATAAATCAGCAGAAGAGACATCTAAAAAATTATATGAAATCTGAGGAATCTGACCACTGTGTCAACATCTGACCTGTGTCCAGACTAGGAATTATTGTTGGCATGCTGAAGTTGGATAGTGATATTTTTTTAATGACATTCCTGTTCTGATACAGTCTACAATGAATACACTATTATTCTGGGAGAAGAGTAATATTACCATCATCCCAGGAATCAGTGTAACTCTAGCAAAATATTCTTTACCTTATATGAGTTTCATTCACACTAAGGCCTCAGAAGTTTTTTGCAATCATGGAAGATGAGAGTTGGAGGATAAAAGATGGGAGAAAACTATTAGTATGTGTATCTGTTTGTCAGTGTGCATGACATGGATAGAAAGTAGGGATTTCTCTTTTTGCCATATAAAGACAATAACCCAGCATTAAAATTATGACTAAACCACACATTTTTAAATAATCTACAAAGAATTGGCACATTTATTTTTATAAATTATTAATATTATGGGCTCAGCTCAGTTGCCCACACATAGTTATGTAGAATCATTTACTTAGGATACCTGAGCTACTGGATATCTAGCTGGAGGTGGCAGATACAGTTCAAGACATCGGGAAGACCTCCCCATCTGGACTTGAATTTGAGTAAACAAGCATGATACCTTAGGGTATCCCAAATGACACTAGATGCCTACACATGGACAAGTGCATCAAGCCTCTTCTGTCTAATAACTGGATCACTATTCTCTACTGTCTGTATTAACTGGACACCTGGCATCATTTCAGACAGTGTAGGCTGTCCCACTTGGCCTCAGTAGAAGATAAGTAAGTCTGAGTAACTCCTATAACATCTGTGTCATATCTGGAAGACCCATGTGTTTGTTTAGGTACCCTACAATATCTTAATTGACAGTAGGCATCTGTACTTAGGAAACTGCATCCCCTTTCTAGTGTTTGGTTGGCTGAGCAGCTCTCTAGGATCCATTGGATATTTCGATTACATCTCCACAGCCTAACATGGGAATTTAGACACTCATCACACATGTAAACACTCACATACATGTGCCAGAATTCAGCTATTTTAAATTCAACATGAATTCCAGCAAAATAGTGACATCAAGTTGTTTCCAAAAGTCCCAGACTGAGGCATGGCTTCCATAACCATATTGACAGCCCTAGGAACACTTTAGAGGAACACAAGATGGGCGTGATATCCCACAAACACCCATAAGATCCCCCGTAATCTTCATTCTTCTAGCATATGATTTTTTTCTCTATCTGATCTTCATCAGATATTCCCTGTGTACTCTCCCTCTGCCCCCTCCAAATAAATGCATATTAAATATTTTTATCATTTCTTTCCAGCACATATTAGCACAAGCTGGGAAGAAGGGAAAATTAAGCTCAGTACTTTACATATGTGTCTTTCAGTGCCTGTCTGTGTCAGAGTCTTTCAGTCAAAAAATGCCAAGCTGGTCAGCCCTCATCCACCTGGTCCATTTGAGTGCCATGAGAAGAGGATATTCACTGCTCCCCTAAAGAATCCACTATCAAGGTTTACCAGCATGTTTTGTGGACAAGTCTTCCTGCTATTTGCAAGAGGACCCACATACACACTGCTTTGAAGGAAACCAACAGGAATGGCAGAAGAGGACAGTACTGCAAAATACTCAGACTGGTACATTTCAGGGAGGAGCTGAAACAGCCAGTGTGAATTTGAGAGCAACAAGTCTTCTTTCCCAGGGAACCAAGTCAAAAGATGGTGTCCTTGCCACTATGTGACATACACTTTACCCTAGGAAGAGCAAAAAAAAGTTATCTTTTTCCAGTACATTTCTTTTCCTTATAATACATTCAAGCTACGGGCAAAAATAGACCCTCAGAGCAAGGACCCCCAAGCAGTATTCCCCTGACGTCAATTCCATCTAACACTCCAGAAGTCACACAAGATGCAGCAAAAAGTGTCCTTCTCCTGGCTCATACTGGAGTACCCCACCAAAAAAAAAGGTGAAGTCTGAGAAGGTTTTCTGCATTTCATAGAGGCCCCCAAAGTAGTTGTCTCTCTGGGACCAGAAATTGTTCTGAAAAATACAGAACTAAATCAAAAAGAAACAACTTTCCAATTTGATCTGTAAATCAAATTAGTAGACTGTGTGACCAGGAATTTAGGCAGTTCTCCTAGACAGAATTGTCCACAGAGAGCTAGCATCAGAGGATATTCCTTTCTGAAGGCTGGACCTGTTGCAGAGCCTAATTTGGAGGTGGCCCAACTAATTTTTTTTTTTTTCTTAGACAAATATGCGTATTGAACACAACAAATGAATCATCTGCAGATCCTTTGAACTCCATCTATTCAAGGCAGAAAAGAAGATGCTCCCAGACTCTTTACAGGATCAAGAGCACTTGTGAAGATTATACTATTTCTTTTGTCTTGGAAGCATTTTTTATGGAAGAATGGCTATTGACACAGACAAGAGCTTTCTCACTTCAGAATTACTGCGATTTATGCAATGGGGAATCTGAGGGTTCTTTAGACCTGGGATCAGGAACATTGAAGTGGACTCTGGAAAATAACCTGTCTGCCATTTTTAGAGAGAGCAGCAAGAATAGTCTCTCAGGAAAGGGAGAGAGATCAAATCGTGACCAGCTGCCCGCAGAATTCATTCCTAGCCATGGAGCCCTTTCCTCTGTCTTTTTAGCTGTCTTTTAGTTCTCAGATGCATGTCCCCTCTGTGCTTGTCTAGAAAGTTTATGAAAGCAGCTTGAGCCTAGCAACGTGAGCCGGGCAAAAGAAGAGAGCAAGTGTATTTGCTATGGACTCTCTGTGTGGTTCTGAGAGCTGTGGTCTGACCAGGTTCACAAGTGGCTGATCAGTGAGACAATACCTGCGTGGACTGCATTATGGGGATGAGAAGAAAAGAGCAGGGAGTTGAAGGAAGACAACAGCATGGGCACCAGATTTATGCAGCATGGGAGTATTTTCAACCCCAATCCATGCCCTTTCTGTTTGAAATTTCTGTAACTGTATGTTCTTGCACAGTAGCTGCCAGCAATCTTCATAGCTGTTCAGAAAAGTGGTGGTGGCCAGAACAAACGTTATGATTGCTGGAATAAAAATATGAGAAGCATAGAATTGTGATGAAACAGGTAAAAAAACGGTGAGTAGGTGTGAATAGTAGATGTAAAGGACAATGGGGCATACAGGTGTTCTGAGGACGCGAGGCTGTTCCAAGCATTGCCTTGAGGCTCGTATGCAGCTTGTTGTTAGGTACATTTAGGTTAATAGTCCCAGACTTGATTTTTAGCAGCACTGACAGAACACAGGCTCCATGAGAAAGAAAGGGGAATAAAATATCTGAAAGTCAATGAGACAGAGTGGAAGAGGATGTAAAAAAGGGGTACAGCCATTTTAGTCATAACAGTCCACACAAATGACTCTTCATTTGTCATCAAGCGGAGGACTCAGATTCTGAGACTGAGAGACTGGCCTGTGATTTTTCTGTCGTGCGGGAAGATTTCCTCTCAGCAATCAGTTTTTTGGGGGTGTACACCAGAAAACTGGCAGAACATGACACCTTGCACGAGCCAAAGTGGTGAGACTATATGGTGTTAAGGACTAATACAAAGACGGAGTACACAGACTTTCTTTTCTGCCATATGGAATACGATAAACTTAGAGCAATGAGGGCAGATAAAGAATTATCAGGACAGCTTGAGGATGTGCACTGGACAGTGATCCCATAAGGCCTGGAAACAGACTTTTATTGTAGCCTTTCAAGAAACCATTCTCATTATACTTTTCTACACTCATTACAGCTTTGAGTGCAATGTCTGGAAATTTGGCCCCAAAAGTATTGCTGGCACTCAGCCATATGACAGCATCAGCTTATTCTTAGAGAGTTTGATACTATTTCACTGTCATTCAGAGGAAGGAGCTCTCTAAAGCTCATCAAAGAATCATTTCTAGGTCAATCAGCAATATATATAATAGAGGTGGAGTTTTTTTACTTTTATTTCAAATGTTGGGGATTTTTTGTCACGCCCTTTGAGACAAAATAAACACATGTTCGTGCTTGAGTATAAAGAGATTTAATAAGCAATGCACTAGGCAGTGCCCCACCACCATACATGGTTCAACAGGCAGGCTGCAAAGATGTGACACAAGACAATTCCTTATGTACACTTGCCACCAGCACCAATCATACTGTCTCAAATCAATACCATGGCACTTTTCACGCTATCTGCAAGGAAATTTATGCTTGTACAGAATTGTTTCCCCTCTGGCATTGACACTTCCAGCCAGTTTAACCTGGTTCTGCAGTCAGGCCTTCTTGCCTGCTAAACCAGGTAGTTCTCCAGTCCCAAATTATTATCACTGAGCAGTTATGATTTGAATTTCCCCTTCATTCCTCCCTTTTGTGAGTAGTTATTACTCATACACATTCATTATTGCAATTCTTTCAAATTCCTCCTCATGCTTCATATCTACTTCCATTACAAAAACATTTATTTAGCCTCACTTTGGATTATTCCTTTTGTTTCCTTCTTCATTTATTTACAGCCCATTTTCAGGCAGCATAAACCAAATTGCATCAGAGCATAAGCTATTATAATGATTAGTAATAGAATAACAGTCCACTTCAAGACTGACCTAAAAATATTCCCAAACCATCCTCCAGTGCCTGGCAACCATCTCCACCAGTCACCTTTCCATTCCCATTCCTCTACCTTGTGGAGGACTTGCAAATTTTTCCTTGTAGTGGAAATATCAGTGGCTATACGGCCAGATTGATCAATGTAAGTACAGCAGGTGGCATTTATCAATATACACACATCACATTGTGAGGCCAACATCACATTGAATGCCAATTGATTCTGGAGTGCTACTTTCAATATTCCTGATACTGCTTCTTGTAAAGCCAGAATTGCATTTGCTTTGGTGTTGCTCATAGACTCTATAGTCCAGGATACATTTATGATGGCAGCCTCAAGCTCAATTATGTCAAGAGTTGGAAACAGAGTTCAGAATACCTTCCACCTGGGTCTTGGTCTTTCCACTAAAGGGTTAAGGGATCTAGTGCATCTTGGTAAGTTGTGGGCCAGTTGTGCAGAGAGAGTATGGTGTATTTGTGTGAGCAGCCATCCCAGGGTGCAGGTGCCTGTGCTGGTTAGCACCAGGCCTTTGCAGGCATGATGGCTGCATATCCAGTATAATCCTCCATGATTTACCAACCCACAGAAATACACGGTCTTTTAGCAGATAATAGTAGGGATTCCAGTGCCAGCACATGCTATCAGAAATAACATAAGGAATGCTAATTCAACAATTAGTAGGATTAAACTCCAGTGAATCGTCCTATGTATGCTTCCATCTGAAGCTCTCTCATTTGATGGTAACATAGAATCATAGAATCATAGAATTGTCTAGGTTGGAAGGGACCTTTAAGATCATCAAGTCCAACCATCAACCTAACACTGCCAAAACCCACCACTAAGACACATCCCTAAGCACCACGTCTACCTGTCTTTTAAATACCTCCAGGGATGG
The DNA here is from genome assembly GCA_008711295.1 of Anarhynchus alexandrinus. Lineage (NCBI taxonomy): Eukaryota > Metazoa > Chordata > Aves > Charadriiformes > Charadriidae > Anarhynchus > Anarhynchus alexandrinus. The sequence goes on from VUYV01000024.1 coordinate 3,398,017, forward strand.
CAGCTCCACCACTTCCCTGGGCAGCCTGTTCCAATGCTTAACAATCCTTTCTGTGAAGAACTTTTTCCTAATATCCAATCTAAGCCTCCCCTGGCACAACTTGAGGCCATTTCCTCTTGTCCTATTGCTTATTACTAGTGAGAAGAGGTCAGCCCCCACCTCTCTACAACCTCCTTTCAGGTAGTTGTAGAGAGCAATGAGCCTAAGCCTCCTTTTCTCCAGACTAAACAATCCCAGTTCCCTCAGCTGCTCCTCATAAGACTTGTACTCTAGACCCTTCAACATCTTTGTTGCTCTTTGGACATGCTCCAACACCTCAATGTCTTTCTTGTAGTGAGGGACCCAAAAAAGGTAAGGCCTCACCAGTACTGAGTACAGGGAAACCATCACTTCCCTAGTCCTGCTCACCACACTATTCCTGATACAGGCCAGGATGCCATTGGCATTCTTGGCCACCTGGACACACTGCTGGCTCATATTCAGCCAGCTGTCGACCAGCACCCTCAGGTCCTTTTCTGCTGGGCAGTTTTCCAGCCATTCTTCCCCAAGCCTGTAACACTGCATGGGATCACCTATACACACAGGATTCCATATGCAACTGAATGTTGTCTCACACCTGTAAACCTGTCCTAGATCTTCTCTTTATATATGCATGCAAAGTGATGCATTTAGGCCACTAGGAATGCAGATGTACAGGGAATCTCTGACAGTCAATGGTTCAAAGCTTCATGGGAACCCTGCCCATTGATTTCTCGAGTTATACTTCCAAGAATCATTAGCAGGCATGCTCAGTGGGAAAGCCAAAAGAGGCAATGCCAATTCTCCCTGGGAGAGTAGATGAGTACTTAGCCAACAGTTTGTAAGGTTAGTGGAATTTACCCAGACTTGGGACAATTTAATAAGCAACTTTTTTTCCCCACACAGTCTTTGCTAAACCAATCAGCAGGAAAATGCATAAAACATTTTAAGTTACAGATTCTAAAATCTAAGCCAAAATGCTTCCTATTAGGAACATAGCAAGCAGTATAGCTTGATATCTTGATCAAAAGAGTCCTTATATATGTGTGTGTGTGTGTACACAGTCACAAAAGTTTTGTTTGGTTTGCCTCTGCAGGCAACTGTTCCAAGCTAAGTTGTCTCAGACTTCACTTTCAGCTTTCTCAGTCCCAGATTGTACCTTGGTGCTAACATTTGTGGTACTTCTGGGGAGAGGGTACCAGCACTGTCACACAGAGCTTTCTCCTGTAACCTCAGTTCTTGTCATAGAGTTGTCCAGCTCTGTTGCTCTTATTTGATGGATGTGTTCTTTGGCAGGATGAGATACCCTTTCAGCAATGGTCCAGCTTCTGATCTTGCCTGAATTGGTTGTTCCAGAAGCTCCCAGAGTTCCTTGGGTGACACCATCCTACAACACATGGATCCAGGCACTCTATTTTGCAACCTTCACTACTGTGTGGGTCGTTAGAAGCAGCCTAATGTGGTGGCAACGCATGTTTCATCTGAAGTCCTTTAACAGGACCCAGCCTCCAGGTTTCAAGTCATGGCATGGCACATCAGTTGACACAGTAAGTGAATCTTGGACCTGTGAAGACACTGCAGAATGAAACTCCCCTTTTGCACAAGTGGCCAATCGAGTGGGCTGCATATGCAAAAGTAGGAATCAAAGAGGGGGGAGGTATGGGTCTGGCATCATGAGACCTCTGTGTATGATCCAAGTCTAACGCACAGCCAGAGTGAAACCACAAGCTCTTTCCTTCTGAAGCTAGGTCTTGTAATTTGGTCAGATATTCAACAGAAATGGAGAGGTCAGGGTTAAGAGCTGCAATATTTGAAAATGTTGCTGGAGAACCCTCAAGGGCAGCTCACTTGGCAGCAGCAGCAGCAGCATATGCATTGCCAAGGCTTACTTCATCTAATGCACCTGTGTGAGAACAATGCATCACAGAGATCGTAGTAGCGAGCATAACAGCATATAGTCACTCCAGGATGAGGGGTCCATGAGAAAAGCAAGCTCCAAAGGAGGTAATAAATCCTCAGTGTTTCCAGATCTGACCTGTAGAATGACAAACATTAAATGCATTCCGTGAATCAGTATAGACATTTACACTTTTTCCCGATGCGAGGGTACATGCTTGAGTGAGTGCAACAAGCTCAGCAGGTTGTGTGCTTGAAACTGTAGGGAAGGAAAACATTTTGAGAATTTTGAACTGGGAGCAAACAGCACAACCTGCAACTAGTTTGCTTCATGAAAGAGCTGTCTGTAAGGAGGGTGAGGTCTGGGTTGAATTGATGAGACAGCAGAAATTCTGGGATCAGTTGGCATTTCCCCTCTGAAATTGTGTGACCCAGATACTCAATCTCTTGCTTGCAGATTTGCAGCTTCTTTTGGGACTCTGTGTCCTTTATTGGCCAAGGCACACTGTGGATGGAGTATGTTCTCTTTGCAGGCTTCCAAAGAGGAGGAAACTACCAGAAGATAGTCCACATACCGTATCAAGACTGAGGTGCTTTGGACTGTAACAGAATCTAGGTCTTGTTTTAAGCACTGAGAGAAAACAGTAAGGGATTCACGGTACCCTTAGGGAGTCTGGTCCAGGGATACTGTTGTCCCTGGTAAATAAAAGCAAACAAAAACTGTGAATTGAGGTATATGGGGATAGAGAAGGCAGCAGAACATAGGTCAATAACAGCAAAATAAGTAGCCTCTGCAGGGGTGGAGGTTGGAATAGTCTCAGGGTTAGGAACAACTGGGTGACTCAGAATAACAAAAGCATTGATTTTTCACAAAACTTAGACAAACCTCCAGATTTGTTTTCCTTGTTCATCAAATTTTGCATCTTTCTTTACTGGTGAAATGTGTGTGTTACAGGGTGACCTGGCTGGTATTAGGACACCTTCCTCCTTTAAGGAGAAGATGATGAGGCAGATGCCATCCTTAACTTCTCAAGAAAGTGGATATTGGGGAACTGCTAGGAACACTTGATTGGTTTTGCATTTAATTTTTACTGGTTCAGCCGCTAAGAGTATTCTAACATCAATAGAATGAGAAACCCACGATTTGGAAGGAACCTGGGAGAGGAGCTCCGAGTCAATGGAGGTGCCTTCAGACCGTAGGCCTTCAGCAGTTAGCAGTGTGACCAGATTTCTGGTCTGATGACATGGAATGTCCAAATACGTGCCATCTGGGGAGCGATAAACTGTGGCTCCTAATTTGCACAACAGATCCATTCCCAGCACGTTCACAGGGGATGTTGGACTGAGGAGGACTCCTCATGTTGGGGAATGGCTGCATGATCTTGGTCATAGCTCCCTGGAAAACCTGTGTGAGGCTCGGCTGACACAAGTTAGCCAAAGTAGGCCTCAGTGAGGCATGCTGAGCCATGCTGATAAGGAAGCTCTGCAAGAACATATTGACCTTGATGATAAGAAGAAAATAACTTCGAGAAAGTATCCCATGAGAAAGCAAGAAAGAACCCTGCTCTCAGATACCGCAAGTAGGAGAAATAGGATGATGTGACCTTTAAAGCTTAGCCAATGAGTGAATGATTAGTATGCATAATTATCTGTAACAGTATAAAAGTGTAATCGCGCCGCAATAAAGTTGAACCACGCTTTATCACTCACATTGAGTCGGCTGCGTGTTTTCCCTCGCTTGTCGCATCCTCACTCAATGGGAGAGGAGCATGCAAGTGATTTGGTCCAGATACAGTGTGAGGGATAATGTTTCCACCAACCCCCACAGCATTAACTATCTTATCAGTTGGTTTCAAACCTGGGCTTTCTGAGCTCTGGATATTGGAGAAAGAAGGTCCAGTATCAGTTAGGACTTCAAGAGGTGTATTGTTGGCAAGCAAGGTGACAGTAGAATCAATTTGAGAGACATTACAATACTTCCAGTCTGGATCTACTTGTAACCCTGCACCACACGGGTATAACGTAGGGTGTCTGGCATCACCAGTGTAATGACAGGGATACCTGCCTCAGCTAGATTTTGAACTAGAACTGCTGGTTGGGTTTCAGGTGGAGGAAGTGTACTCCAGGACTCCCAAGTGTCCAAGAGATCTTCAGGATGATCAGGACATGGTGGTAGGACTGATGTAGAAGCACTGGACACTAAGCTTGGCTACAGAAATCTAGGTCCCTAAAACTTCTAGCTGAAGTTTTAGAAGGACCCTTACTTACATTTTCACCTGATTTCATCTTTTCAATTTGTTCTTCCATTTTTGTATTATTATCCTGTAAGCTAGCTATAATGGATTTCTGCCAGTGATTGTTCGCCTCCTTGTCCCACAAAAACCAAATATCAGTTTGCCTCGGTTTATTGTCTTCCAGGTAATGGCGAAGGTTAAGTTAACTTATTCAGGTCAAAGGTTCCCTCTCCTGGAAATTGCAGTTCTGGTTTAGCACAGGTACAGTCGTTCCACTGGTGGGCAGGTTGGATCATATGTGGTCAGGCACCATAATTGTGGTAAACAGATCTTTCAGATCCAGACAGGAGGAACCTTGACCCGCTTTCAAATTTTTTTTTTCAATGAGGGAATACAAAGTTAAGGTCTATTCATGGCAAAGGGATAGAAGTTCAGGCATCCTCGAGAAGAATTCCACTTTATCCTCTCAAAGCAAAACATTTTCAGAGCCTAGGCTCATCTGGCTAAACAAAAGCCATTTTCCTATTAGCCTGGGCCCAGAAAGGACTCTTCATAACCCACAGAAATTTCTCCGGAGAATGATCAGAGCTTTCAGCAATCTTAGACATCCTCAGGGATCAGAACACAAGATTTATCAGAATTCAGTTCACAAAAGATCAAACATACACCCCTTAATTTCCCCCCTGATCTTTACGTTATAAGCAGAAACTAAAGCAACATAAGGTTTGTTTACTGCTGACGTGATGGCCAGGCAGGAGACACAGTAGGGGAGAGGGACACACACAGGTGAGATTTTTAAATTAGGATCTCTTACCTCTTGTGGTGGCACTGTGCTGGGTGTCTCCTCTGGTTCCAGTCTGGTCACCAGTGTGCAGCAATACCACTTCTGACATCAAATTGTTGGGGAACTTTTGTCGTACCCTTTGGGGTGAATTAAGCACATGTTTGTGCTTGAGTATAAAAAGATTTAATGAGCAATGCGTTGGGTAGAACCCCACCATCATACGTGGTTCTACAGGCAGGCTGCAAAGGTGCAGCACGAGCTGATTCCTTATGCACAATTGCACCAGCACCAATCACCTCATTGCAAGTCAACACTGCAGCACTTCCCACCCTGCCTGCAAGGGACTTCAGGCTCCCTTGTATAGAGTTGTTGCCCCTCTGGCATTCCCACTTCTGGCCAGTTTAACCTGGTTCTGCAGTCAGGCCTTCTTGCCTGCTAAACCAGACAACTCTTCAGTTCCAAATTATTATCGCTGAGCAGTTACCATCTGAATTTCCCCTTCACAGGGGAAGCCTGCCTAGAAGCTCCAGTCACAGATCAGAGTCCCTCTGTGCTAAAGCTCTGATGAACACAGAAGAGATGGTCAGCCTGTACCAAAACATCTGCAGTGTGGTTTCCTGGGTATTATTAATAGGAGAAATACCCTTAAAAAATGAAAACATAGCAGAAGTTAGCATCTCTAGCTAATAAAATGGAGATAACAAACCAGAGAAAATGTAGCAATACTCTATTTAGTGTGCACCAATCAGTAGAATGAAGACTTCCAGGTCCTACGGTATATAATTGAATTCCAGTAGTAACTGTACCTGTCCATAACATTGTATTTTCCCTGCTGTTGTCAGAGGCGCAAGTACATGGACCTGTAAAAGTAGATGAAGGAATGCAAAATAAAAACTAACTTGGTTTTGTTATTAATGCATTTTTTCTAGTCTTACGATTTTTCTTCTGTTTTTTTTTTTTTTTTTTAACTTTTAATTCACCAGGCTTTACTTCCACAAATATTGAGAAACAAAAATTTCTAAAATTAAGCAGGATATTTGAAAAAGAAAGATTTGCATGCCTAGTTAATCAAGCTACTATAGTGGTAGCCTATTATTTTGCTGATCTAGCATTCATTATTAAGTGACACGGCTGAGTTATGACTATTCATTGTCAAGGACTGAATTGTATTTGCAAATAATTTCTATCAGCAAAGGCAGTCAGGAACTTTTAATTTACCCAGAAATTGATAAACAAAGATAAAGAGATTAAATTATTAGATTGTTTTTCATTGGGAATTACTAACTAGTTGATAGCAAAACTTCTATTTGTTCACCCCTCTAAGATTTTGTAAAAGAAGAAAATAGTCTAAGCTGGTTGCAACACTGGGATCAGACCGCAGCTGTAATCTAACTGAGTCTGTCTCCTGCTAGTATGAGGAATTTGTAACCTTTAGGGTTTTTTTTCTGTTTTTCATGGTTTATTGGCCGTTGGGAGTCAGTTCTGAGAACCAGGTGGATCAAGGAAACACACACAGTTTAGCAGCTAAAGACATGCTACAGCAAGAGCAGCTGTCAATTAAAGTTTAAAGATTTAGCAAGGTACCCCAAAGGAGTTGCCTTTCAGTTTGGGTATGGAGGCAGTTTGACTAGCATGCCAGTTCGCTGGTACTAGTGACTCTAGGAAAGGAAAAGCAGAAACTAATGCAAGCACAGTTTTAGTAGCAGCAGAGTACTGACGAGCCTAACAGTCAAGGACTAGATGCTGTATCCTGAATAAAGAAATACTGTTTTTTTCAGAAGCCGTCTCAACATTGTACAACTGCTGGTTGCAATTTTCTTAAGCACAGAAGAGAGGTTTCTCTGTCTGTTATTGACCGTTCTGTGTACTGCAGTGGTTTCTTAGCTGAAACTGTGGTGATCGGAGACCCGTTCCCATTCTATTTTACTTTCCTATCACTTGGTATTTTAGTCCTCGCTTATCTTCCCTAGTGTTACAGGGTAGTCTATTAAGAATTGTAGAATAGAGTGTTGCTATGCTTTAGCATACGTCCCTCTGCCTTTCCTTTCATTAGCTTTCCCAGCACTCTCTGGAGCCTGGTGCTGAAACAAGAGAATTCAAACAGCAGAGCAGGAGGTACAGGAATCTCTGCCATAACAAGGTGCTAAGAATTCAAGGGGTGTTTTTCTCACTTAATGTTTCTCTAACCATGCATGAGATCTTGCAGCAGAATTCTGCTGAAACTCTTTACTCGAGGAGTTTACAATAGAGCCCTGTTTTTATTAACTTCAGGGAAGGGGTCACTGAGGGAGAATCACACACTGAAGCATCTATCAGTAGAGTGTGGAGTACACAAATCAAAGATTTGTGTATCTCTTTACTTACGTCTTCCAAACGGTCCAAAAGCAGCACATACACTTACTTCTTATTCAGAATTTTTAATTTATACCCAAACTAGCACTTCTGGATGACCCTGTTGTAGAGAAAACATTGATAACTTTGGAGGCGTATGCAGTCTTACTGATTATTACCTGTATCAGGTAACTAGAGGAAGGATACATATTCAGTTGTCACTAAATACCACATAAACTACAAGAGACATGTATCTACCATAAGTCTCAAGAAAAGCATGCTATAAAAAGCATCAAATAGATTTTTTTTGCACTTTTCATGCCAGGAAAAAAAAGCTTACTGCTAGTGAACGGAAGCCAAAATATGCAGCGTTAGGATCTCTTGTGATTTTGCTGAGCTCTAGACAACACCTACATAACTGAGTTGTTTTGCTTCAGGACAAGTTACATCAATCAGCAGTTTCCTTGTTACATTAGAGACCCTTGGGATAACACACAAGTTAAATGCCATTATCCTCCATTCATAAAATTAATCCCTTCCAAGAGTACCTTACAAGCATATGCAATTTAGATGCATGAGAACACTTTGTATAGGAGAATTTACTAGAAAAAATGCCATTGCAAGTACTGACATTTGCATCTTGAAGCTGTCCAACAAGTAGCAAGGCAGACACTCACTGACTGAGGGGAATAATGTTCAAAATACACCTTCTAATAGGATCTGAATTGCCATGAAGGTGAGAAATGCAGCTGGGACACAAAGGAAAGCCGTGTGGGGTGATGTAATCCTCAAGTCTGAGTAGTGTATATAATTCTCCTACCTAGATGCCCTTTCAAAACACTGGATGGACAAGTGGTTAACAATGGAGCCTCTCTGCAGTGTTTCTTAGCCCTTTCTTGCTCTCTTCCTTTCAGCTCATTGGCTTTGCACAACAGGGCACTTATCGTTGTACAAAGAAGGTCTGATTCCTTTCAGCTGCCCTCCAGTGTGCCAGATAAAAGGACTAGACTTTCCCCAAGCTGCCACATGCCTGTAAATGCTAGAAGTTAACTCATCTGGTAAGAGCTCCTTTGCCCAGCGCTCTCCAAAACCCTACTGCTAATCATTCAGGGTCATTTACATCTCAGTTACTGTAGGTAGCCATTAACACTGGAAACTCTTACCTAAATAAGGGAGGACCCCCCTGTATATTATACAGCAGTCAGACTATAGAAGAAACAGTCATGCTAACCCAAATAAGTAACTATTATTAATCTGCTACCTGTATGAGGTTATTCTGGGGGTTGTTTTCAAAGTTTAAAAAAACTAACTAAAACTGCTTCTTTTTTTTTTTTTTCCTTTGTCTTTCCCTGTAACCCAAGTAAAACAGTAGACAAACAGTAGCATAGTAGATGTGGAGTTTTATGACAGCAATTATTTGTGGAATATTTAAGGGTATCTGGTCTATCTAGATGCAGTACATTTGTGGTGAGATTCATTTTTTATACCTCTACATCCACACTAAGGCATATGAACGCCAGCACAGAGAAAGGATCCTATAGCCTTGTTTGTGCTAAATCCTTTGCACAGCTGTGTAAGGGGCAGCCAGGACGGCTATACACCCCAAAGCAGGTGCAGGAGGATATGTTCAGAATAATGACCCAGTACTTCTTGCACCTGCTAGCAAAGAGATGACTGTAACAGTACTATTTAAAGGGTAGAGCTTTAGTCTTTGAACATATGGAGAAAACAAAAAAATGATTTAACTTCAAGCAGGGATAATAGAGGCTAGATCTGTGTCTGGAAAGAAAGGTCACAAGCTCTTGACCACATGCAGATGCTCAGGAAGTGCTGTTCTGGCATTGTTACCTAGGACTGGATGCTGATATGACGTGGATTTGAGACAGGCTTTTCTACAGCTGCTCCCCCAGTACAGGCCCTTGGCAATACTAACAGCACGCTCTCCCAATGTACCGACTTTACTATTTAGGTTCCATCAGCTGAAGATATAAAGTCATCAGAAAGACACAAGCCCTTATAAAAGACATCTTCCCTTAGTCAGAGTACTAACAAATATCAGATCATTTTACAACAGTAATCTCTCAACTTTGAATAGAAATAGGAAATGTCCTCACAAAATAAGGCACTCATTTTGAGCACTTGAGAACTTTTGCTTTCCAAGTCTGCCATCATCTTTACTACACTTAACGAAACAAACAGATGACATGACATCACATCTTAGGCTTATTCCTCTTGTAATTACAAGCAGCCACTAACAGGCACAGAGAAAATGAATTAGACCACATTTTCCACCCAGTCCATGCAACAGTGCACAAGCCTATTTGAGAAACCAGCCTATAAAGACTTGCAGTTCATTAAAGGAATTCTGTTTCTTCACAATCTTCCCATCCATCACTCTGAGCCTCGTCCTTTTCCTTGTGACTTTATGAAAATCATTTGCAACTGATACAAACCAGGGCTACACACAGGTACAATGAGGGGCTTGCAGTGCTACAGCTCCCTATCTTCCAGTGGATGTAGAGCAGACACAGCACCAGGGTAATGGGGAGAGGGAAGGGGAGGTAGCAGAAAGTACCACCTTTTAGGCTTCCTTAGATTGAAAGCTGGTAGAAAGCCAGCTATTGAAATAAAGCTTTAATAAGGGTCATGCCTATAAGCTTTATATATTTAACTTCTCAAAAAAATAAGGTGCATATTTCTTAAACTCCACAAGTACTACAGTGCACATTTTTGCTAAATCTCTGTCCCTTTGACCCTCTGGGAGATGACAGACTAGTGATGCTCATTACACCACCCGCCTTTCAGGGAAAATCTGTCACCCTGTGTGATTGCTGAGAAGGTTTATACACAGTGCTCCAGACCTGAACCTCTGTAAAGCTAGAAGGACTGGAAGACAAAACTTGAGACTTCTTCACAGTTGATTACACAAGGCATTACATGGACACCCACTAAGGTTATTTACAAGTACTCACAGAAATAGCTTAAAGTTCATTCCCAACCCCAGGGCTTACAACTGGTTTTAGAAACTGCTGCTAAAAACCTATGCAGTCACAGTGAATTCTTCCCAGTACATAAAATCAGTGGGCTTTTCATTTGCCCTACTGTAACAGAATTGCACTGACACAAGCAGACAGAGCGTACCCCAAACAAAGACTCTTTTGTCTCATTCCAGAGATGTAGCAAGGGTTTAGCTTCCCTACCTGAGATTTCCTGCTGATCTCTGCTCCAACTGTCCCCACTGTAAGGGTTAGCGAGGGTAGAGACATGGCTATTGTAACACAAGCCTAGGGACTTTTCCTGGTTTAAGGTAAAACAGAACCAATTTTCTGTTCGGTAACTTAACTTTTTACCTAAACATCTTCTAACTACTGAAATTAACAGCATATTGTGCAGACACTGTTTGCTCTGTGAGTGATAAGACCTATGTTTCTAATTTATGCCAAGGCATGGTATGTAGAAAGGCTCTTGCTTATACTTACTGCTATAACACCCAAGGGCAGCTAACTGGGTTATTTGCCCCATTGGAGGGTCAGAAATGGAAAAGCGTAGAGGGGTCCCAGTTGCGGGGAGGAGCGGACAGGACAGATAACCCAAAACTGACCAACGGGTATTCCATCCCATCTGCCTCAGGCTCTGTACAAAAGCTGAAGGATCAAAGGGTCAGCCCTCTTTCTTCAATGGCCGACGTCTGAGGAGGACTCTGTCTGTTCGTCTGCCTTTGATCCCGATCCTGTATCCAGATCCGGAATCCAGTTTCTGTCCATCACTGAGTCCAGCCTGGGAATTCCCCAGTGACAGCCAGTGACGTGATCATCATCGTGGGAGCTTGACAAAGTTTTGTATATACTTCATTATTTTCTTTCTATTTTATTATTAATATTTCTTTAAAGTAGTTTAGTTCCTTCTAAACTCAGAAGTCTCTTTCTCTCTCCCCCTTCTTTCCTTGAAGAGAGAGGTAGAGGAGAACATCTGTCACTCTCCTCAGTGGCCAGTCCAGCCCAAACCATGACAAGACTCTTGAACCTGGAATGCAGGAGAATTAGAAATATGCTCTTTTCCCCATGTTCCTAGAAGGTGCCTAAGAATCAGATTTTACGTGTTCAATGTGTTTCTATACTGTACAACACAATGCAATGTGGAAATGAGTGGGCTGGGTACAAACAAAGAAGCAGAAGACCTACATTGGTTCAGTGCTATACTTGAGCTATTTTACTGAAAAAGCAAACTAATGCGCAGATATTGGATTAATCCTACCTGGGAACACTGCTTTGGTTGTTTTATTCTTTACAACACTCAAAGCCATTTTGGCACAAAAAGGTAAAAAAGGATAGATAGGAAACATGACTAAATTACTTCACATAATTTAAAATTAAAATGTCTCAAATTTCTCAAAAAAAAACCAAACCAACCAAGTTTCCAAAGAACACACAACAAAGCTGAAAGTTCACTACTAATGTTGCAAGCTCAGAAAAGTTAAGAAATTCCAGGGTAACATAAAGCCAGCCTCTTATATTATTAACTACTATTTCACAAACTGTATTTTTGATACAGTATTTTTCAGTCCTCTGAAACAAATGCTGCTTCATGATGGTTATTCAGTCTCATATTTTCTTTTCATTGTTTGTTTTACAACCCACACCCTGTATACTACTCATGATTCAAATACTTTTCCTCTTGGTCTTTTCAAAGGCTCTTACCATTATAGTTTGTTGAAGTGAATTATTTTGTGAATGATTTTTTAATGTCTGCCATGTGAGGTCTGGGACTATTAATATTTTAGCAACTGAGACAACAAATACAGAGGTATTAAAAGTAAAACCTTTAACTAACATTGAGTATTCAGTCTCAGAAAATCGTGGTTAGTAAGGTCTAGGACTAATTTTGGTTTACATGAATTTTCCAGACTTAATTGGGAACTCTGTCCCTCAGAATCAGGGATAGAGTCCAGTTCTACTGGAAGAATTAATTTGCTTTAATTGAGGCCTAAATTCTTGCTTTCCTTCTTACCATTTGTCTGCTTCACAAACTACCATATTCTAATATTTCATCTTCTGAAGAAGGCATCTTACAGAAAACAATTGTCTTTCCTTGAATGACGTTAACCCATATCAGGGCAAATCTACTCAGCACATTATATTATGCAGGAACCTTGCAGAAGAAATCACTAGTAATCAAGACAAGACTGCCTTGTCAATTGAAAATAATGAGAGTTTCTCTGGCAGTCTCAATCCTGACATTTCTTGACATCTGAGCTCTTGACTTTGCAATGAAAATAAAGTTCTTTTAAGATTTTTGTGTGTGCCATGTCCTGTGTGTGATCATATATCAACTTTCACCAGCACAGTTAGAATTATTGAATCCACTGCAGAGACACTTCTTCAAACTCAGGGAATTATAGCAGACTTCTCGGGCCCTAACTAGAAAATAAGTTCTGATAGCAGAGGAAAGGTGAGACCTGAATATTGCAAGCTTTGTACTATGACAGAGGAATATGGTCTTGTCAGCAAGAGCTTCCTTTCAATTTTCTTGCAGTGTAAGCCATTTTGTTCCACTGTGCCTCTGATACTCCTCATGTCACTTGTCCACCTTGGCCTCCTGTTCCCACTCTTACCTAGCCATGTAAAGTCTCTTTTCCTTCATAAAGGATGTCTTACCTCTTATTTCTACCTGCTGCTTTTTTTACTTCCACACATCATCACTCATTCTCTCTGATTCCTACTCCAACTTTTCCACTCCAACTTCCCAGTCAATCTCTGCTTCAGCTTCACATTCACAAACCGGGATCCACATGATTCTTTTGGACACTCCTTCCTCCACCTCAGTTGCCAGTCCCAGCTTCCTTTTATACTCCCTCAATCTACACTACTTGTCCCTATCTACCCTCTTCAAGTCCTACTCATGTCCCTCTGAATTTAAATCAGGCAGAATCCTCCTAAAGCCGCCAACCCTAAAGGCAACTGGTTGACAATATAAGGGAGAGGGTGTCCTTGCCCTTACTTGCCTTGATTGTTTCTGCTCCTGCCTGCAGCAGCCCACAGCTGCGACTGCATTGAAAATCCTGCTAAACTCTGAAAATGTCAGGAATGGAACATGTTCAAGTTACATGAAACTATGAGGTACAGAACTGCAAAACTGGTAAAATGGTACTGAACAAGGGTGAACTGTCTTTTTGGGGGGGACCCAGATGACCAAATTTCTAGAAGACAAAAGGCTGCTGCCTGACATAACCACCTCTTTGCTCTTTCAGCTCCTAGCCAGGTCCCTTCTCTAATTCATGGCTGGGCTGGAGTTTTCCAAAGAAAAATGTTAGTTAACACTTAGTTAGGAATTCATAGATGTGAGTGTATGAGGCCTGATGCTCATACTGGAGCTGTGGATTTGCTTACAAAGTGCAATATAGAGTCAGTTTTAACAGGAATAACTGCAATCTATAAATTTAAATGTGACGATAAAACCTCATAGTCATGAATGACAGTTTTTCAGCAAAGCATGAAGGATATAGATGAAGAATCTATAATCTTGAAATCTTGTGAAATATTTCAACTTAATTCCAATAGAACAAGATTTCAATTAGGTAATTCACAGTCATTGTTTTTTTGTTTATTGGCTGGGGGGAAGGGGTAGAGGAATTTTGTTGTTTTGATTTGGGTTTTCTGTCCAGTCCGCACAGCCATTGCATCTTTATATTTTTCTGAGCTAGTAGAAGAGTTGCCCTTTATAGTCACTGGAGAGAAATGAGCCCTTTTTGGGTGCAATTCATCTGATCTACACAGGATTTATACTTTTAGATGAGTGGTATTGTGTTTGTTTTCCTCTGTGCTGTATAGAAGAAGCCAAGGGTGTTTCTCTCCAAGATGCACAAGGTCCTCATCTTTTGTAGTTTTTGACAAATTCTCTTATTCATGTCTGCGTACATTTTCCACTTGTGCATGACTGAGTCAAAGTCATAGGTGTGTGTAACTGTGGAAACTGAATTCTAGTTTCAAATGCACTGGGCTTCTTCTTGGAATCCCTTATATACTCCTAAAGCTGATAAATGGCAACAACAGCTTGTGGTTTTGGCCAGGCAGTTTGTGCCTTCCCTGGACTTTGTTCAGATAAAGCCAGAGGAACAGAGAGCACTTCCACAGCTGCTAGGCTGAAGCGCAATGTCCTCGGAGAGGTGAAATGCTTTATTCCTCCTTTAGATAAAAGTTTATTGGGAGAACGGAGCTTTTTCCCCAGCTATCCCAACCGTCTAACAGAGTGGAAATAGTCCCCCAGCACATGGCAAATGTCTTATAGTTTTTGCTTTTCCATAAACACCTGAATATGCAAGACACAATCTGGCCTTAAGTGCATCTCTCTGTAAATAAACTCTGGAAAAAAACACAATATTTGAGTTTGAAAAAGAATTTGCAGGCCTGAAGCCATAAAATTTCCACTTGTAAACATTTCTCTTTGAATCACTGCTTTAGCAGTACTTTTGTCTGCTTAAAAAGTTTTGAAACAAACATGCAGGCAGAAAGGGTGAAGTATTATTTGTCCCTTGGTGAATCCTCAAAGGAAATCAGACAAAGGAATAAAGTTTTCTAGCAGATGAAAAATTCCCCTACCTTTTATTTTCTCCCTGTTTGTATCTGGTTCTGTTGATACTTGAGACCTCTTATGCATTCACAACAACATTTCTCAATTTAGTGAGCATGCCATGGCAATTGATTTAGACAATGCAATAGCTGTGACAGCAATCGGGAGGCACTCCAAATTTAAAAAGTAACAGGACACGCAAAATTGAAGCCTACTGACTGTTTTTGTGATAATTGAATTTCATTGAGTTTTAGCAGTGAGAAATGAGCAATAAAAAGGCTGTTTCCAGCCACAGTTCCAGGAAATGGCTAGGGCAGCACGCATCAGAAAAATATACGTTGAACATTTACATGCAGAAATCATCTGAGTTACTAATTCAGCCGAACAAGCTTCTTTCCTTCTTAGCTGCAAAAATAATTTCAAAATAGAATAGGCAAGCCTTTGAGATAAAGAATTAAAGATAAAAAGGGCTGAATAATTTTGTATAGCTCCAGGACTGCAAATTTGCTGTGTGGGCAATTTAAATATGTTCCATCCTGAACAGTTGTTGTAAAAGAGGATCTCTTCAGTTGCAGTTTTTCCGAACAGTTCCTGAGGAAAGATGTTTTCCTGGTGTTTAAAAACTTAATTTTTCACAACTGAAAATGTGCATTGGCTTTTTATGATGTTTGAACTGGTTGCTCTTGGAGTGATTGTATTTCTGGGGGTCATTTTGAGGTCTTCTTTTCAATAAGAAAAGTAGTTCTCTCTATTCTCAATGCAACTGCAATTCACTCTGATGACACTGAGCACTGGTTTCCGAAGAACAGCCTTCACACCTTCAGAAACGGCAGGTTAAGGAGTTGCACAGAATCCTTTGCTCTTCATTGGAAACAATGAAGCTTCATAACACGCTGTCCAACTGATCTGCATTTCTGCCAAGGGAGTCCGGGCAGGATTAATCTAGGCATGATACAAACAGATCCCTGGGACTGGTTCTTTAATTACAGGATTGTTTCCTCCCTCTTTACACAAGTTCCAGCCTTAAACAACTTCTCTGTAAATCAGTTGTTCAGAAGTGAAGGTTTCTTGCCTCATGTTTATTGACTTCCATGCAGATCTCTTGAGTTCAATAGCTTAAAAGTGGGTGAGGAATGAACATGTGATCCAGACCCTGATCAAAATCCAAATAAAGTAATGTTTCATAGAATCATAGAACAGTTTAGGTTGGAAGGGACCTTGAAGATCATCTAGTTCCACCCCCCCTGCCATGGGCAGGGACACCTCCCACTAGACCAAGTTGCCCAAGGCCACGTCCAGCCTGGCCTTAAACATCTCCAGGGATGGGGCCTCAACAACTTCTCTGTTTGCCTCATCAGATGTCTGACCTGTTTTACAATAATGATTTTTATGACTGGTGAAACTGCAGGTAAAGTGATGTCTCAGAGCCTTACAGTACAGATGCACATACAGCACTTAGAGAGCAGCTATAGGACATCTCCATCTCGTACTGATGTTCAGTCCGCTGGAGGCCATAACTTTCAGTAAGACTGTCAAGGGTCGGGATAAGTACCATTGATTGTAATCTCAAATATCTAAGAGAATGGTATTAAAAAGAATCAGCAAATAATGTTTTTTAAAGTACCTTCTTGCTACTTGAGACATGCTGTATAATGAAAGAAGATTTATATGGTTCTCAAAATGAAATAAAATTTAGCGCAGCTGCTTTTTATCAGCTTTAACAAACAATGGTTGCATAGAAAGGCTTAAAAAGAACAAGGCTAGCTGAGAGGAGTTTTTTTTCTGAATAATTGCTGACTAACCTGGTTTAATCTCTTTCTTTTATGTATTCATAGATTCTACTGTTACCTTGAAGAGGGGGGAAGAACTGATGAGAATTTAAATATAATTCACGGTAATAGATTTGGGGCAAAACTTAATCAACTCAATGCATTACCTTTGCATAAATAAATGATTTTTTGTCCATAGGATAAGCTAGTTAAGTATTGCACAGATAGAACAGTAATCATAAATAAAAAAAAGAGAGAAAGAAGGAAAAATAGATATACACAGCCACTCTTCGATTTTTCCCATGGAACTTCTACACAGGAGTCAGCGCGTAGCAGAGGTGCCAGATTCAAGAATAGAAATGCCTTCATTACTCATTCATGCAAAGGGAATGAAGCAAAATGTGGGTGAACATGCAGTTGGACATGAAAATCCAAAAAGAGCACAGAGGAACAACAATGGCAGCGTGGGGAACCATAAACCAGCGTTGATTGGCATTTAGCATTAATTTGTATTCTGTGTGTGATCCGGCTGATGAGGCACTGGGAAATAATGTATGTTTGCGAGGCAGTGTTCAGAATTCCTCTGCCACCATGCCAAAGACCTGGTGAATTGAGGAAGTGTGACAATTGCCAGCTTTTTGCTCAAATGCAGAATCTGACTTTGAGGGATCAGCTTCCCTCTGTCATAATGAAAAATAGAGATCCACAATGGTACCTTTCAAGAAACACAGGGAGCGTAAATGCAAGCCAGCTGGGAGAAAGGAGAAAACATATCAGATAGTTTCTGTGGTGTAAAAGCTGAAATCGGGTATAAAAGCAAACACCTTTCTGTCATGGTAACTTTGGAGGACACACTTAAAGGGTAACAGAAATGCAAGAAACTTGAAGGCATTGAATTACTTCTAAATTCTGCACAGAAAGCAGACTCTAGTCAGCCCCCACACTTTTCGCTCTCTCTTTTCAGGATAGGTTAATGCGGAAAAAAAATCAATAGGCTATTAAAATATTTCGAAGATGTATTTCAAACCAGTTCTGTAGACGTATTCTTATCTACCGGCAATGCACACGTCTGTCAAGCAATGACAAGACTCCTTTGGAGGAGAACTTTTTTCATATTAGAATAAATACTAGAACCTACTACTCTGTAAATGTCAAGAGTACAAGCAAAAACCTGCAGGGAAGGTTCTTTTTTTTTTTTTTTATGCTGAGTCTGCCCCGCTTTCGGCTTCCTCAGAGCACAGGTGCACAGGGCAGGCAGGTTTCCCTGCATGCTGAAGAGAAGCAGGCTCCTGCACTACAGACTCGCCGTGCTGCCGCTGGGTACTCGCTGAGGTACCAAAGGCTTTAACGGACAAAGCCTACAGCCCAAAGCAGCTGTGTATGCTGTTCCTCCTCATTATAATAAACCATAGAGCAATGCACATTTGCTGGCTGCACTTGTGCTTTTGTTTACCGCAGCTACTCAGTGGCTTATTAAATCCAAAGGAAATGTCTATTTCCTTGTAAGGTACATCTCATCACCAATTATTTTATTTTCAGGGTCCAGTACTCATTATAGAGTGTGGGCTAAAAGGGAAGTACTGATGCTGTACTTAGACATTTCGCTAGCCAGACAGTGAGATCTGTGGAATGAAACTGGTTTGTTGTTGAGTACCAGCAAGTGCAAGACAAATGCCAGAAGGGGAGTCAGGACTGCGAATCAGCTTTACCACTGACCGGCTGTGTAGCCCTGCTCACATCACTCAGGGGTTGGATCCTGATCCCAGTCACAACTTTTAATACTGTAAACCAAGAAGACATGTCCCTCAATGTTAAAAAAAAAAAAAGAAGGAAATCGGAATCTAGCTCTTAAGTGACTCAGAGTCTCTCTTAAGTAGATCATCGGTGATAACAGGATAATGATATTTACTCACCTTACAAGGAAGATGTCTCAAGAACAAATCTACCTGGCTTGGAACATATACAGTGCTAAGCATTATTAAAATGATGGGACTAGGTAAAACAGTGACAGCAGCTTTACCTACATCATATGAAGGTTAACATACAGTTAACACACAGTGTATTCAAACACATAGTTTGAATATACTGTGGATTGCAGACTAAAGAATACCAGTTCACTATTCGTGAAGAGTCAACTAAGTCAGAAATCAGGTTGAATATTTGGCAGCTTCATAGGGAAAAAGTGGCAATTAATTTCCTCTTTACGGTTTCATATCATTTTGTTACATTTCTTAAGTTGTTTTGCTTTGTCTCGTTCTGCAGATGACCCTTCCATCTGTTAGCACTGCAATGTTGTATTGCTGTTGGTTGGTAAATGATCCTAGATAAGTGTGAAATATCAGACTGTATGTTTCTATACATCAGTTTATATCAGTTCATGGAGTGGATTCGTTATTGCAAAAAAAACTATTGCTTGTATAGAGAGATGGTTTAGTTAAATCTGACCAAGAGTTTTATCGTTCTATTTGAATAACAATCCCTATCCAGCCTGCATAGCAAAACAGCATCAGATTCTCCTAGATATCTAACGAATGCAATCCTGTTTTAGAGAAGCAAAATTCCAAACTCTCACAACGTTTTTTACTTCCACTGTCCCCCTAGTAGACCGTAAGTGAACAGCCATATCAAAAGTATGCAGAAGTAACAAGGTGGAGAATATGGCCCTCTCGAAAATGTTTGCTCTCTTTATAATGTTCTTCCAAAGTTAACCAATGGCCACTTTATAATTTTAGTTTTAATTAAAGCAATGACCTAAAGTAGGTTTGCACAATGCCGAACTATGCAAAGTATCTAAGAGGAGGTTTCCTTGCAAGGTTTCTCTCTTATTTCTCTACTGATCCTTGAAATCCATTCAGACGTGCAGAGATTCCTGGGGAACTTGAAGAGGATACAGTGCAGAAAGAAGCAGGGTCTCTCTCGCTCCATCTCACCACCACGTGTCAAAAGGAAGTCCTTATGCACCCTGAGCTTCTGCAACTGAATATATCAACCTGAAAAAGTCTGGGATCACGCTGTGTTTGTGAAAATACAGACAACCAAAATCCTGCACCTGTTTTTCACCCTGCCAGGTAATCCTGTTCAAACAGTATCCAATGTCAAACAGAGGCAAATGCAAACAACAGTCAATCTACTGCTATTAAAGGCAGCCTTACTGGCAGCTACTTCAAAGAA
The DNA here is from genome assembly GCA_008711295.1 of Anarhynchus alexandrinus. NCBI lineage: Eukaryota > Metazoa > Chordata > Aves > Charadriiformes > Charadriidae > Anarhynchus > Anarhynchus alexandrinus. Next base: position 3,417,786 of record VUYV01000024.1, read on the forward strand.
GGACACCAAAAATGTCTTCCTATATAATTTAACTACAGTATCCAAAGACAGAGAATTGAAAATATTTGTCCAAGGAAAGATGCAAATAGAAGTATAAGGACCTAAAAAGTAATAAGTGGTGCTAACTGGACTACTGAGCTTGGCTTGATCAATGAGGCTGAAGAGCCCTACATCTGTAATTCATCTGTCTTCACAAGTGCCTGCTTCTTTCAGTATGAGTAGTGCAGCTTCCCTGCAATGGCGTTAACCTAAGCATGGCAACACAGGATGACAGACAGAAGCTCAACTTCTTCTTTTGAAAAAGAAAGAAAATAATCTAGAAACTATCTTTCCTGTGCATAAAGTTCTCATACCAGTTCACTAAGTTTCAAGGAACAGTATTAAGCAGAAAATCAATAGTAATCTAATACGTGAATGTGAAACATACTGTACTGGCTGCTTCTAAGACCATAGGAGGAGAATTAGACCATTGTCTCTGGTGTGAAAACGACCAAGATTTCTCAAGGATTGTTTCTTCTGAATGTCATGCAGACTTTAGTGGTTAAAGCCTAAGTGGATAAAGGATTTATTATGGGATGCAAGGGGAAGAGAATTTGGAGATTGCGTGAAAAATATTAGTGGATGTATAGGGGAAGGACCAAAGGCTGGGAAAAGGAGGGATCAAGATGGACTGAAGAGGAACAAGCATGGGGAAAAAAGAGAAAAAATGGGAAACAAGGGGCTGGTTGAGTGAAAACAAGCAGCTGAGCCCTGCACTTGATTACCATGGCCTATCCTGTATTCCTATTAAATCCTATTTCTAATTATCTTAGGTATGCGTGTGCTCTCTATTCTGAGTTGGTGTGTGAGTGTTAGAGGACTTTAAGTGGGACTAGGTGGCAAAGAGGACAAGAACCAGTGGTGTGAGAAGGTACGAGCCGGAAGGGCCTGGAAGTCAGGGAGCCAGCAGCTGCAGGAGACTGGGGTCTGTGGGCAAGCTAATGCACAGACTGAGTTCCAAGAGACCTAAGGGCGAGATGAAGCAGGATGAAGCTAGCGTCTGCAGAGACCCAAAGACTGGTTAAGGGGTCCTTCGGTATGGATGCTGGACAGACCTCAAGTCCATGGGGTTCATTCAATGGTCAGAAATGATAAACTTGTGCTATAATCTGTCTGTGAAGTGCTGAAAGGTAATGTAAAACTAATTACGTACATTGTTAATAGATTTATATTGGTACATGAGATTATGTTGTAGAAGTGCATAAAAAATAATTATACTATTGAGAACAAGAGACAGTTTAATAATGGACATGTACCAGCGTTGTCCCATGGTGGAAAGGACCCAGTCTCTTTACTGTCCAGTGCTCAGAATGGTTTCTGGTCTAGTTTAATTAGATACATTATAAACATTTTGCATACACATAAATAGTGAATATTAAGCCCAAAGTGGGATTATGATGAAATTTAGGAACTTAGGTGAACTATTCACCTGAAAATCCCCATGCAGCTCTGTTTTCAACCTGGAGAACCTTGAATTGCAGTGATACTTCTCTTTTTAAATTACTCTTTACATGCAAAAGTTCTGCATTTTCAAATCACCTTATCTTCACCGTGGCTGAACAGCTAGGAATTATTTCAGCTAAAAGTTCATCTGGGATGCATTTAAGGCCTTTGAGTAACTCCATCTAGGCACAGCTCTTAGAAGAGGCTTCACCCTAGCAGTTAATCCTTTCTTTAAGGGATGACCTTGTAGAGAATCAATACCAGATGTGATTTTGTCTCGACATTGCCACTGTGCCGCCATCTTCCAGGAGGACCATCTTCACGGCTTTGGAAGTGGACGACCTTATGCGCCTGTGCAGGGACCAAGGGTGCAAAAAGAGCAGGAAGAGGCTTGTACGGGAACAGCGTTTCCAGTTGATCTACGCATGAGCAAGAGCCCTATATAAGGAGCACGTGTGCTTTTGTGGTGCCCTTTTGGTTCTTTGCTGCTCCTCGCCTCCCTGCTGCGTGCCTCCCCGGACCCTGGACTGTGCAAAGACTTTGGACAGAATCAGCAGAAACCCATTGGACTCAGGGTGGCAGTAGCAAACTTTTTCCCTCTTTCTTTGTTTTCTTCTTTACCCCCTTTTCCTTCCCCCTTTGCCTTCCCTTCACCTCCCCTTTTCACCATTCCTTCACGGTTTGTTAAGAGAATTAAACAAAAGGTTGTACGATATTTGACTGACTTCAGAGTCTTAATCTCGTCCTTGGGATTATAACGAAACCTCCCCGATACCGGATCAGGACAGACCTGAAGGGATTTCTTATGTTTTTGAATTAAGTAAATAGTGATTGGGTAAAATGGGTGAACTGTTCTCGGAGCAGGAAACAGGGTAGCCAGAGCATGCCTCATCTTTGGTCCAGCAACTCTTAGACTGGTTAGTAAGAACTGACAATACCCAGGTCAAGAAGACTTCCTTCCTTGTGGTATATCTTTCTTTGCAGAAGTGACACTTGTGTGGTTGAGATCCCCTGGCAGGGGACAGCCTGGTGTCTCCTTTTTTGCGTGGCCTAAAGACTAGGTTACTGGGCTTGGAGAGGAAGAAATGTCTGTCATACCTAAACTCAGCATGCAGTAATGCAAAAACACATGGTACCTATATCCTTTTGTGTATCTAGACTATTAATCATTCACAGCGCAGTAATACTGCTAAGATCTTTTTCCACACCATGGCAGCAAAGACAGAAGTTTGTGCTTGTTATAGACCCAAAGCAAACATGTCAATTGCTCTAGCATTCAGTGTCTACTGAAAAAAATAATGATAGCTAAATAAGCAGACCCATATTATCTGACAACGGCATGGTGGTTTGGTTGGATGACTCATTGTGCCATCACTGTCTGAAGATTCCTTTGCACTAAAATTAGATCACGCAGTTCATGATCTACCCTGAGAGTAAAGATTAGAATCCACTCATTCAAACTTTTTAATCTATCTTGTTTGTGTGCATCATCAGAGTCTTTGTTAGAGAGCTGTTGTTTGCAGATGGTTGCACTTACAGAGCAGAAAGAGCAAGACCTGAAGATAATGACATCTAATTTCCCAGCCACTTCTGTAAACCTCGATTTAGCATTTCAGCAGAACAGATTTGTACCAACTAAAGCTAAATAAACAATATTCCCAGATTAACAGAATAAAAATAAGTGCTGTGGCTCTGTTTACTTTTTTTGGAGTAAAAGTGGTTTATGATGATGTCTAATTTTTGTGTTTAAAGCACCAGCTTTGCTGTTGCTCTTCCCGATTTCAGTCTCTGTAAACACACCATAACACTGACCTGAACATCAGACTTTACTCAGCACATGCACTTACATTCTCTTAAGTGATGTGAGGACAGACATTTGCTATTAACAACACAGAAAATACTAAGAAATTTCCATATGATGCGTCTGCAATCACTCCTGAGTAGAATATAAAAAAGATAGAATAATCAACAATGCTTTAATGAAGTGTAGCAAAAGAAGATCCATGTAGGGATGGACATAGGTGGACTCATCATAACTCTGGACTTAGCTACTCAAATGTAGGCTCTTTGTACAGCTCTATTTCTGTTGCATGAGTTCTTAAAAATGCATAGTCATCCTCTGCTGAAATCCTGAAAACATAGACTAAAGTTATAGATGTGTGTTGTAATGGACTAATGCATAAAAAGTACTTCATGTTAAGCAAATAACTTGTTTAAAAAACACTTCAGCAGTAGGCTGTGTAATATTGATAGGAACATTAGGAGTACCTAGCTGCCAATAGAACTGCATTCACCAGCAATGACTAAATACAGTGAAGTAAAGGTCTCTGAAAATAATTATTAGTGCAGCAAACCAAAGCGCCAACTAAGTTTAAGACAACAGTTGCAGTAATTTGCAGTTTCTAAACTGTTTCATTGACCTCAGTTGAGCTACTTGATATTTACCAGGCTGGGTAAATCACAAATGCAAACATTTTCTAAAGTGGCCTGGGGTTGCGGCTGTGCTGACTGATGACTATCATACTTCCTTATGATTATTTTCAGAGATGCTGCTGGGAGCACATATCTGGCAGTGAAGCGAGCACTCCTGGAAAACAGATTCATATAGGCTTTATGGTCACGAACAAACTCGTAAATTATCAGTCCTACAGTCTCCGATCATATCAATCACTGTTTTTTAATGTTTTTACATGGGTACTTGTTAAATACCTGAACATAGTTCAGGTAGTTCAATAGTTCAAATTTACTGGGGTTTAAATAACATTAATTAATCAATAATTTCTTCTAATATACCTCTGAAACTAATAAAAATTATGGCAATACAGCCAAAGAAAATAGCCTGCATTTTTGAAGCAACTTTGTTTTATATCTTGTCCTCATGTTGGTTTGTATGTTGTCTTCATGTACTAATCACCTTGTTTTGTAAAAGAGGGGTAAAACTAGCAGGAGTTGCACATTCATTTTTTGAAGAAATAGTTTAAAATGGCTTATTTTTTTGTCTCTTAATCTGCTACACACTAAAGAGGTCAATTTCTCAGCTATAATTTGTTTTTTTTGCCAGAGTGTAATTCATATTTGTGCATTTCAGCATTTGCTCTGTAAATATATATACTACACTAGGCTCTTAGGAAGTCGGCAGAGGCAAGCCAGCTGAGAATTAGGATCAACGTGCTATTTCTGGTCAATTTGTTCTGGCAGCAAAATATTTGATAAACATAAAGTTGCATTGTAATTTCATTTCTGTTTTTCCTCCCTGTATGTTCTCCATTTCAGGCCACAGCCTGAGATGTTTTTCAGCTGATCAATTTTACTTGGATTTATATCTTAATTTCAGGGATGGGAATAAGCAGCAAGGTAATAGAAACCTGATCCTTTTATGCAGGGTTAGCCAAACAAGATCATTCGAATATTTCCAACCAAACGTCTATTAAACCAAGATGTTTTTAAGAATGATTAAACTACACAGTTTTGCTTAGAAAAGCGTTCAAAGAATACCAGTATTACACCCTGCTAATTTCACACAATATTGATTGTATAACACATTTGTGGTCAAGGTATCTTACAAAAAGGCAATTTTAAAGTGTGACTTGCCTGATGAAACACACTTTGGCCATTGGAATTCTGCTTGAGATTTGCTGGGAGATTGTTGGCAGATCTTCAGCTCATGCACATTGTTAGACTTTCTCATTCTGATGGTTAATTTTGTTGCTGCAGAAGTGAACGTGATAATTAACCAAGAATGAAAACAGACCAACATTGTTTTTCCAAGATATTATTGGACTACTTTTTAAGAGATCAGAATCACACAAACTGTGATTGAGCACTCACCGTAATATTAGCTAACTGATAAACATTCTCATCTTAGCTAATATTCAATGTATTTCAGAAAGCTTTTGACTATTGCTCAACAGCTGTTCTATGTATGAACAATACAGGTGGATCATCTCCAAAAGAATAGTGACGTCTCCAAAAGAATATTTTATCTATATAAGACACTCAAGTTTTATATTGATAATCACAGTGTACAGAGTGTAATTTTATTTCAGATTTTTTCCTTAAACCACTTCATATTCTTTATTAAAATTGGACAATATTATGCACATATTTTGTGATATTCAGATCTATTCTAGCTCCTTTTTTTTTTCTCTTTTCAGTTTCAAACCAAGAGGAACGCCGTAACTATTAAGAAGTCAATAACTCTGGAGTCACAGCTGCCACTGAGATTTGTTGCTAAAGTTGGATCTTCTGATACTTAATTTAATACAGTAATTCACTCTCAACAAGTCAGCTGCCTAAAGAAAGTATAATAATTGCTGCAAAAAAATGTGGAATACAAAGAACTCATATTTTCCAAATATTCTTTTGAGTTAAAACCGTTTTCTATTCTCCTTATGCAGAAACCCTCTGCCATTCCTTCTATTCTCAGAAGAACGTTTAGTAATACTAAAAGAGCTCTTTGCTATTTTGCAAATATGCTGAGATTGGTTAGTTTGTTGTATTTTATTTTGAGCAAGAACATTCAAAACTCTGATATCTAAATGTCTAATTACAACTGTGCTACAGACACTGGGATAGAGAATTCTACCTACAGACAACAGATACGGAATTATGCATGAAGGCAGATGCTGCTCTTGACCAATTATGTTGCAGACTTCTCAATATTACTATTTAGTTATGTGAGCACTAAGTTTACATCTACACCATACATGGTTTTGTAGATTAAGCCTATCCTATACAGCACTTGGTAGTGGTTATATTGGTTTTAAATGTTGTTATTATATGCAAAGCTGTACCAAACCAACACTAGCAAGACAAAGGATATAAAGGATACAATTTGACCTCTAAGTCAAATTTTGCTTTACTTCTGAAGACATCAGTGGGATTTGGCACCAGAGAGTCATTAAACTCATCCTAAAATAAGGTCCAACACAGGAAAGCTGAATTATTTTACGGAGAGTCTGACCACTGTCCTTTCACTATGTAGGAAGACTAGATAACTAGTTTGGACAAGACATCTACAGTGGGATTTCTCCACTATAACATAGATATCAGAAAGCTAGGCATCCAAACTACTCACCTTAGGGTCACTTTTAAAATTATAGTTCTGTTTTATTTTTAAACAATTAATAAATTTCAGATCCTCTTCACTAGCAAAACAGGGTTCTTCAAAAAACCCAAAAGTAAATTAGGCTGACAATATAGATGAAACTAAAGAGTATAAAAAGAAGCTAAAAATTACGCTCAAGTTAATGAAAAAATTATTATTCAAGAAAAGAAAAAACAGTTCGGACGTTTTTTGAGCTCTTGATATGAGACCAAACCACAATGGGAAAGAGAATGAAAAAAGGAAAAAGAAAAAATCAATAGACATGGGAACTACCTAAAATTAATCCTTTTTCAAGACTGTTCTAAGATAAAATAGTCATATAGCTAAGCTTAGTTGATCGAGGTTCTGATGCTGTGGGTGCAAAAGTGTCCAATACGAGAGAATAAAAGACACTTGCTGTGGAGTATCATATGACGGGAACTCAAATGACAGTCTGCTAAAATGGGACATGGCAGTGCCTTCCAAAAAAAAAAAAAAAAGTCAAAACTGCAAACTGCAAAGGATTATGCTTCACAGCAGGAGTTTGCAGGATCAGTAGAAGACAAACTGCATGTTCAAGGAGTGATAATATCAACTCTAGTTAAGCAGAAGTCTTTGGAGAAATGGGCAACATTGCCCTGCATGACCATATCTTCATAAAAACAAATAGGACAGATACTAATTTCAAGTTGGATATGGGTGTACAAGCCAACGTGCTTCCAGACATAATGGTAATAGCATTTCTATAAGAAAAATACATTTGCCATACATTCACTGAAGCTCTAGACTTACTGTGGTCAGAAAAAAACTTATCCCCACTAAAACAGAATACAATCTGAACTGGCCATTACATGTTTCACCTAAAAATTCTAAGTCAGTATTCTGATACAGGGAAGAAGGCCGTAGCATTTACAGCATGAGCATGAAAAATTTTGTGCCTATATATGGAATTTGCACTGGAGCTGGAAGTAAGTATACTCTGTTTGAGTTTAAACTGAGCAAATCATCTTGAAAAGAGGGTGCATGCAAAACAACACCGGGCAATGATAAAAATGGCATCTCACAAAGATAAGGAAGCTCTCAACAGATTATGCCAAAGAGTAAATATACCAAGATTATAGAAATTTGTCTTTCAGATTTCTTGAGATAAGGGTATCAAAATTCAGACTTAGACTACAAATTGGTCAATCTGATTTGAAAGTCCTGTTTTATTTAACAGAATTGACTGTAGTATCCAGAGATTCTTCTGAGGATAAAACCCTGAAGAAAACATGTAGATTTACTCTCTGATATTAGAAAAACATTTCCATCATCTCTTATCAATTTGCAGAGGATCTCTTAGTAGTAGATGAGATGCAATTTGAAGGCACTACAGAAAAGCTGTTACAAGGGATGTGTATGATTAGTCAGAAACTAAGAAATCTAAAGGAAAGGTCAGAAACATTCTGAACCAAAATAATATGAGCAGAGACATTGACAAAAAGTAATTCTAAACTGAGGCCAAATCAAAGACAGACATCAATGTTGCTGGCATGCACACACACACAAGGTAAAATGAGCCCCTTCACTCCCTCAAAATCAAAGTTAAACATACCTTTGTCTAATATATATTTTTTTTTACTGTACATTTTTCCTACTATACCAAAACAGTCTTTCATCTGGAATATACTTTAGCTTTCAGTCCAAATATTTTATTTTTAATTATTATTGCTACATTTTATTCAAAATTTTCATTTCAAGAGGACCTTGAATTATGCAGATATCACAATTCAGGTATTAAATTATGTACATATCTGTAAGATCTGATATGTCTGAATGACTGAGAGCAGCAGTTGATATGCTGGAGTTCAGAGGGACCTCAGCAAGCTGTCCCTGAGCAGGGACAGCTCTGCAGAAAAGGACCTGGTGATCCTGATGGACTGGTGGAACTTGAGTCATCATGCACCCTCGTGGTGAAGAAGGTTAATCATATACTGGGGTGCATTATTAAGGGTATAGCCAGCAAATCAAGGGAAGTGTTTATTCCTGCCTTCCCAGAGCTTCTATGCTTGTTTCTGGAATATTATATCTAGTTTGGGGCACTACTGTGAATGACAGATATCCACAAGTTAGAGTTTAGAGGAAGACTGCTAAAATGCTTAGGAGGCTGGACATAGGACATATGAGGAGAGTCTGAAGGAACTGGATTTGTTTAGCCTGGAGACAAGAGGGAGAGGGAAGGATCTAACTGCAGTTTTCTACTGCCTAAAGAGGGGTGATAGAGAAGACGGAGCCAAACTCACTGCAAAGGTGCAGTGACAGGATGAGAAGCAATGGTTGCAAGTTATAGTGAAGGAAACTCAGACTGGATACATGGAAAAGACTTTTCACCCTCGAGAGCGGCTAAGACCTGGAAGGGGCTGCCCAAAGAGGCTGTGTAGTCTTTGTCCTTGGAAACAGGCAGAATTCAACAGGACAAGGCCTGGAAAACTTTGTCTAATGTTGAAGTTACCCTTACTTCGAGCAGTAGGAAGTTGAATTAGATGTCACCCACAGGTCCCCTTCAGCCTAAATTATTCTACGTTTCTGGGATTATTTAGTGTAACCTTCTTTTCCCGTGGTTAGACCCTAGCCAACGGATCTTAATAGTCCAACTTCCACTGACATCTGAGATGTCACTCTGTCTTAAAGCAATGTTAGTTTTTTCCCTGCTCTATATTTGTTTACTGCTCCTTGCTACCAGTTTTTTTTATCCTCTTCAGAATTATCTTGTAGCATGTAGTTGAATGCCAATGTAAGGCAAGAAAACTGATAGCAACCCCTTAAATTCATTTACATAATACATTCATGTTCATGCAATTAAATTGGGGGGGCAGCAGGGGAAGAACAGGAAAAAAAGATTACTTAAATCTGTGGCATGGAGGCTAAGGTGTTCTTCTGAGAGTTAGAAACATTTATCCAATATTTTAAAAAGACTCATGGGAAAAAGGAGTGGAGCTGTTGGATAGTCGGATCTGCCTTTCTGCACTCTCTGCCACACAAATCATAAATTCATTGCTGCATAATACCTCAGCTCCAACAGGAAAAGCCTCCCTTCACCTTTAATTCCACCTGCACTTTCCCACATCTGTCATAGACGAGTACTCAGTGCTCAGGGCAGCCTTTTGGAACAAGTGGTTTGAATTTCTTCAGGTTGAAGAATCAATTAAACGCAGGTTCTTCCACGTCTGAGTGACTAATACAGCAGTTGACTAATACAGGAAGCAGAGTTACTGTGATCTTTTTAAAGACTGCTTGCTAAAGGAGCTTAGCACGTTAAGAAAATGTATAGATCAGACCTTTCAGGGACTCCAGAAGAATGTGTAGTTTCTGACTCCAGTTAATCTTAGGCATTCAAGACACCCGACCTTGCAGAGATGCACGACTCCAGGCAAGGGGAGACTATGAAGCCAAGCGGAGACAGAAGAGTTTAGGGTTAAACCAAGATCAGGCAGCAGCTGGATGGTTATTTTTGGATGTAAGCACCTCGGATCCATTTCTGTACTGTACTTTTAAAAGTATCTAGTTATAAAATGACATCTTCCACACCAAAAGTGGTGTATAAAAAGCACATCTTTTTTTTTTTGCCAGAAATATACAGTGACTCCTAAGAAAAGGTAATGTGCTTTACAGTAGTGTGTGTACCCCGGCCTTCTAATGGGCTATGAAAAGAATAACTTGTCTGTCTACCGCGTACTCTGAGCTAGTTACAGAAGATCTATGGGAATGAAGAGTCTTTTCATTATTCTTCTGTGCATGTTTCCAAGTGGAGTCACTGCTAATGTGACATCGCTGCTGTTTGTGTCTGCTGCTTCTAGAACCATTTGCTGAGCTCACTTTTCTTCTTAGTACGCCACTTGTCTTGCATAAAACTTGCTTTTATTCAGCCACACAGCCTTCTTGTTTTGCCGTGCTGAGTTAAGCTGTAAAGACAAAATTCATCTAAACTAATACCGGGGACATAATTGAGTTAGGATTTGGGTTGTTCTGATTTTCCTCAGCAGTTGTCAGAGAGAAAGGCTGTTCCAGTGAACTACTCAACATTAAAATCAGGTGGACAGGATCCCGGTCAAATCTTTTGAAATTACATCAGGACCAACTTTATACATCCAATGTGTTGTACTTTCATCTTTACAGTGCCACTGTCATTCTCTTCTGTTCAGGAATCAGATGCAAATAGTCAGAAGAAGATTTCCTTCGTGTGGCACCAGGGTGACCGTCATTATGTGACAATTGTCTCCTCTCAAAGCAAAGACTGATGTCAAACAGCTTTTGCAACTACTTTGCAACATGCACTTCCCCACACATGCTTTAGCGTGATGAAATCCATTGATATACAACCCCCTCATACCCTACAATTATTTCTTAATACCAAATCCTAATTAATTTGACTCTCCTAAATACAGAAAGAGCAAGTAAAACATACTGATAATAAAGATGAAAGAGGAATAAACACAGGGTATTTATTTTTTATAACAGAATGAGAAGTATTATCTCTATACAGAAGCACTATTCAAATTACTATTTACTTTTTCCCGTTTGTATTGGAAATGAAACACTGGAACTCTACCTTTTTTTTTTTTTCCTGCTTGTGTTCCAAAGCATGATGTCAGAGAGGAAAAAGGAGAGGCAGAGGCCAGGGTTAGAGTGTATTCATCTTTTGTGCTTACATACATGACCTATTTTCAAGGTTTGATAAATTCCCAGAATTGTCCTTAGATCTCTTCAAATTTATTATAGTTATTTTGTAGTCTATAAGTAATTCCCTCATGTGAGGGTGCCTCTGTCAACCCTGCAATCCATTCTCATTCTGAGAGCCTTGTCTTGCCCTTCCAATGCTTTAGTGGGGTAACTTTTGCTCTCAATTATTAACCTGAGAAATGCTTTCCTTGACAGCAGTATGAAGTCCTGCTGTGATTTCAGTGATATGTGTCCGTTCAGCACACAGACCAGCAATGATCCCTTGTACAGGACACCCTTTCCTCCCCACCTCCACCTCCTCTTCTCCTTTTTTTTTTTTTTTTTTTAAAAATTATACAGCTTTTCAGACAGACATACGTCTACCCTTTGAAGAATGAGATTCAGGTGGAAACAGGAGTTCCTTGGTTTTCCACAGGGCTAACTGTCCCTTCATCCAGCCCCACTGGACACAAAACAGAAGCAAACAACAAGCCTGCATTATTTGGACTCACTAGGTAAAATCAGTGGAAAGTATAGTTCACAGATGTACTGTAGCTGATATAAGCTGTTGTAGTGACAGTGTTTAGCAGGGGAAGGCAAGGCTGGAAAGACTCTTTTGGCATCTCTCATTTCAGGGATGCTTAAGAAAATTCTGGACCGTCTCTGCTTTACAGGTTAGCAGATTCATTTCTTTTTCCGTAGGTCTTTTCTCAGTACTTTGGGACTGCGGAGATAGTTCAGAGGAGTTTCCTGAGCTCATATCAAATTTGCATGCTTATTACCCCCAGCCATTTCAGACCTTACCCCACTGTTTTTCAGAACAGAGCACTGCTTGCAGAAGTGCAGTGAAAGATTTATTTTATTTTCCACTGCGGGATTTCATAAGCAGCTCTGCAGACTAGTAAAACTTTAACTTTCATCATCAGGGGACAAGAACAACATGCAGTCATTCAGGTGGACAGCACTAGGTCTATAACGTGATATTTCATAGGATTCCTCATCTCTGGATGGATCTGACTTTGTTCCTTCCCTCACAGCGAGACTTAAATCTCTCTTTCTGAGAAAAGAGCTAAATATTTCCTGTATGTATACTGCTAAAATTCCTTTTTTTTTTTTCCTGTGGAAGAGGATACACTACACAAGTGTAACATTGTTTGTTCCTTATTTTTTCAAATCAACAGTTCCTCAGTGATTGTTCTAGACACAGAAATGAGGAGACTAACACTCACAGGAAGCAATTTCTTTACTTCACGTATTTACGAAATTCTATCCCATCCAATTTGTTTTTGACTTGTAGGTCTGCAAGGACTGAAAATTGACTATCTATAAATAAATCTGATATTTTAAGACATCCTTTCCTCTCCATTTTGATCAGTTCATTATATTATTGTCAATGTTACATCTCAGTTTATTCCATGTTTATTTAAAATGCAAATAGATGAAGAAATGAAAACTTTAACAAGTTTTAATTGTTTTTTTCTCTGACAGAAATCTGTAATATACACAATTGTAAAAATAAACAAACAGATGGCAGAACAGCTTTTTTGTATGTGATTTTTATACTTTCCCTTTGTTGCAATCCACCTCCCAGAGAAAACTATGACAAAAGGCAATTAACTAATTTCACGTAAAACCACCATCATATCATTTGTTAATGCGGTTCAAAATATATTTAAGAGAGAGGGAACTCTAGGGAAAGATTCTGCTGGGTTTTTGTATTTACAACATGTTAGTCCCCAGCTGCGATAACATCCCCATACTTCTGCTGTTGGGTCTTGCAGCTACATTTGCCGTACTGGTCATCGCATGCAGCATCCCACAGCAACGAGAGAACTGCACAAAGCTGGATCAAATCATTCCACTGTGAATGATCCAAACCATTTGTGACTGGTAACGGTACCTCTTATCTAGGCCCCTTGCTGGTGAACTTCTCCAGTCTTCCGTTTTATTCTGGTAGCCATACATGTAAAACTACCAGGAGATATTTTTGAAACACCGCAGTGAACAGTATGTTACTGACTCTCAGTTCAAACCATCTTTCACATCATACCCTAACAGCACTGCTTCCCATCTGCCTCAGTGCCTACAGGAGATCAGCTTCTGAATTGAAATTCAGCTGGCTGAAACTAAATCTGAACAAGACAGAAGCGAGGTTAGAAGGAAAAGGGTAACATTTTGAAGAACTAGCCAAAACCATGACAACGTCCTCAAACGAGGGGTCTGTTTTCTGACCGTCACGAGACTTCAGAGCCTCAGGGTTAGCTGACATCCTCCCAAGTATGAAATCTGTCAGAAATAAATTCTCCCATCCACGATGAGCCAGCAGGCTGTTCCTATGAACATCCCCTCAGATGCTGACTTGGCAATGGCTTTGTACATATTCATGGCTTCCAGGCTCCACAGTTATAGTATTCTGCGCTGGACTTGCCAACGATAGCCTTCAATGGGCAGCTGATCAAAACTCGTCACTCTGCTTGCTAAGCAAAATAAGTCAATTTTGGTATATCATCCCAGTGCTTCACTACACTGGCTCTTGAGTAAATGCTAAATCACATTCCTTGCTCTAATCCTAATCTTCAAAGCCCTAGATCCAGGTTACTACAGGGATAAGAATTCCTCACCATGTGAAAAGATCCACTCCTCAGGGGTGGTGGAGCTCTCAGCTAGGCAGGCAATTATGCTGACAGAAGGAGATTTGGAGCACTCTTCCACATGAGGATGGAAACAACCACGAAGCTCAGCCATATTTAAGGAAAAGTACAAAATTCACCCCTTCAGAATAAAATTGAATGTTGTGAATGAACACCACCACCCCGCTACCCATAAAACCCAGTTCCAGGAAAGGCAGGAGCATAACTGCAAGTATATAATAATACAATTAATTTAAGATAGTATCTCTTTGTAAAAGCTTATGAAGCATCTAGCTGCAGGTCAGTCTGACCAGCAAATTATTTGAGTTTTAAGTTGAGTACCTCGATGATCTGATACCTTGCTGGGAAATACGGTATAAACAGATTAGACAATCTGTGTAAAGATTTTCACGTCAGTGTGAAAAGCACCATGTCCCATTGCAATTGTTTTAATGATTCAGCTTCTCAAACATCATGTTTTGCATTTCTTGAAGTAAACAACCACTTAAATAATGCTTGATTTGTTTTTCCCAAAGGTATGCCACATTTCAGCCCACAGCCACTCAATAAAAGAACAGAGATGACTTTTCTGGACTTAATTCAATAAATAAACCTAAACCAGTTTGTTTTCTTTGCTTTTCATGTTAACTTAACAGGCTAGTAAATTAATGAACCTGCTTGGAAATCACATAGCACTTTCAGGCATGCAACTATGGATGTAGACAGGGCATACAATAATTAGCAGTGAATTGGTACTTCTTTACAGTCATGTTAAGACTGTGTGCCTAGCATTATTTTTCTCTTTTAGTGGCAATCTCAGTTGATGAAATGAAACAAACCTTTATATTTTAAACAAGAGAAGCAGTTAGAATGTAGTCAGCGAACTGTGTGGTGCAGACCAATATGACAGCTGGAAAACAAGTTTGGAAATAGAGGGACAAATCTTCAGTTGGTGCAAATCGGCATACTTAAGGTCATTACCTCAGCTGTAACTACCAAGCAAGTATGAACACTTCGAGCTTTAACAGAAAGCAAATCATTTGGGGCTAAGAGAAACACATATGTAAGCCTAAATCTGGCTACCCTTTACCTCCCAAACCCCCTCTTTCCATCTGAAGTTCAATTTCCCATCCAGCCTGCTGACCTCTTCTCACAGACTTACAGCTGTATTCAAAGTTTTGAAAGATTCAAGGTGCACAAGAAAGAAAGAAAATAGAAAAAACAAACCAGTTCTCTGAGATACCACAGGCTTCAGAAAATCTGTGGCGTTGTGGACTTCATATGTATCAACAACCAGGCAGACTCCAGTAACGTGAGAGGTTTGATTGCTTCCTTATACATGTAATAGCATCAAGTCCTTGTCAAGGTTAAGAGTTTTAAAGTGCATGAGACAAATAAGAACCAGGGAAAAGAAAGGATTTTGGTTTGTTTTCTGATCAATGCTAGTGACTATTAAAAAAAAAAAAATCCCCTAGAGGATATTGCAGATTAATAAGTGAGGACCGAATTTTAAATTAATAGCAGTTCCAGTTACCACAGGAAATAATTCTCGGATTGTAAAGAGACATATTTCTCTACCCTTTCTGTGGCTCCCTATGAAGCAAATTTTTTCACCCACAGCCAGGCTGTTTTCATTTTAAAGTACAAGAATGTGATACTCCGTGAACACGATACATTTTTTAGATTATAGGGACAGATGAAAATTTCCCCATAGTTTATCAAAGAATTTTAGGAGGCAGTAGTTGTTGTCATTGTCCACAGAGCCTGCCAATCGCCCTGGCATGAAATCACAATTAATGATGTATCACTGGGTTACATAAAGGATGTCAAACATATGGACCATTGCTGCAGCCAAAAGATACGAGCAGCTTGCTGGAAGTATCACATAATATGCTATATTTTTCTGATATATCAGAATGTCTTTACTAGTAAGAAAAAACATTAAATTGCAAACACGTATCTAGTTTTGCTTTAGGGCACTCAATCCTGAACTGTAGAACAGTTGTGAATGTTCATGGGTTTAGAGATGAAGATGAGTAATATTTTTCATCTGTCTTTCTATCTGTCCATCTACGAACTCATTTCTTAGATAGCTATGTTTTCCCAACAGTGTATTTTAAACTACTACCATTAGTAAGATGTGAGTGTTCATCCACACAGGCCAAGCTTGCAAGTACAGAGGCTTAGTTTTAATCACTGTTAATGAAAGGAATGACCTAGTGGGTGGAAAAAATGATTATTAGAAAGAGCATTTCAAAAGTACATGCTTCCTCTAAAGAAACCAAGCAGAATCTTATTAGTATGCATGTTAAATTCATTTCATTTCACACTTTGAAAGGACATGGGAAAAATT
Source organism: Anarhynchus alexandrinus (assembly GCA_008711295.1). Taxonomy (NCBI): domain Eukaryota; kingdom Metazoa; phylum Chordata; class Aves; order Charadriiformes; family Charadriidae; genus Anarhynchus; species Anarhynchus alexandrinus. The sequence continues at coordinate 3,434,035 of VUYV01000024.1, forward strand.
CAATTTAACGTTTTCTAATGCAAAATCATACCACAATATGTGCATATGTGTTTTATAGCCTATAAATAACTGATTTGCAAATGGAATGTTCTCTTCCCAGATAATTGAAACACGTAAGAGTCACAGTGTAACCTACTCTATAAGCACAGGTTGGAATAATATCAGCAACGACACTACTACTAATAACACCACAGCCTGTTTGCATCAGATCACAGAGGGACTCCAACCATGGCTCTGCGGTGGATGATCTGCCGCACAGGAAAGCACCCACGTCTGCTTCTGGCTGAAATCTCACGGCACAGCGTATCAGAAGAAGGAAACCATGCCTTGGATTCTCCAGCCTCTGAGTCAGATCGCAAGACTAAATTTGGAAGTTTGTTGATTAATCGCTTGAGGCAGGAAGGGATCATGATTTCTCCATTCTTTTACTGATCTGTCACATGAGCAAGGTAGGCAGCAACATACTGCCTATGTTAATCACAGCTGCACAATTTAAAGAAAATCTTAAATAATGAATTTAATGGTAGATCAGATTCAATTATCAACCGAAACTAAGTCTGAAGCACATCCATGATTTCACAGATCAACTATGGCAAGTCCCTGGTCTGTAAATCCAGTATCATCAGTTCTGTCAGTCCTAATGAAACTCCTTCGAGAGACAAGAGAGAAAATGAAATGTAAAGATGCTAATTTTCTCACTAACTTGATTGAATGATTTCCCCTGTCTGAGAGATTTATGTTATGAAGGCACAGCTGTTCTTCATTTCATTCACAATCTACTAGTAGTAGTTGACTTACGGCCAAATTCAAAGGGAAGTTTAGTGAACCTAGATTAAGTTTAATAATGGTCTATGCCAATTTGTAATTTTAAGTGTTTTCAACACGCCAGTGTTACCTCAATGTTCCTACACACTCTTAGCTTTACAGCCATTTATAGATGTATCATGTGACTTTATTTAAGTAAAAGCTAATCACCTCATCTCACTTTAAAGTCAGGGGCTAGAAAGAGGAACCTTCAGAGGGTGATTCATATCTTGTGGCTCAGGATGACGTGAACCGTTCCCTGTAAATACCTTTCTCTCCATTCTCTGCAGAAGAAGATTAGACAAAAAACTTTCAGACATCTAAAATTAGATGCAATGAACCTTCACTTGTGCACCACTGCTGAACTGAGCCGAGTAGACTTGAATCTAAGCTCGGTATAATCACTTTCTCATTGACTTCATTGGAGTCACTACAGCTACATAGCAAAATAGGCTCAGGTGCAGAGATGAAGTATCGCAGGTGGATGTATTGCACATATCCTGTGCTGGGGTGCCGAAAGAAATAAGTGTACCAAACCCCAGCAACAAATAACTAATAGGAAAACAAAGCCAGAAAAGAAGCAAGCAAGGTAGTGTGATAATGGAGCAATGCAAAACAAATATTTCCTCAGGCTAAAAATACCTTCTTTTTCAGTTACAGGACCCTCCTTTGGTTGAGGTGCTATTTAGCAGTCCCATTTCTCCTAAGATTAGAAGAATTCTTCCTGTTCTACATCCAGTGCAATTAAGTCACCTTTTACAGGAAGCAAGTATTACCTGGTTTCTTTTCCTCACTCTGGCAATACGGAAGAGCTCCAATACTGACAGATTGAGCCATCTGAGGATGACAGAAGGAATCACCAACTGTCCTAGAGGCAGCAACAATAGGCACCTTCAAACTTTGCAGTGGTTTGAAAGATATTTCTATCAGCGGGGAGATTTTCAGTATGAATTAAGAATACTATTGCAATCATAAAAAAAAAAAAAGATACATCTTCTGAACTGTGCTCTCTGTATTGTGTTTTCTTGAAAATTACCATTACTTTTGTTTCTACAAAGCCTGTAGACAACAAACTTGTTACAACTCAATAATAATACGAGATTTTCAATGATCCAAAAAGAAGACTCTGGATTTGCAATGGTACCTCTGGATTATTAACTGTCAGAAAGCCCTAGGTAAGATTGAGCCAATAAGAATGTCTGCATACAAAATAAAATACAAGATGCCTCTGTAATGTTGATATGCAGTATGTGCATTTGCAGGAGTCCAGAGTTTGGTAATAGGAAAAGATATGTCTCCATTAATTCAGGTTGCACTGTGTACTGGTATTAGCATACTGTCTGCAGGATCATAGTAAACAAGAGTCGGGTTAAATTTTTTTTGCAGTAGGGAGGATGAGGATCCACGTATTGGCAAGGCAGGCAAGGAGAGAAATGTAGTCTTTGTGCATGTAAGAAGTCCATTTAATTCAGTAGGAATTAAGCCCATGCTTTGGTTATTTGCTGAATTTTTGCCACAGGATCTGGACAAAACTATGAAAATTTGCATATCTCCATCAGTTCCACAGATATAGTCCTCTTATCTGTATTTATTATTTTACTATCTGATATTTTGTCTTATTTAGTCCCTGATCAAATGACATGTATTTTAATATTATTTGCTTGTAAAACATCATGGCATTTCAGATGAAAATTCAGTGTTAAGTAAAGATCACAGAACTTAGCAACTAAATAAAGGACTACATAGTAGCTAACTTGCAGGGGCTATTAATGGAAGTCTATTATGTTAAAAGAACAAGAAAATGGCTCTCTCCGAAGTCTTTGAAGTGTGACTCTTCATGCATGTTTATGTTCTTCCTTATAGTGAACTTTGCAGCCAGCCCTGTAACTCTTTCCTGCCTGTTCAGGGAGTCATCGTAAGATCCATCAATGTTCACTCAATAAAGTTAACAACAATGATAATAGAAAACTTCTTATTCTGAATTGATCAAAAATCAATCTGTTCATATGGAAATTATCTATATTGACATTTAATAACAAACATAAAGAAGCTCAGCTCAATAATGAAACATGGTCTGGTTTTAGAAGAAAAGAATGAAGTGTGCATACTTTTTGAATGCATAGCTTGTATCTAGGATCCTTATCTACGGGAGACAGTCTTTTTCCCTAACCAAACAATTATTAATCGAATTCCAGGGTAGGCACCTAAGAGGAGTATGCACTGCCAAGAGAAATTTGTCTCACTTAACTTAGACACTTAACTTGAATGTGTGATCATTCTTTCCACTGTCTACAAGGCAGATGTAGGGTGGCTGCCTGAACCCTGACAGCTAATTTTTTAAATGCCCATGTTGGGAGAGATTAATTTCACCAACTGTGGATGGGTAGAGGACTACAGATAGGACTTTTGACAACATAAACAATAAGGCAAAATAGGACTGAGAAAAAAAGTAGAAACATAAAATATTAGGCTATTTATTTGGGCTATGTTCCATATCACTAAAGGTATTCCATAGAATAACAATATTCTGTGAAATAGGGGATAGCGGATTCCAAATAATTTAGTTGCAAAAAAGGTTCTTCATAACTACTTATGTGAAAATGCCACTTACATTTTCCTTTTTATTTCAAGGATTCAAAGATCCAAACTAGATTCTGTATTGCTAATGTTCAGCGTCAGAGAGTAAATTATCCCAAATGTCAAAAAAAAAAAAAAAAGCTTCTCAGCACTGAGGTCCCAGATCTGGAAAAAAAAAAAATTGTTAAATGAATCAAATCTTTTGTCTATATCAAACTTCATTGAAGCCACTGGGAATCTGTGTGGTTCTAAGGCACATGAATACGCTTCACATTCTGAAAACAGAGTTTTAATAGACTCCCTTTAATAATACCCCTAATGCCCACAGTTTTCTTATGGGCAATGTGATCATTAGACAGAGTTCCACTGTTGTCTGTTTTTCCACAGTTATTAAAATGACAAAATGTTTTATTAAAATGGGATTTGCACTGTAGGAGCCAAGTCATAAAACCAACTAGAGACAAATGGAGCTCTAAGACTTTTTATCTGAATATCTTTTGTCTGCTGACTATAGCAAAACTAACTTTCATTTTCATTTAAGCCCACAAAGGGTAAATAAAATAAAAAATATAATTCCATATATTTTACTTACATCTGCAGATGATATAATTTACTTTTTTGCCATATACAGAGCCTTGCAAAATCTGTACAAATTGTATATGAAGAAGAGAACCTATCTGCCATAGTAAAGCTGATAAGCCTCAAACAACATGTCTATGTGTTGAAAGATTTTGCAATAATCCTTTACTTTCTCTATATAAAATATTCTAAATGCAAAGCTAATGTAGGTTGGTTTTTTTTGTTTAGGATTATATAGAAAATTCTTGCAGGTTTTTTGGTCACTGAGGAGAAAAAGTATATAAGTTAGGAAATGTGATACTTTTTATGAGATGCAAAAAAATGAAATATCAATGTTTTGAGTAAACAAAAGATTTTGCTGCCTTTTCCTCCTGTAGTCCATGCTTTGCACTCTCAGAGTCTGCAGTTATTAACTCTCTGTGTACTCCTCTCCAGCTGAAATGAATTTTAAGTTGATAGAATGGTATCCAAACTTGGGACCTCATTTATTTGTTTTTCCAGCAAAAGATAGACTACAGATGGTTGTAAACAGGACAGATTAATTAAACATTGTACTTTATATTCCCCACTTCCTGATATCATATATAGTTTTATATGCCAGAATGAGGCAAGCATAAAAATCTTTATTTCCCTTTTTTTTTGGTAGTATAATAGGTACTTTTGCATAACCTTTGTGACCTGCATCAAGCAATCGCTCCTGGCCAAGCAGTTCAGACCAGCTAACTGTGTATCCTGTCCCTAAAATTCAAAGCCTGAAGCAAACTATTTTCTCTCCCATAAATAATTTTCTGTATCAAGAAAACTGCGTGGCTCTGCGTTGGGGCCCAGGAACAAATCAACGCACGTGTGATCTGGACGTGATTTAGCCCTGGAGCAAAACAGAAAGAGAACCAACTAAACGGTACACCCACACTGAGCCCACCCCCCTCTATTCTCATTTTGCACCCTTGAAAACGTGCAAAGGACGTCCTCACGCAAGTCACTGAATAAATACAGTGAAGCGCGCTGCCTTGCCTTTGTTGGCGCGTCCCTTGCAGTATACCAGGTTCTGCGCACTATTGCGGGAGCACTTATTGTGAAGAATAAAAGCTATAAATGTCAATATGCTAACTCAAGAGATTTAGAAACTAACCTGGGCAAACTAAAATACACAGCAGCTAAGAAGGAACAAGGCAAGATATCAGATATCTCTGAAAAATGAGGGGACGAGATGCAACAGACTACTGAAATACTTGGTCACAAACTCTGCAGCAGGTTTGACCACAGAATTAGAGGCTAATGGTGTAGTGCATTTAAGAGTTAATAGTTTCCATTGAAAGAAAACTTAGGTACAGAGAGGACAGTAAGACTCTGTGCATAAGTCCCAAGGCACAAAAATATAAATATAGAAGGACAGGCTACAACTGCTGTCAGCACAGTGATAGTGAATACATAAGAGGAAGAAAGAATGTTATTTGAAGAAGGAACTTATTTTATTCATTTGAAAGTATACACACTCAAATACTTCTTTTTCTAAAAACAAGAATATCTGTCATGCCTGGTTTTCTTCTATATTTGTTGTTGTTGAAATATTGGATATATCATTAAAGTTAGTTTGGTTTCATTGCCAAATCAAAGGAGGTTTTTGCTGAATCGGTGAAGTAATACTGACATTTTTACATCAAAAAGTGTGATTTTAAAAGATCCCAAAACTTTATATAAAACCTTAAATAAAAGTTTTGGTTTGCTTTTGGCATTCCTTAAACCTCTATTTAACATTTCATACTTTTAATTTAAGTCAACTTTTAGATGAATGGTGGGTTTTTTTGAAAAAACTTCCCTGTAATAGTTCCTAAGGAACAATGTAAAGGAGAGATAACACCAGGTTTGGATGAAAGGAGAAGTATTAGGCTGAAGGGCAAGTATTAGTTCTTGCCTCACAGCCAGATCTCTTTGGAGGGGTTAATAGTGAAGCTGATGAAGGAGATTTGGTTGATATAGTCTACTTGGATTTCAAGAAAGCATTAGCAGAAGGCTGTTTCAAAGGCTCTTAAAGAAGCCAAGCAACCACGGGAAGAAAGTGAAGGTCTTTAAAGAGGTAAATAATTGATTAAAAGATAGGAAACAGAGAACACTGTGTCCTTGTTGTGGAGCCAGGACACCACTGGATACCTAGAGAGATCTGTGCTGCAATCCTTGAGCTACTCAGCCCAGAAAAGAGGGTGAAAAAGAAGGTGACGAAGTTTGCTCATGATACCAAGTTTATCACAATTGTAAAGATGGTGCATGAATTCTGTGGAGAAATAGCAAAGAATCTTGCGAAAGAGAGTGACTGGCAAAAGAAATGGCAGATGAAATTAAGTAGATTTGAAACACAGGTAAATGCAAAGTGACACACTGTGGCTTCACATGTACAATATTGGGATCTGAGCTGTCATCACCGCTCCTGAGTGAGACCTCAGGGACCTAAGGATCAGTCTTGTAAACAATTTTGTTAAATACTATCATCCGTGACCTTAGTACAAAAAATAGGAGAATGCGAAATCTGGAGATTACACAAAAGACCAATGATGGAGAGGGTAAGTAACATCAATATGATGTAGGAAGAGTTGGTGACCCTGGGGACTAAAGTAATCCAATTGTGACTTAGTGACTGAAAGCAAAAATGTGTCACGAACTGGTTCTCAAAAGGGGAAAAACTGATCAGGGATAAATTTAGCTTGGAAAATAAAATACCTAACTATCAAGGGACTAAATCCTGGGATAGCATTTAAAGCAAGCTAGCGAGGGCAAAAAAAGCCCAGTCAGTTTTGCTACGGAGTTTGATTAGTTAATGAATAAGACCTATTCCAAACTGATATCCTTGGGAACTAACTACCCAAAGGAACATGGGTGAGACTAATTTCCAGAGTCATCCTTCACTTATCCTGTAAAAGTGCAAACTAAAATCCAGCATGACAGAAGACAGGAAACTTTCCCAGGCATCTGAGGATGCAAGGGAGAGATAAAGCGGAGACACAAGCACAGCGCACAAAGGCCAAACCAGTAATTCTGATGCCTTGCAAAGGCTCACAGAAACAGAGGCATAAATTAGGGAAATCTGTGCAACGGTATATACCAGCCCCGGTGGGCCCACTGAAGGGAAGGTTGCAGATACTCACATTGCCCACTGCAGCAGTGCCTCCCAGGTGCTCTGTACGAATTGTGGTGGGGATGGGAGCAGGGGGACAACGAAGGTCCTCTGCTTACACTTGTGCTGCTCAGTGCCATCCCATAAAACATCTTGCCATATGAGAGTACTGCTCTGCTCTAGTGGTAGTGTGTGTCTTATCAGAGTTTCTTAGCCGTGGGACAGAACTAAACTGATGGAGTTACACGGCTTCTGCAGAGCTGCTGGCTTGTGTCTGGCCATCTTAGTCTTCAGCGAGTGAGCTCATGTCTGCCCGTGCTCATCCATGTACACAGGCACACTGCCTCTAACTTTTTAGCTTGTCTTTTCTGTGTGCCAAGAAGAGGCCACTGCCTCCAGTTTTCATTGAGAGAACTGAGGCTATAAGAGACAAAAAGGTTACATGAGGCTTATGGCCTAAAGAAAATAAAAAATTGGTTTCCAAAGTCCCATGGTGATATACTGACCTCCCAATCATGTTTTATTCCCTCCCAGTGTGAGATGTCCTCTCTACGTTTCTGAACTCAGAGAACATTCCCATTTTTCTGTGAAAATACATTTTCCCTACTGCAATGCTTTTGTGGTGCCAATTACAGCCACCATGCAGTGTTTCTTCAGGGTAACAGGAGAGGATTGGAAAGGAAGCATTTTGAACAAGTAACTAAGATGAGATATTATAATCTGGTATCAGCTTTCTATCTGTCAGGTGTAATCTTAAGGGAGAGAGAGAGATAGAAGAAGAGGGAATAGGGGACTGCTTTTTAGGGAAATCAAATTATTATCCTGATATCATTGCAAAGTGTGACTGTAAAGGTCGTACATCAAAAGGTTGTACACAAATGTTCTTCATGTTTTCTTGCATTTCAAAATGTTCCTGAGGAAGAAAAATGGTGTTGGCATGATCATCTCTTGTCAGAACTCATACAATATGTATGTCAGAAAACAAACATCTTTTTTTAACAAAAAAAACACAGTAAGAGAACCCAAAGTAGTTAAATGGTGCTTGCATTTCAGTGTAGCCACACACAAAATTCCCAAGATCTTTTGTTCATGATAGTTAAAACCATAAATAACCTAACATTTTCTCGTTTTTTGTACAAAATACAGTTGTGCTAGATGCTTTAGAAAAGAGTCAATTTAACCCAATTACTTTATGGAATAAATGGCCAAACGGGGGGGATGGGATGAGACGGGATGGGACGGGACAGGAAAACAACAGATACTTGATCTTTTGCAAATAAAAAAAAGCCTACAGAATTTTATAAGAAATAAAGAATTTTAGATCTCGAGTATATTGATAGTCCAATTTGATCCAGCTCTAGAAAAGGGTAGCTTAAAGGTTTAGTGGCATTTCACAGGAAATAAAAAATCTATCAGGTCACTTTCCTTAAAGTTTCAAAGTAGACATACCAGCTCCTCAAGTTTCATGTTTCACAGATGATTCTTCATATATCACATAAAAAACAAGTAAGGTTTTTCCACCTGTTTGGCTGCCCTGTACATGTCCTGCTAGTTCACGGTCAGAGCCTGAGCTGGGACCCATTTTGGTCAATAGAGGGCTGTCACTTACTTGAATAGGCTTTGGATCAGGAGCACTGGATCATGTTAGTGAGGAACACAATTCAAATTATGAAATTTATTTTTAACATTTTTTTTCTATTACTGCTTATTTCCAAGAATGTTTCAAAAGTGCTAATCAGTTTTTTGAGTTCTCAGTCAAGATGTTTTAGTGCCTTAAAATTTAGTTGAATTTATCTTAACCAAATCTAACTTAACCAAACAGGTTAATTATTTTGTCTTTATTCCATGAAAATTGACAGATAGAAAATATTAGCTTGCAATCTTTTTTTTTTTCAAATATTTTTCTTTTGAAGTGTAATATATACAATTTTGATGCCAAAACTCCCTTTTTCCAAATGCAGAACACTGAGATGCTAGCTGGAGATCTTGCAGAAAGAAAACAGGCAAGACTTTCACTTTTCAGACGGGTTGTTACCCCGAGCAGCTCCAGGTTCTGCAGAAAGGCAATTTGACAGTTCTTAGCAGCTCCTGGGGACAGACTTCTTCTCCAGTGGCATACTTCCAAACCTTCTGCGGCTGTAAAATTGCATGCTGATGGATCCCTTATGGTATAGAAAAGCTAATGTTGTCTTTCACAGACTGCAGAAGAAACTAAGAGGGGAAGGAGCGTGACTGACCTGGACAGCTAAAAGAAGAATCGCTTAAAAAATAGTGTGGAAGAATGAAAAGGCAGCCAGCAGGAGAGAGATGAATGAGGAGCAAGGAGAGGAATTTTCCTGTTCTGGTACAGTCAGTGAGTTCTTAGTGAGTTCTCGGTGTGGGAACCATCCCCAGTGCGTGCACCTGGCTGAGATCTACAGCCTTTGAGAAAATATTGGAGACAACTTCTGCTCAGACCATGAGAGGGGAGCAAGTGAATCTTTCACAGAGGCCAGAACTGAAAGAGAGCTTTTCTAGCAGGAAACCACAGTATTTTGTGCATATTTATATCTGAAGACTGCCGAATCACTCCCTTTGCTTCTTGTAGACCAAGCACACTAAATGTTTCTATCATTCATTCATTTCTCTCCTGCATGAGAGTGATTCTTCTCTTCCTCTATTTTGGGAATTCATGAACACTTTTGCTTGCACCGGGTGCTTCAAGTGTCCTTCAAGACATCATCCCTCTAAAACAAACATCCACCACCTTTTTCAAGCCAAAGGCTTTCTGTCTTCCTATTCCTCCTTTGTGATATACCCTGTATACTTTTTCTCCATTTCTTCCACTTTCTCCATGTTTCTCTAATTTTATGGGTTATGTGTCTTTTACTTCTTTCCAGTTCCCCTTTTTTCCTCCCACCTGTCCCGGGTTCTCCCATTCTCCACTTCCTCAAGGTTTTATATAGCTCCATAATCTTTCCCCTAGTTCTGCTGTTCCACCCATCTCATCCTTATTGTTATCTTTTATTTTTCTCTGGGGCATATATCTTTCATGGTGCCAAGCTCATTTAGGATAATGGCAGAGATGCGATTGGAGGCTGTGTCATGCTGGAGGCTGTTTATGGATGCCTACAACTCATTCTATTTGTAGGCAACGACAGACAAACAGAGAAATGTCATCACGTGTAAGTCTCAAAAAAGAAAGCAGAAGGTATTGCAGGGAAGGAATGAGGCTGTTGACAGAGTAGGTGTCTCTTTAGCTGTGCTTCAAATTCCTCAGCAGAGTCTCGGCTCCTCCATCCTCTGAGCTCCACTGGCAGGAACCTTCCCGATGCTCTTAAATCTCTGATACAAAGGTTACCACACCCTAAATGACTCTTTATGTTTTCTATTGCTCAGGCTATTTTCAATGTTTTGTTCTTGTCACGTGTTTTGTATAAGGTATTAGTCACTATAGCAACCTTAACTGCAATTTGACCAAGAATATAAATGAGAAATGTGTACATTACACAGTAATAGTTCTGTATTCACCACCTCCCAGATATTTCACAGGCAGAAGAATTACAAAAGACTTTTTAAGTGATCAAACAAAAGCCCTCGGTTTATTTAGGAAAACAAACTAATTGCAATACAAATCCTTTCAGCCCTGCACTTGTAAGGAATGCATCAGACAAAATTTGCAAAGGTCACTTATTACAAATTATTAGAATTGCAGGTCTGTTAGTGACTCTTCCATAACAGTGACTCAGAGCTATGCACATATTATATCAAACAAGGTAAAACAGCACAGTTCAGATTCATAGTGCAATTAGCAGAAAGAATGGATTAAAATCATGCAAAAGATATAGAAGAGGTTTTGCAGTGTTCAGAGGAGCCCCAAAATACTAACTTGGGGGAAAAATCCCCAAGGTTTAGAAATTTTCACAAAATACAAAATATTAGTAGCCAGTACATAAACTGGAGAGTCTGGATTCTTAACAAAGTCGAATTTATACCGCTGTAAATCAGACTGAAACCATGGAGGTCAATGCTCACAAGTTATAGCGAAACTCCCGCTGTGAGAAAAGCAGCAGCCCAGGTTATGCCTGCCGTAAAAGTTTATCGCAACCGGGTTTTTTGTCTGAGGCAAAAACCTCTCTCGTTATAAAATCACGACCTAGTCCTACCAGTGACAGTTTTCCGGTGGCACATCTTCAGCTGTACGTACAGCCCTGTGTGTGTGCCCCCCGCCAAGGCGCACGAGAGCCATGCTCTCAGAGAACGTAGATCCTGCTAAGCCTCTCTGCAAGGTCCAACTACTAAGAGGGAGATCAAGAGTTAATTACACTAACAACACGGGAATTTAAGCTCTGATTCAGGTTACGCTTTAGTGGCAAATATTTAATCAATTTTGAAAGTTTGGTTTGGGGGTTTTTTAGGACATTTAAGCAAGAATAATTAAGAGTACTGGTGAGATTTAGTCATTAGCGTAGTTAAGCAAAAATTAATTCAGGTGTTAAACGGCTGGTCAAAAAATATGATAATAGCTTTTGGGGGCCTTACCATTCATGAACTGGCAATGCATGCCCACAGAGCAATGGAGCTTCAACCCTGATCACCCTCTGTACTGAGGGGAGTTAAGCCTAGTGGAATATTTTAACGCGTTTTATACACAGAGATAAGTTTTCTGAGGCCTCGCTGGAACAGAGGAACCTGGCTTTTATTGCTATTCCGGCATAATTCAGTTGTATTAAATAATTGCTTCAAAGGGGACACTACTCCAGAAGGAAAGTGAGTTTATACTGGAGTATTTTCTTTATTTTCATGCTTTTGGAGCAAGTCTAGCAAAATTGTTATTCTGGCTGTTTGAGTTTCCTGTGTTCTCCCAGTCCAGTTTCCATCTTTTACAGTTTATCTCGCAGGTTTTTCTTAGCTCCATCCTTGCAAACACTTCTGTGCTATTACGCAAACATCTTCAATGACACTCCAGTAAGAATAAGCAAGTGCTTAAGTGCTTTCAAGAATGGAGACCTGGTGAGCATGTCATTCAAGAGCAGTCAGACCTAGACATAAAGGAGCTGATTCCTTTTGAGTAAAAGGAATAAATGTTTTGTATCATGCTATATTTTAGGTGAATAGGAATTAAATGACAGCAATACAATGAGGCACGCAGTTATAAAGCTACTGCTAAGAGATAGGAAAAATTGTTCCAGTCTATGTGTTTTGGGACAGGAATATGCAAAGCCATGTAAATCAGCATTGTTCTTGAAAAATCAATGAATTTGATTTTTCAATTTCCATCACCTAAAATTCTGTTCCCCGCATTGATCATAGAAACAAATCAGGAAACAAAAATATATCAAAACGGTTGTTGATTTTTCTTAGTGTTAGAGCATAAGGGAGATAGCATATTTAAAACTTGAGATGTTTTCTTGCTATATCCCAACTGAGAAGGCTAAGAAATACATTCTCCAAAGAGTAAATGGTCACAATTCCATTGATCTGAACTGCATTGCCCTCCGTTTATACCAGAAGAGGCAATACCACAATTTCACGAAGGCATTTACTGCTTCTTATCTGCACACAGAGCTCACGGGAATAGCAATGAAGTCCACAGAAACTTTAGGTACATAATATCAAGAATAATTTAGGTACATAACACTAACATTTTCAAATACAGATTTCTACTACATAAGAATGCTCAAGCACAACTACAATTGCAATTTTTAGTAATTATGTTTATGGATGTGTAAAAACCAACAAACTCCATCTCGGATCCTCAGGGTGAGTAAACCTCTGTCATTGACTGCACATTGTTTTACAGATACTTAAAGCAAGTAGTGCTTTTACAGTGTACAAATCATCTCCTGTTCACCAGATGAGATCTCTGCATTTTTCTATGCCAGAAAAAGCGTAGATCTCCACATTCATATTTCTTAGCACAGGGTTTGTAAGAAAAGGTCAGGTTATTCTACGCTTTTAAGTAATGATGTCATCCTGAACAAAAGAACTGCAAACTGATGTACCCAGTATAACTGCAATTTTAGAGTTATTAATCTACCTGCATGAAGCTGTCTCAGTATGTAAATAGAAGAAAGCTGGTGGACTTTGTAAACACAATATTTGCATATCTTTACATATAAAACAGACATCAAAATGGAACTTAGACCTTATAGTAACTTGTGGAAACTACAAAAATACTATAAATAGCCCCATGAATAGATTCAGCTACGCGCCAGTCCTATTCCCCATGAGTCCAGACCTGCCTTGCAGAGTCAATGCCATTGAATAATGATAAATTATCCTTTAAAAAAATAATCCAAAAAGCTAATTTTGCTTAGGATGGGAAAAAATTATAAAGGTGCAGGTCTGTAAGTCACTTGTGACAGATAACAATATAGATCACCTTAATTTAATGATCAATAAAATCACAACTGAGTAAAGAAAGTATTTCTGTAGCTCAGAAACAGTAGGTACCTTTCTTCGTATAAGAGGATTCAGGGGAAGCTTGTGGAAAAACATCAAACACATCTTACATTTTCAGAAAAAATGATCAAATTAAATTGGCAACAGAATTATGGTGATGATTAGTGGGTTGTTTCTTTTGGGGGGCTTTGTGTTTGTTTTTTTTTTTTTTAATTTAAACTATTCAGGAAAAAATCGTAGACATAGTGCTCATGGACGTGGTTTAGTGGTGGAGTTGGCAGTGTTAGGTTAATGGTTGGACTCAATGATCTTAAGCGTCTTTTCCAACCTAAATGATTCTATGATTCTATGAAATATAAGAAAGAAGAATCTATCTGCATACCTTGGCTATCAAAACATTGTTTAACCCTTGGAGAGCTCTTCATGATAACAAACTACACACGAATTTCCACTACAGAACTGATCAGCATCAAATAACTACAGTTCCTCTCATGGTTGAAATAAACGTACTCAGGTTTACACCTCTGCCCAGCACTGTTGGTGCTGTCCAGGAAATGTTAGAGTCGGGAGCATTCCTATGGAAAGTCACTGCATTTTCCAAGTATGTGAGAAATCTCTGGTACAGATGTTTTAGAAAAAAGTTTTCTTTGCAGATTGAAGAGAATCAAGAAATTTAAGTAAGCAATTTTGATAACTACTGTTAACATTGCCATAATTGGATAGATTTTTGAGATGTTAATAGCAGGAAGTGAGAAAGTTAGTAAACATACACATGTACAGATTCTTTTACAATTATTAGGTATTTTGAATTTCTATGAGCTCTAAGAATTCTGGGAATTTTAAAGTAAGAATATAGGCCTGCATGGATATGTTAAGGCTCCCTTGAACCATGCTTGGAAAAAAACATCACTCAGGTGCAGTGTTTTAGAAGAACATTAGTCCACAACTGAAGAAAAACATGGACAGTAAGATAGTCCACAGATAACCAGGTGATGTAAAAATGTGTCTGTTCCAAAGGTGACCAGATTGTCTGAGAACAGATAGCCCATAATGTGAACAAGACAGATCTAAGAAAATACACATTAAAGCGTAGTCCACAGAACTGATGTGTTAACAAAATTAAAGAAAACAGAAATCAATTTTAATCAATTAGTTTTGAACAGGGATCAAAATATTATCATAACTTAAATGTACAGGTAGTCATCAAAATTGACCATAACTTATAGCACAGGTGATGCTGTGTCTAAATTGGGCATATAAAGCTGTAGCAAACCCTACTGAGCAGCACAAGGGACCAGTTTTTTACAGAATCAGGTATGCAGAACTGGTACTGTGGTATCCTGCACTGTATGACTAATTACACAAGCATCGCCTTGTTAGTGTGAAAGGGAGCTGTATCTTAGAATCTGGTCTAAGGTTTTATTAGTGGTGTTTGGTCTGCTTACACGCCCTTGAGGTTTGGTCTGGCTGTGAAATCTGAATGTAACAGTTCACTTAGTTTATCTTCAGCAACGCTATATTCTGCTGTCGTTACCGTTTGGTAATAGCGATGGGGAAATGGAAGCTGCTCTTTCAAGGCCAGGATAGGAGCACTGTAGCTTTTTATTGATAAGAGAGATGAGAGCGTGAGCTCTGCATTGCTGCATCCAGAGCTATGCTGTTGTGCCTCTGGAAGAGGCTGGCCTGTGGCACTGAGCCAGGGAGGTTTCAGCCTACCACATACACCTATAAAAAAAGGATTACACTCTCATAATAAACAGAATTTTCCTTAAAAAGTTGAGTCTGGTGACTAAAGGTGTAACATATGGAAACCCCACCTACAGCCTGATTCTCACGGAGACCTATTCTAAGCAACAGCAAGAATATATTACCAATTACACATCCCTTATATGTCTGAATAATTCTTCTTAACATTAATGCAGGCTCTGTGAGTGCTTCAAGGCGTGAAGAGAGCCCACAGTGAACAGAGATCCACTGATATTTCTTTTTCTGTTTTAAGAACTTTATTCTTCAAAGGGTTATCATTTTAATAGTCAGAAAAAGACCGACCGCTCTAGATTTTTGTTGGTTATCCATTACGATTCGACCACTTACTGCTACGGGACAATATTTCAAAAGCAGAAATAGGCAGCTAGATGCTGAACACCCACTGAATGCCAAAGGGAGTTTGGTTCCTAACTCCCTCATGCCTTTGAAAATCTCCCCCAGAAGCTTTAAGTATGACAAATCAACTCAGTGCTGACTCTGTATTATGTATTCTTGTTTTCACTGCAAAGCTTAAGTAAATCACCTATAACAGAAAAGACCACAACATTTTCTTATTTTGCAATAGATTGCATTTTAAAGCCAACGGAATAAAAGCCAATGACTGACAGACCCTTCAGTGAGGGGCGATACCAGGAATTTCTCTCCCCCTGTGCTANCATGCGAAATGAAAAAGATACCAGGAATTTCTCTCCCCCTGTGCTAGGGATCACACCATGCCCCCTAACCCCCAAGGAGCCCTGCTTTTTTTCTGCTGTGGAAAGCACAGCAGTCCAGCTGAGATGAAGAAGCACATTCCATCTCTGTGGATGGATGACTGGGAAGTCACTCATCCACTTAACAGGAGGACCAAGGCCACCCACCTAATCTTACACATATAATTTCTGCGAGCTACTTATACAGCAAATACAGAACATACTCTCAGATATAGAACATGATCAGACACTATCCGAGTTCTCACTGTCTCTCAGCCAGGTGCCTAAAATTAGGTAAAATGGGTTTTAATCTCTACATCTCTTCATTGACTATACAGGCAGTGCAGGCTCTGAACTTAGAGATCTGGAACAGCGTGAACACCTCCTGCATATACTATGAACTAGGAACACACTAACACCATTATCACCCACTTCTGTATATTCTAAACAAAAAGCAAATAATAATAAACGATTGAGTACCAAGGTCCTGTGGGAAAAAAGAAAGACGATCATGCCACAAATGCTTAGTTAAGGTCTTTCCAGATTGGCAGAACCTATTTCTAACAAACTCTAAATCAGCAGTATTCCGTTACCTTTTAATGACCTTTTTTATAACTACATTTAATCAAGTGACCCAGTTCAATTTCATGGGTTCAAGAAGCCTTATGATATGTCACTTCCCTCCCAGGCACTAATGTATTCCACAATGACTCCAGCACACTGCCATGAGAATGTGTGGGTTTTTTTTTGAGGATCAAATTAATTTTGATCTGCTTCCCAAAACCTTCAAAGAATTCTCATACTGGCTGAAATAGAAAGACTCACATTCCCATGAGGAAGCATGGACCACAGAGAGTAACACTCCAAATTTCTAGTTCTTTATTTTTTCTAACAATAATTATCATAAATATTAATAAAATTCCAAATTGCTCAGTTACCTAGTCATTTCCTTAAAAAATATTTAACAACATGAAACTATTGCGTGCTTAGAATAGATGCTAGTGAAAGCCCTTGTTCTGCTTTTCATTCACTCCAGTTTACTACCATATTATGGAGGGCTTAAAATACAGAGCTTTAGGCAATGCCAGGTAGACATGACCTGTATATAATGCAAAGAGCTGATGATAACTAGCTTAATCAGAAACAGGTCCCTGAGAAAAATGACAGTGATGCTGTCTTTTCATCTGATTCTTTCAGATTTGCAGTCCAGGAGTTATGCCCCCTACAAAGACAGAAATGGAGACTGAACAGGAAAGCGAAAGGCGAATCTGAGAAGCAGGTTATTTCTGTGGTAAATTCTCTTCTTAGTGCATCGAAGTCCTGCAGGCAGACTGGGTTACTGATGCTCTCAATAAGAAAATCCCCTCTTCTACATCTTTTTTAGACAGGAAGAGGAAGTCTAAGTTAGTTAGAAGCTGGGAGAGGAAAGGCAATGGCAACTTAGCAAGTAGATGAACTGTAAAAGAACTAAGGAGGAAGGATAGATCATCACTGCTTGGAACTCAGTTTTAGAACAGCTGGATAAAATGCTGTTCAAGAAGGGAATGAGATGGCAAAGAACAAAAAATTCATTCAGTGAACAAGGCTAGACCTCCTTTAGTTTCATGCATGAAGGGTAGAACATGGTTCTGCCTTCTTTCCATCTTTCCAAATGAAAAATTCATGGCTGGTTAAAGCAAGCGAAGAGACACTTAAGCTCATTATTGATGAAGATCATTAATGCCTCTCTTCAGAAGGGCATTTTGCCAGCTTTACTTAAGCAGCAGTTAGGCTCTTGCTCAAAAACCCATCTTTGGATGATATTAGCAAAGCCAATTACTGTCCAATGTCAGGCCACCCAATATTTGGAAAGATAATTGAGGTTATGCTGATGGGTCAATGCTAGCAATGTTTGCATTTCAAAGATTTAGTCGGTCCCCATCTGGCTTGGTCAATATGTGAGTAGAGAAATGAGACTACATGATCACCTCCTAATCACTATATTCTGGTGATGGGCCCCTTGTTGTTTGGTTTTTTTTCCCGTGGAGGGAGATATTATTGACTTGATAATGGGCTACTGCAGGAAGAACATATCAAATTCTTCCTTTACACGTACAAAATTCCACCAGTAGATTATTCTTGCCCCATGCTTATACATAGCTGTTAGGAGTAATGCTGTGTTGCAACTGAAATCTGAATGCAACTGATACTTTAATTTTACACCTCCTTCTCACTCAGTCAAGATTCTGGTCTGGTTACTTGTATAGGACATGATCCTGTCATCATCGAAGTCAACAGAAAGGCTGCCACTTAGCTCAGGTTCCCAGTACGCAAAGGCTTCGCTGGATAATTGCAGTAAGCGTTCATGTGTACTCTATTACTTTGCAGTAATTGTGAGGCTGTTTGCCTTTGAAGGAAAGTGGAATACAGCTCTTTTTTCCTTAATGAAGGGTTAGAATATGTACATGGGACAGAAATCACTTTAGCGTATCTGCATATACACAACCCAGTTCATGATGCTGTAGCTCCTCTGTGCAGCCACATCATGAGCTGGAAATAGGAATGAGAAGCAGATTAACACATAAATGAAATAGCATATAAGGAAAGAGTTTGGAGATATTTAGGTCATTTAAAGTCTGACTTTTACAAGCAGTTTTGCTTAAAACAGACCATCAAATTCTTATTCCAGTCAATACAGAGAGATAACTAGCTGTGAAATCCAGCAAGCACCTAAACAGACACTGTCCCTCTGCAGGCCTGCACAGACCACTCGCTGTGTAAGGAAGTCCAGCATTGGAAGATCCCTGATGTGTGGGTAGGTACAAATTAGGTAATTAAGGTACATAGGTGAAATTCATATACTCTGGAGAAATATTTTGAGATGTAGTGGAAGTTATTTCTGCAACTTCTATTGAGCATATATGTGAGGGCGTCCCAAAATGTTCTACTGGGACCGTCACTGTTACGACTTTCCAGCTTAGCACACCAATGAGTTCACCGTCAGAGCTCAGAAAACTGCATCAATATGTTCCTAATAAGAACTTCACAGCAATCCTCTCTGTCTTTACTGCAGTACCCTTTTCTTATGACCAGGAGAAATGTACCCAAAAGGTTCAGTTAGTATAAGCCATAGGAACTCATTTCCTGGAGCACCTGCACAAGTGAATATATCTCTAGAGATTAAGTCACTTCAGTCAAGGCCTCTTCGAGTCTAAGTATAATTTGTTGATAGTGATTATTTTTAAAGCACTGATGATTGCACACCTGGTTATCTGTGCCTTCTCCCCGTTTTCCTATCGTGCCTGTTAACACTTCTTGTGAAGACCCTGCTATTAAAATCTAAGTCAAAAATTCAATGTCAAGATAGAAGGACTGATTCTATCTTTGGAATTTCTTTCATCTGGCAATCTGGCAGAGTTTAAGTCCAACCAAGCAGTCTCAAGGTGCGATAAAAAAGGAGATGCAAGACGCTTGCCTAACTGTTCTCTTGCTATGTTAGATTTTTCTGTTGCAATATATCTTGTTCTGTGTATATAAAGTGTCCACCACCATGATGATGTGAAACCTTAAATGAGAGCAATATCTAGTAAGGAATAAATATCTCAAGTAAGCTAGCTAGAAGAGGTGCTTATTGACAATATTTAAAGCACTGCTCAAAATTACCATTGCTTTAGCTTTACTTCTCTTTTTTTCTCCTTTAACTATTAACTGTCTTCTTTTCTTTTATCTTTTTTTTTTTGACCATGGATTCAAAGGTTTCTTCTCTGTTTGCCTCCTTTGACTCCTCTAGCTGCTTCAGTGCCTCCATGCTACCCAGCCATATGATTTCTTCCATGATTATAATTTCTCACCATTTTTCTCATGACCTGTACTCTCCTTGTCCTCTTTTCTCTCTTCTGAAAATTTACGCCTCAATTTATTTATAGATTAGGCTTTGCCATGTTAGAAATGGCATACTTTTACCTATGTTTCCCATTATTTCACTTTCAGCTCCCAGCTATCAGCTCATTCTTCTCTCATCTTCTTACTATCACACTCAGAAATCCCTTCCAAGCAACTGTTTTCTCTGAAATCAGAGTTTTAACCTTCTTCAGAGCCATATGAAACTATTCACTCTAAAATCTCTAGACTGCCTATCTAAAGTTCATGAGGACACAATTTTCATCCACTCAGACCTGACACATAGCTCTTTTCAGAATACTGTATGTCCATGTCTTCAACAATTCTCTCTTCACCTAAATACCAAGGTGGTATATTTGAGAACATACTTCTCATCCACTCTTCAAATTACTGTGTGGGTTTTCTGTCCTTGCTTTCCTTCTCTCTTCTCTCTACACCTTGTTTCTGTGTGATCTCATCAGCAAATACAAATTCAACTACCATCTGTTTGCTAATGACTCACAGATATACTAGTCTACTCCAGACTAATCTCCTTATGTCCAAACTGAAATCTCAGCCTGCCTCTCTGACATCTCTTCATGTATATGTAGCCATCATCTCCAACTCATCATGAATAAAACAGACAGCTTATCCTTTCCCATACACCAAACCTTTTTTTCTCAGTCAGTTCGGTCAAAACATAAGAGTCTAACTTAAGCTTTTCCATACAAAAAAAATCTTTAGTTTCAGCCAACTGGGTTTCAAGACTAAATGAAATGTACAGCTTATCATGAGGAAACCACATAAAAAGAGATAGGTTAAAGCATGACTCTTTCAAATGCTTAAACAAATAGTATAGGAGACCCATGGTAGTTCAAGTTACAGCACTTCACTAGATGCTGAACCAAGCACCCTGTTAATACAGTCAACACGTGCTCATAATTAAATCGCTCTGTGTAGCTGTACATCATTCGGCACCGTAGTCACTCTTAGACTGTGACTCCTAGTCACAAGCTCAAGTGAAGTACCTGGGAGTCACTATCTCAGACTGCCAGTACATGTGGGTATGGAGCCCTCCTGAAAAAGTCTGACCAAAGTCTCCTCACAACCAAACAGCTATTCTTGTGTCTCAATATCAGCAGTATCTTCCAGCTTTGACATATGTAGCCTTACCCTTCCCATATCCAATCAGATTGCTGCCAAAAAAGATTGTTTTCTGAGCTATTCTTTGCCTGGTTCTTCCGTATCTCTCCCATCTGATAGAGGTTACTACTTTTCATTCTCAAAGCTTGCTGACGCTCTGTCATGTTTTACTCACTGTCAGGATACTGACTTGCTTGTCTATTTAGACCATAATGCAAGCTACTGTTACCCACATGGTAATGGGCTGCTTCAAACTTTCCCACATAGCATACTTCATGCTTTGCAGGATCTCCTTATGCTTAAGTAGAAAACAAACCAGCTGTTTTCCTTGAGCTGCTTCAAAAAAATTCCCTTTTCCTCTGTTAATCGTCCAAAACCAAAATGGTTAAGCCTCTGAGCGACAGTACCTAAGCGGAATGACCTTGGTGTTGTCTCCCATAAGAACCCTGAAGGCTACTACCTACAAATCCCACCTTCCCTCAAAGGCAGAAATGTCTTTTAGAAGTCTCATCTTCCTAACATCAATTATTAATGTCACCTCAAGGACAGATGGGATCAGTGTAGGTGCTTAGAAAAGAAACAGTGTGCTGGAGCCTGTCCCTGAGGAGCTAAGTAATGCTCGAGGGTACTTTAAAACAGGCAACATACATCTCCCCCCACAGCCTTGCCAACTGTTCCCCCTAAACTAAGCATTCCAGAGGGAATACAGTATAGTAGAGCAATTAATTTAGCCCCGGGGGCCCTCTTGAACAACAGTATCATAACATCCTCCCTTACTGACCAATATTTCCTTGAAGTATCATGCCTGCCAGCCTGTAACCATCTTTTCCGTACAACTATTTCCTGTTTTCTCCTTCTGTTTCCAGCTTAGAAGACTTTTGGCACTTATATTTATTGGCCTGTGCTGGTACAGTGTATAAAACAATGATGTAGTTGTAGCTGATGTTGCAGCTGTAGTTGATGTAGCTGTAGTCATCAGTATTGTCAATCTTACAAAAGAAACTTCGGGTTTGGACAGAACATTACCACAAAAAGAAAGCAGAGTCAAATCTCAGCCCAAGCAACAACATTTCTAACTGTACACAGTCTGTGAGTGGCATGGCCTCCTTTTTATTCTTTATAGTATAACAAATTGGGGTTAAGAACATATGTACATATAAACAGTTTCTATTGTTCCAGCCTGGAAGACTACTGTGACTGATGAAATCATGAAATATTTCAAGTCTGAAAACAGAGCTATTGAAAAGAGAATGTGTTAAGTGAGAGTATTCCGAACTTTGATCTCTGTTTTTACAAACAACTAAAGAGCTTGTGTGACAAACATTTTGATAAGTTGCTCATGGAGAAGACTTCTACTTTCTGACTTCCTAGCCCTAAATCTGTGTTCTGCTGAAGAATTGTCTTCTTATAGACTTTTTCTCCCCTGAAACACTATTTTGAATTTTAAACTTCCAAATTTTTTAACTTAACACTTCACAATAACCTCCTGGCAGAAAGCTACTGGCTTCTGTCTCCACTGGCAAGTACAAATTCTGGTTTTGGGTTCCCTCAAGCATCACTTTTTAATAAATATATAGTACATTTTCAGCTGTGTTCTGAATCAGTAGTTTTGCTTAGATGCACGCAAATATTCCTGCACCTTACAGAAAGATGCTTCTTCCTCCCAGAAAACAACAACAAAGAAATGTGGATTCAAAATTATTAAAACAACAAGCTGAAAAATGAAAATAAAAGGGGAAATCTAACCTTTCAGACCTTTTTTTATATGGCGTAGGGAAGCAAAAGGACAAGCTCACAATTAAAAATAAATCCCTGTCAAGTTACCTTTAAATCACCCCAATTAGTACAAACAGTCTTGATATATACACTCCCCTATACCGTCTATAGGGAATAGAGAGAAATATTGCCTCTGTTCAAACTCATAAATTAGTGCATTAGATACTTAAAATACAAAAGAGAGATGACAGCCATTGGGTTAGATCATCTTCTGTAATTGCCGCGTTTAGATGCCGCAGTTCCACGCTGAGCTCGAGTCAGGTTGGTGAAGATTCCTCCTGGAATGCCAAGCTTCGGTTCCACAGTCATCTTCTGGCGCTTTTGAGCTTGGCAAAATTTTTGAGTCACATAGGTTTTGTAAAAGCCACTGTGACAGGTACCTGAGTCTGTAGAGAGCCTGAAACGTTAGCTGAGGAGTCTGTGCGGTCCCATCTATCTCAGTAAGGCACTAACTCAGGTGACAAGTGATAACGTGCTAAAGGCCAATGATGGTTATGCATATGGTTTACTGTCATAGGGTGTAAGAAAGGAGAGAAGGCGTATTTTGCAGTGATAGTGTTTGTGATGCCCCGTTGTTTGGCCTTATCTAGGTGCTATGAGGGAAGAAATTACCGCTTGTTTAGCTCAGTAGAGAAAGAACCAGGTCCCAAAATCTCAGTAAAGCCTAGAAAATCCTCAAAAGAACAGCAAGCCTCAGGAAACAGTAAGTCTAACCGGGGGGCATCAAGACCAAGAAAGCACATACTATATCATACTGGAGCTTCTGCAGAATCTGCTATGAGCAGGGTTAAACAGCAGCTTCTCAAATTAAGAGTGCTTGTTGAAACAGCACAGCAAGAAATGATACAATCATTACTGTTTTCAACTAGACCCAGAAAGCCATAAATGGAGTTTATTTATGACTTTTTAACTATTCCAGCTCAATAGACAACACAACGAAACAAAACTAAAGACAATTGTGGTCTCTTGGCCCAGATGCAATGCAGAAAACTCCTTGTTTAAAAAAATCTAAGCCTCAGACTGCTGCAGGCCAGAAAGGAAGAGTCTCAGCTTAAGCTTAGTGACCATTTCTGTCTTTCTCACAATGATTAGCAAATTCCCCCCAGTCCGCTGACAAGGAGTAAGCGCAGGGGTGTACACGAGGAGCCTGAGCAGCTCTGCCTGGGGAATTCTGCACAGCAGCTTGGCTACATGACGTCTGGGACTAACAAGTATTAGCATCATTTTACTTTCACGAATGCAAAAATGAGTCCCCGAGGCGTTTTTTAAAATATGAATGAATACGAAGACTGGATCCCTCCTCTGGCAGCGTTCGGGCTGGGCTCCGGAGCGCGGTGGGTTTGGGAGTTGGGGGGAAGAGCTGGTGGGGAAAGGCAGGGCAGGGCCATGGAGACAGAGTGCGGGCAGGGAGGGAACGCTTGCCACGAGATGGCAGCAATGCCACATCGTTCTCGGCAGCTTGCCTGGCCCTGGATATTTTTTTTTTTTGAGGGAGAACCGCAAGGTTTATCCATAAATACAAGCTTATTACAAAGTCAGCCTACCTCGTTCAGTGCCCATTCACCACCTTCTTGCAACTTACAATGAGAAAACAACTTTGCATATTTCACCGTGAAAGAAAACTCATCATAAGTGAATAATTACAACCTTGAAACTACCTTTCCAAAGGTGTTCGCTTTTCTGTCTTTTCTTCCTATGAGCCTTTGTATTTTAATTACGGACATAGGTAAGCATTAATTATGGAATCAGGCCCAGTGCGCAGCGGTGGTAATCTTTACAATTCTTACTGTATGAAAGTCAGGTTTGGGCGCCTTTTTTTTTTTTTTTTTTTAATCCGNTAGGCCTGGCACAGAAACCGTTGTTGGCAAAGGGCATCACCTGCTGGAGCCGTGGGAGTGCCGGGACCTGTGACAGGCCAACTCCGGGTCACCATTGCCTTTCCCTTGGGCTCAGGGAACCAGCCCTGCTGGGTCCAGGGCGGTGGCGGGGTAGCCTGTGTCTGCGTACTGCCATGTCGGATTTGGGGGTGGGGGGTTCGTTTTGGAAAGGATAGTTAATGGCAACAATTCCTCTTGGCAACAGGAGCACTGGGGAATGGCAACATAAAGACAAAGCAGTGTTCCTCAAGGAGATGTTGGCTCCTCTCCCCTCAGCAACAACAGCTTGTTCTGATGAGCAACTTGGAAGGAACGAGCAGGGCACAATTTGGACCCAAAAGCCTTCCTCTCTCCCGAGCAGGGACCAAAGCAGTGGGGAGTTTCATCTAGGACGAGGGATTCCCACCCCAGCACACGCACCACCCGCACCCCACATGTGGGTGGCAGAGCCGGCAGCCGGGCTGCGGGCAGAGCCAGGGGACAGACGGGGCGCCGGGGCAGTGCAGCAGGAACCCCCCGAGCAGGTGTACCCCTGGAGCCGCCACCCTTCCCCGCACCGGGGGGCACCGGGCCGGGGGAAGCCTTCTCCTTCCCCCCTCCCCGACCCCGGGCGCTTTTGGGGCGGCCCGGGGCCGCGGCCGGGGCGGAGGGGGGTGAGGCTGCGGTCGCCCCGGGGGGGGCCGTGCGGGGGCTGGCCGGTGGTGCGGGGCGGCTGCGGGCTTGGCGTGCGCCGGCTGCGCAGCGCCGTCCCCTTCCCCTCTCCGTGGGAAGTGATGGTTGAGTCCGGCGGCGGCGGCTTCTCGTGTGGCTGGCAGCCGCTCCGCTGCGTTGCCTGCGCTGCTCTCGCCGCGATCCCTCCCTCCCTCTCCCCTCCTCCTCTTCCTCCTCCTCCTCCTCCTCTTCCTCGCAACTCCCCGCATCCCTCTCCTGCCGCCGCCGTTGCCCGGCTCTCCCCGGCTCGGCGGCCGTGGATGCCGCGCCGCTGCCCGCGGCGCCGGGCGTGCCTCCCTCCCCTCCCTCCCCTCCCCTGGGCGGGCGGCGGACCGGCGGCACCGGGGCTCCGCGGGCGCGGAGCGGCGCAGCCCCGCCGCGGCGCGGGGACTGATGCTATGAGCAGAGCGGAGCGAGCCGCCCGCCCAGTCCTGCAGGAGGCGTCGGGCGCTGCGCGGCGCTCGGGACCCGGACCGCTCCTCTCCGCCTCTCCTCGCCCCGTGGTGGTTATTTGGCGCTGTCCTTAGCCCCGCTGCCGCTCGGAGGACACGGTCGCAGCCGAGAAGAGCCGCCGGGGGTTTTGTGTGAGTGTGTGTGTGTGTGGAATAACTGCAGACATGACTGCGTGGAGGAAATTCAAGTCTCTGCTGGTTTTCTGCGCGGGGCTCCTCACTGCAGCTCAGGGTAAGATTTGGGTTTCTTGCACTGGATTCGTGTAGGCTGTGGTTATGGCACCGGTTTCCCCCCTCGGCTAAGCCGCTACCGCTCCCTCGCTTCGTTTCTCCGCCGGGAAAGAGCAGGCTCCCCGAGCCCGGTCTCCCTTCTCCCTGCCTCCCACCGGGTCCGCCGGTGTTCCCCGAGGGCTCGGTTCCCGGCCGGCCACTTCCCCCCCGGGAGAAAGCAGCCCCCAGGAGTTGGGCAGGAGCCGCTGCGGCGCTGGGAGAGGAGCCGTGCGCATCCAGCCGCCTGGGCAGCGCCGGAGTTTGGGAACACTTCGCTCTCCGCGCACGCACGAACGGCACTCGCTGCCGTGCGAGGGGACAGTCCCCGGGCTGGCAAGTTTGGCTCTCCCCTCCTCCCGCCTCCCCGGCTTTTGCCGTGCTCGGGGGGGGAGGGGTGGGGGGAGCGCGGAGTGGGTGGCCGCGGAGTGCCGCCCCCGCCTGCCTTCAGCCGGCTCCGCTCCCCGCAAGTTACGCGGAGGCGGGGATCCGCGGGGCCGGGGTCCCCCTCCGCCGCCTCCTGCCCGTGCCGGCGGGAAGAGGGCTCCTCTGCTCGGCGTGCGGTGGGGAGCGTCTTCCACCCCCAGCTGAGTTTCTCCTTAAAATCAATTGGGGGGGGGAGGGGGGAGGAGAAACGAGGGGGTTGACGGTGGAGAATTGGGTTACACAACTTCAGTGCTGGCCTCAGCCCCATCACTTGCCTCATCGCTGGAGACAACAGCATCCCCATTATTCACTTCGCCTCTCATTAGCCCTGCGCTTTTTCATGCTGGGAGAGAGAGATGCGAGCGTGTGTGCGTGTAAGAAAGGGAGAGGGAGGCTGCTGGCAGCTGAGCACCTGTCCCCGTTACAGCCTCTGCCTTCTCCCACCTCGCTGCCGGCTGTTTCTGCCTGCCTCCGGGAGGACGGTTCCCCTTGCGGTCTGTGCTGTCTGAGGCTCCCTTAACCCTTCCAAAGCGCTTTACATCGTTCCCACCATTTTATTTTTCTCATTGCCTTTTTTTTTTTTTTTTTTTTTTTTTTTGGGGGGGGGGGGGGGNTTTTTCGGTGCGGGGGTGGCGGGAGCGGGGGCGAGCCGACGGTGGCCCGGGCTGGCGGGCGAGGCTGGAGCCTTCCCCGTCCTGCGGGTGCCCACGGCCGGGCTCCCTCGCCCGTTTGGGCGGCACTGCGGGGTGCGCTCCCCTCCGGCCGTGATCCGCAGGGAGAGGCGCTGGAAGGGCCAGCCCGGTCTGCCGGTAGCCGGGCGAGAGCTTTGCTCGGGTCCGGAGGAGCGGCAGCGGCTCCGCTCCAGCCCGGTGGCACCGCTCCTCTGCCCGGATCCTGCCGCTGCCTCGGTTCACCGGGCAGCGTCACCCGGCTGCCCCCGGTCCCGCTGTCTCCCGTGGGGACGGGAGCGCGGGGGGAGGAGAGGCGCCCGGGTTTCCTGAGCTGTGAAACGGGGGGCTCCTGGAGACGGGGCTGCGCCCGGTGGCACACGCAGCCCGCGGCGGGCGGGGGCTGCTCGGCGGGGCCGCCCTGCCCAAACTTCCAGCATCCCCTTCCTCCCCCCCCCCCCCCCCCCCCNCCCGCCCGAGCGGGGCTCGGCAGCCGCACACATACCGGGAGCCCCGGCGCTGCCCCGGGCAGGGGGAGCCCCGGGCCGGGCGGCGGAGCTGTGCCCGGGTGCCCCGGGACGAGCCGCAGCTGCGGTCGGGGCGGGCCGACACCCGCGACTCATTTGTTAAATACACTGTAGCTGGTTCTGTCGTTTGACATTTAAGTGTTTTCTTTTCATGGCTGACAGCACATATGAAAAGCTGGAGGCTGGATCATGGTTATTCAGCGGAGATCCGACGTGTTTTGCTTACATACAAAGGCTTTGCCAGGAACATTTGGGCACTGCCTCTGATGCTGCTCTGCAGAATGCAATTATACCTCGCTTAATGTGGAGCAGCAACACACCTACTTAAAGGCTACAAACTGACTTAATATTGAAGTCAAACAACAGGTAGAAGGGGAACCAGCGGGGACATTTGACATAATTCTTTCCCATTTACCTTCCCAGGCAATCGAGCACAGGTATCTATATTTAGTCAAACGTAATCCTGAGGCTGAAATTACATTTATAGTTTAGAGAGTGAAAGAACTCCTTCCTTAGTAACATGAAGAGCTTGGGCTTTCAGAAGCACATAAAAATTTAATTAATAGATCCCCAGAACTCTTTGTTTTACCAGCCCCTTGGTAGTCGAATCATTTGGTAGTCACCGTAATAGGAATTCACTCGGGTTTTGGCTGGTTTGGGGGTTTTATGAGGAAAAAAAAAAAAGTGCTGAATTTCTGGAGGTGTTGCCACAGGCGTTCCCTTATCTTTCAGTAAAATGAGAGGTGGGCTGCTTTCCACATTGTTCCTCGTTATGAAATGAAATGGAAGCCCTTTCTTGCTATGCAATTTTTTGTAACTTTTTAAAGGGGCAAGAAAGGACGAAAATGAACATACGTCATTGTTCATTGTGGTAGACTTGAGGTGCAGTTCTATAAATTTCTTTGGACTCTTTTTGTCTGACTGATGCATCTTAGTGTTTTGGAAAACATTTGAGGGATTCTTCCCCGTCCATTATGCTTTAAGCATCAAGGGAAATTAGTATGGAGTCATTTAAAGGAACCACTTTCCCAGAAACTACCCTATCATGGCAATTATGCTTCAGCATAATAAGACAGGCAGCACGGTGCTCAGCTGTGCATGTTAAGATGAGCTTGTTTATAGAGTCATTTGCTAATTCTGGTAGGTTATACCCTAGCAAAAGCAAACATAAAAAAATGTTGATTTGCTTGAAACACAAAACACGTCAGTATCATTTCTGTAAGAATTCATACTGCTAGGGAATAAACGGCAGATTTAGACTGAACTCAGACCAAAATTCAAGGTAAAAGATTAAAATATCTTTCTGCTGTGACCTGAGGTCTGTGGACAAGCTATTTTCAATGTAGAAATACATATCGCTTAATACTTAAAATTGTCCCGGTACACGTTTTCAAGATCATTTCCTGGACTTGTTCAGATAACCAAATACAACACCTTCATTGCCGCCTGATTACCTCAAACAAAATGTGCAGAAGCAGCTTATGCACAGAGGTATCACTCAGATTAATGGAAATAACAAAGGGAAAACATTTCTGTTCTTAAATTGAATCCAGACAGTGAAAGGACTCCCACATCTACAGCTTAGGATTTTGTCAAAAAAAAAAAAA